>VZSR01000028.1:3217162-3302954 GCA_013398615.1 Brachypodius melanocephalos | reverse complement strand
CCCATGAAGAGAGATGCTCCAGGCCCTTCATCATCTTGTTGGCCTCCGCTGCACCCTCTCCAGCAGCTCTTTGTCTCTCTCGTACTGAGAAGCCCAGACCTGGACACCGTACTACGCCAGACGCGGCCCCGCCAGCCCAGCGGAGCGTTCACCGCCCCTCTCCGGAGGTCCCCGCGGCTCGCGCCCCCTGACCCGGCGCGCTCGCCCGTGCGCCGGAACCAGCGGCGGCCCTGGCCGTGTTTCCGGGGAGCGGGAGTTGCGGCGGACAAGGCGGGCCCGGGCCGTCATGGCGCTGCGCTGCGCGGCTCCGGGCCGTGTCCGCTGGCTGGCGCGGGCGCTGGCGGGCTCTGCCCGGCTCCTGCCGCCGGCCGCGGCGGCTCCGGGCCCGCCGAACCTCGCCCGAACCCGTCCGCCCCTGCCCAGCGTTCGGTTCTCCAGCGGCGCCGGATCTGGGACCGAGGGCCCTCAGCGGCGTGTGGTGGTAGTGAGGATCACCAGCCCCATCGCCTGGCTCCGCACCCGCTTCTACTACCTGCTCATCCGCCTCTACTTCGACCACGAATTCAGCATCGAGGAGTTCACGCGGGGGGCCAAGCAGGTGAGCGGGCCTGGAGCCTCGGGGCGAGGAGAGCGGCCGGCCTGAGGGGAAAGGTCCTGCCGACCCTCCCCAGGGGCTGCCGGTGCTCGCCGTTATTTTCATGGCATTATAGAACCAGATAGGCTGGAGAAGACTAAGGAGATAATCACAGATTGACAGAACAGGTGAGGTAGGAATGGAGCACAGTGAGTCCCCTGCTCCAGCAAGGCCATCCTAGAGCGCATGGCACTGGATTGTGTCCAGACAGGTCTGGAATATCTGGAGTGAGGGAGACTCCACAACCTCTGGGCATTCTGTTCCAGTGCTCGGTCATGCTGACAGTAAAGAAGTCCTTCTTTGTGTTCTGGTGGAACTCCTGTGCATCAGTTTCTGCCCATTGCCTCCTGTCCTGTTGCTTGGCACCACCAAGCAGAACCTGGTCCATGCTCTTGGCACTCCCCTCCTTTAAATATTTGTACACAATCATGAGATCTCTCTCAGCCATCTCTTCCTGAGGCTGAACAGCTCCAGTCCCATCAGCTTTTTGTGAAGGAGAGATGCTCCAGACCCCCAGTCCTTGCTGCTGGGCTCACCCCTGGAGCTCCGTGTCTGTGTTGTACGTTGAGTCCAACCTGTGACCAAACACCACTTTGTCAGCCAGTTTCTGGCATCAGTGCCATGTCCAGTCTTTTCCTTAAACACCTCCAGGAGTGATGACTCCACCACCTCCCTGGGCAGCTCATTTCGATGTTTGAACAACCCTTTCCATGAAGAAATCCCTCCTGATGTCCAGCCTGATGTTATTACGTGTGGCCATCGTAGCAGTCATTTGCTCTTGTGTGTGAAATCCATGGAGTTCCCCACTGCTGGCTCCAAGCACCACACCTTGAGGCCAATGATACAAGCAAAGCTGTATTTCTCTTCAGGAATTTCTTGTTATCCCAGATTCTACAGTTAAAACGAACTGGTTAAGCCATCCCCCAAAGCAGCGTGAAGGAAGGTGCTTCCAAATGTTAAAAGAGGCTTTAGGGAGAAATGTGTCTCCTCTCAGCAGGTTTTCCTGAAATGATAAAGCTTAAACAGGCATAGAGCTGGTATATATATATTTATTTCTCAAAATTTATGAGCCCAGCAAGCTTTGTCAACAGAATGTGTCAAATATCTCAAAGCTGGTCATATGAAAATTACAGAATTATCTGTTGGGAAACTTTATTATATTTGCTTCTAACAAACCAGCTCAAAACAACATATCAGGGGACAGAATGTTAAAATGATTAGGATCAATTCAAGAGAGGAAAAACCCCACAACCTCCAACAATGATTTGACTCATATGCAGAACCACCTGTTTTACTTTGGCCTTTTTTTTTTAGGGGTTTCGTTTTGCTGTTTGTTTGGTTTTAGTTGGTGTAGAGTCCTAAATACACTGTCCTTCACAAGTGCCCTACTCGAATATGTAGAGGCATAATCGTGTGTAAATATGCCTGCAAAATTGAGGGGAGAAGGGAGGGTTGAGCTTCCTAAAGTCTAGAGACTAAACTGGATTTCTAAAGAAAATTTGTAAATTGCAGCATCAGTTTTGACTGAAACCAGAAGACGACCTGGAAAAGTGGGCAGGGGAGCAAAATATCTGTAGGGAAAGACACAGACTGTTTGAATTATCAAAAAGAGTAAAAGCAACATACAAAATACTGCAAAGTTTGGGTTGTTTTTTTTTTTTTTTTGTACAACTATGAATTCACCTATTGGTAACTTGGATGTTTTAAGTAAGAGATTGAAAAGAAATGGTATGTTTTTATCAGTTCATGAAATCACTCTTGTAATGCTGGAGGGATTACCTTTCAATGGTGATACCGTCTGCAAATATGGAAATCTTAAATCATGGAATATTGGAGTAGCTTGTCATATGGATTTGTCTGAAAAATAAGCCAACCTAGAGTTCCTTGTTCATGTTTGGTTTTTGTTTCTGTTTTGTTTTGGTAGGCCTTTTCTGTTGTTTCAAAGCTGCTGTCTCAGCGTAAACTTGACCTGCTGGAAGAGCTTGTGTCAGCAGAGGTAAATGCTTTCCATGATTCCAGCCATTGATTGTCTGTTACAAAGTAACATGGATGCATTCAGCCTGTCATTATCTGCAAGTTGCCAGTTTGGTTTAATTTGGGAAAAACAGCATAGTGTGACATAGAGTGGGAAATTTTTTGTCCTTCAGTTTTTTTGTGTTTAATTTCAAGGCATGAAACTTAATTCGAAGTTACTGTATTTAAAACAAACAAAAAATATTTTAGCTGTTGAGCATAGGGACCAAATGCCAGAAAGATTGCTGGTGTAGCAGGAAGGATGGAAAGGCACCAGGCTCTGGAGGACAGGTGGAATTGTGTGTCTCTAGGTGTAGGCAGGTGACTGAAGCTGACTCAGTCTGTGCACCAGAATTCATGTGAAGAAAGAAACTGGTTTGTGCTCGTCCCTGCTGCACTGATACATTCCCAGCCCCATCAGATCATACAGCTGATTACTGGTTTTGTCTGGAAGGCCTCAGTCCTGTGTCATGGTCTCAGGGATATGACTGACCTGGTTAAACATCAGTGCTGTGTTTTCTGTGTTTTTATGAATTTTTAATTGCTGAAGCTGTCTTGGCCTTCCCAGGGCATGGAGGTAGCAGATGCATCAGAGTCAAGTGGAGGAGACACTCCAGGTCTATGTCTGCCTTGTTACAGGATGTCAGCGTGGCCTGTCCTATTGCCACCCATGCCTTTGCAGCAAAAACTCTGGTGCTGTTCTAGTGCATCCCCTCTGAACAGTCTTGCCTCCTCTCTCTGAACAGAGATAGCAATAAAACGTGAGTTTGCTTCTTGCAGTTGTTTTGAAAGGGCATCTCCTTTGCTTCCTCTTGAAAGAACTTGCTCTGGTCGCTGTGAATTTTTCAGGTTTGCATTGATGCAGACACTTCATGTAAGCCAAGGATGTAGTAGATGGGGCTGTGATCCCACACACCTTGTCATTTCTTGGGCCAGTGAATTTTGTACCTGCAAAATAGACTAGAAACCAATGTCTCCTTGTGAAGATTGCCTCTTGCTTCCATGTAACCTCTGCATTTGTTTATTGTTCAAAAATGGTAGATCAAGTTAGGGTAAAAAATGAGTATTAGTTAAAAATAAGTTCTGCAGTTTCATCCTTCCTTGTGACTTGACTTTCGCATGTGGTGTTTGAGGTGCTACCTCTGTGCAGTTTTTGCACCCCACCATTTTCTACTTAACACAGCTGTGTGGATCATAGGACACTTAGATAATATGGATGTGAGTGTCTTAAGGACATTAATTACCAGGGGAACAATTTTGCAGTCTGTTCTGATTTGCAAGTGTTTAAACTTTCTCTAAATGGAGTGTGGGTCACAAAATGGCAAAGATAAACTCACTGGTAATGAAACTGATTTTCAAAGAATTTGTGAAAGAGAGCTAAAAGATTCTGAATAAAAGCTTAGGAACCTGCACATGGCAAGAGTTCAGCGGTGAGAGGGCAGAGTGTGATTGTGGGAGGAAGTTTCCCTGGACTGTTCTGGGCTGACATAGCTTCTGCTACTGCTGCTGTTTTGGCAGTACCTTTTCTAAACATTTTTTAAGATGCTTGGTTCTCATTCATTTTGAGCAGTAAATGGACCTTCTTCAATGCTGCTGAATTAGAGTTTAGGAGTAGCCAAACTTCCCAGTCTTTTTCACTTTAGCTGTTACATGTGTTAGGCAAATGTTTTAGCAATACAGCTCATTATATTAACTGCAGTAGAAATAGATTGTTACTTAAATTTCCTAATGAAAAACTAAGTGCCAGTTTTTCTGAATTTAGGTACTTCAGGTGCTGAAGGAAAAGATTTCTTTGCTCCCTGACAGCCACAGGGATGCTTTAGCAGCTGACATTGATGCAATCATGTACACAACAGAAGGAGATGTTCGCATTTACTATGATGATGATGGTATGTTTAGCATCCTAAAACATTTCAGCAATAAGCAGTTCTTATTTCCTGGTTTTGCTACTAAACAGACGTTTTCCATGCAGATGTGGTTTTGAGTACTCATATACTCAATGTTTCTCATTCCTTGTTTCTCTGTTTGTAATTCATCCATATAAAATTTCTTGATTTCCTTTTACACCAGAGACAGATTATTGTTAATACATCATGGTACTGTTTTGACTTCTGTTTGGGTTTTGCTTATTCTTCTTGTTTTGCACAGAATTTTATACTATTAGTCCTCAGCAATGTGAAACCACTCAGAAACAATTATTCTAATATATGTTGAAAGCTGTTTGTTTCAACAATGAAAATGCATCCTGCAAGAAGAATAATGAAGGCTGGATAATGAAATAAATTTTGCTGGTTTAGTCTTTCTGTCATGAAATACACTTTGTTCTAGGACTCCTTGATTGGTTTGGGTTTTTTTAAGCTAGTGATTAGCTCGAGCAAGTTTTTCTCTTGGTTGGATACCAGCATTGTGTGCTTTGTTCACTGTCAGGCACAGTGGAGATGATATGCGGGTCCAACCCTGTGTCTTCAGTTGAGCATTTCAAGTTGCCAGACCCAGTAAGCATTTTTCCTGGTTTAGGAAATAGGAATTTCTTTTTCCCCTCTTAGATTGCTCCCATGTTTGATACTACTCTACGTACATTTGTTGTATCAGTAATTAGCTTTGGAATTTGTGGGAACCAACTTTTTTCCTACAGTTTCATTATATGCCCTGTCACACCACACTCAGGATAAAATACATATTTTTTTTACAGAGAGTATTTTTATTACTGCTAAACAGCATGAGTAGGGCATAAAATAGCTTTATCAGTCATTGTTCTGTCCTGTGTTCTTTATGGTTGAAGTCAGCTGTGCTTCCAGGGTCTCACTAGAATATGTGCCAGGTAGCAAATAGGAGTATTTGAGTGACGAGAAAAATGAGATCTAACTTAAGTTTTGATTTATTTTCCAACAGGGAGAAAGTTTGTTAGCATCCTGATGTGCTTCTGGTATCTGAATGGTGCTAATCTACCTGATGATGTACCAGGTGAAGCCAAAGTCTTCCAGATTGTGTTTGGAGATGAAAACACAAAAGAAAAGAAACATCTTTTAACAGCAAACTATGAGTAAGTTTGCTTGTCCCTTCCTTTTCCCGTGTCCATGAGGTACCTGTGGGGTAGGCAGTTCTGAAGCACTCTCACTGTGCCACTGCAGAACCCAGTGTTTTTAATTTACCTTGATTCTAATCTAAGCTAATTCTCATCCAGCTTTCCAGCTTTGATCTGAGGGCCAACTTTTTTAAATACCCCTAACATCATTATGTTATTTCCTTGCTTCTGAGTTGACATTAATGAGAACTCTTTCTCTGTAAGGAAATTTGGAGCACTGAATCAAGTTTCTCATCTTCAAAGCACACATTAGAAAGACACTTACAGGAATGCTTATAAATAATGTCTGTGTTGGTGTACTGATGTCAGAGCAGTGCAGAAAATACCTACACTGTTGGCAAAATGCATTGAAAATAAGATTCTCAGAAGCTGGGAGAAGTGAGGATTTTTGTGTGATAAATGCAGTATGATCAAGGATTTCTACACCCACATTTGAAATTGAAAATATGGAGTCTAGATGATGAGGAGCTCTGAAACAAAGGTAACACTCCTGAGGAGACAGACCGGTACTTTTTGCCTGGATAGATTGTTGTGGATCCATCCCTAGGCTGAATTCAGCATCTTCCTTAGAGTTGGAGGCTTCTGAGGTTCCACTAACCTTGAGAGCCTTCCCTTAAAGCCTAAGTATCTTCCCAATCCCACTTTGCAGGAGTGGATTTGCACATGGTTGCAAAGCAGTGGTGTTAATACTGCTCTTGTCCATGGCATGCAGGTTATTTGAGAACATGAGAATTCAGCTTGAAGCTCAGACTTATCTTTACATAAGGGAGACTCAGTACTGTTAACTTGATCTTTGGTGTAGTTCTGAAAATATACTACCTTTTAAACTACAATTCAGGAAAGATGAAAATTTTCAAGTGAGCACACAATTTCCCTTCACTTACTATCCCATTAAATGAAACCCTTTATTTACAGATCAAGATCTTCCATAAAGCTTTATTCATATTCCTGCTGTGAAAACTGAATGCTTTCTTGCTGTCAGGGTCTTTACTGTTGCTGCTTGATCCCGTCTGTGGGATCTGAACCAAAACACTCTGAAGTCAGTGCATTTTGTTTCTTACTCTAGAAATAATTTTTATCTTCCATTTTGGGGCATAAGCATTAAAGTTTAAGTAGCTTTTACAGCAGTAAGTTTGAGGTAAAATATTTCTTCATGATTTCTTGTTGTATTAGTAGCTCCTTAAGGTCAAGTAAATTTTAACAACTCTTCACTTATTATCTTTCCTTTTTCAGATTCCAAAGGGAGTTTACAGAAGGAGCAAAACCAGACTGGACTATTACAAGGATTGAACATCCAAGGCTATTAGAATAAATGCCTTCTACAGCCTTTTTATGTACCACTGTAATTGTTTTGATGTAACAAATACCAGACTTTCTGGAGCCTTTTTTTCTCTTCCTGCCCTTTCCTCCAAAAGAAGGATGAATTTTCTATGTGTGTTTTCCAAAAATTCTTTCTGAGGCTTGCACTGTGCTGCAGCATTACAGCAAAGCCTTTTCCCTGGAACAGGCTGGTAGAAATTTAATTGGTTCCAGTGCTCATCCAAGGCATTTGGACAGCACAGTTTCATTCAGGCAGGTGTAATGGATGTGTTAATTTCCTATATTCTGAGAAGAAATGGTACTATTTGAAAATAAACAACACTTAAATGACTGATGACCCTTCTGAGTTACTTTCTTGTGTTTCTTTTTTTCCCTAGGGACTGTACAATATATAACTGAATAATATGCAAGATGAAATAGAGGTAGATGGACTTCTTAGCTTGTCTAGCCTCAGCAGTTCATTTTGAGGTAATCTTGCTTTTGAATATATCTGAGGTCAAGAAAGTTAGAGCTTCTATTAATATTTGCTACAGGATTGGAGAAAGAAAATGCTTTTAGCATTGCACTGGGAAGATAGATCAAACAGATATGTTTTGGAAAATTAAAAAAACCCATTCCTTTCAATTCAGTAATATACAGGCAATTCCAAGTTAAGAGAATTGTGGAAGAAAAATCAGTTGAAAACATGAATTTGAAAGAGGACCTGACAGTGAAGTTAAATGAAGTGCTCTGAAATGTGTGTTAAATGACCAAATCTTTACAATTAGATGTTGCAACTGCACAATTTCCTCATTGTCACTTTATCTCTGGTTTCTGGAACATGAGAATCCTTGTCTAAGTAGCTGGAGGCTTTTCTATGCAAATCAGCAGGACATCATAACAGGTTTCTTCATCCCCTATATCAGCTTGAAATATAAAGCTAACTTTCTACCAAGGCAGGTTGTAGACATTAGTGCAGTGTTTTGAAACTGTAAAGTGTAATTACTGTGATTCGCAATAATTGTAATTGAAGGTATAAATTAAATTTTCCATAGTTCAGCTCTTTTGATCCAATGACTTAATGAGAGGAACATCTAAAGCTTATCAACTAGTTGATAACACACTTTTGCTACAAAAGATATGATTGGAAATTTGGATGCACTGTTTTATTCTTTTGAAGTTGTTTATGTCTTGTGGGTTGGAGCCAAAGGTTGCAGCAGTTTGATTGGGGTTTGGGGATTTTCCCACTTCTGATTTTCAATTTAAAAATTATCCTGGAGACTGTAAATCTCCAACAGACACAGAACTGCCCATGGATTTATTGCACCATAAATAAATCAGAAAGGCATATCAATTACTAAGCTTGCTGTATTGGAAAATGGCATTCTCCCACACTGAATAAAACTGGTGTCATTAAACTGGATTTATAATCTACTGGATTTATAATCTACTGGCTTCAGAAGAAAAAATACAACCCCACCCCAGAAAAACCCTCACAAACCAACCCCAAACCCAACTTGTAATGGACAAATGTAGAAGGTTTGACTCCTTTTACCTGCGATCCATAAATTCTCTGTCATAAATCTGATCATCATAGCAATTAATCAGACTGAAGTGATGGCCACTGATAGGCATTTGTCATTTTATGGCATCCACATTTTCTCTTGTGGAAATACTTTTCTTCTGTGTCATTTGTTCAAGCAAAACAAGAACTTCTGGTTTCTGTGTTGCCATCCAAATGTAGCAATAAGAAATTATTTTAGTTCTTTCAAGCTAGTTCCTATCCGTGCTATCAACGTTGCCCGAAATCCTTGTGACAAAAAGGATGAGTAAAGGATTAACTTTACTTCATCTCAAAAGTGGAGAGAATATTGTCTTGTAGCCTGGGGATTTCCAGTGCTGATACTCAAATACCTTACTCAAAATCATAATGCTAAGTTAAGTGTTACAGAATTTGAAAAGAAATTTCAAAGTGCCACACTCCTCTCCCCTGGGCACATCATGGTTCTTTAGGTCCATGGGGAGTAGAGAAGCCTTAATTTTTTATTTGTTCATCCAAAACTGTGATCATATTTAATAATTCCTGACAGCTGCCTGGCACAATTTCAAAATATGTGCCTAAATCTTGGTAAGCGCTAATTAAATCTGGCCAACAAACATTCCATTAATTCACACAGCCCACTCACCAGTAGATGGCCTTGGTCACAAAGCTATTGTGGCTGGGAAGTAACTGATATTAATGAGAGTGTAAGTGGAGTAAAGGATAAAATGGTAGAAGCATTAAGTGCTATTAAATAATTTAGATTTGTCTTATTAAGAAGTGTTTGCATTTTTCCTGCCTTTCATCACAAGTCAATGGTAGTGACTCTTGTGTTCTCTCTGCAGTGCCTGCCCATTTTAAAGTGGCAATTTATCTGCATTCTTAATGTGGGAAAGATGTGCTGTACATCTGAATTCACACAGGCACCTCTGTGTCTGACAGCAGCAAAGCTAGTTTTTAATATTCAGATTTTAAAATATGTTTATTGTGTTGATTGTTCCTTTCCCTCCTGTCCCAGCATTGTCTGTTTACTTCAGGGGACACATTCAACTTTCTCCAGTTTTTAAGGCATGTTCAAGCTTGACCTTATCATCACTTCAAGTTATATTTAGTTAATTATTTTGAGGTCTTATGGCTGGAAATCTGTTTAGTAGTAGAAGTCATATTGTTTATCACAGTAGTGATCATACTCCTTCAAAACTTCACATCTCCCCTGCTTGTTTTGTTTGTGGTGTGGTTAAACTCGATTTCTGCCCCATGTGCCCTCTTGGCTGCAGGTGGGGGCTTTGAGATTCCTCACAGGCTGTAGTCACATGATGGCTCACAGCATATAAGAGATGGGATACAAGAGTGTGTAGTGCTTTTAGTTTCATTTCTCCCTCGTACATGGGTATGATAGCTGATCTCTTGGCACTGGACCATGTGTAGACACAGGAAGAGGTATTTAGCTGTTGAGAAAGCAAGCATTGCCTACACAGCTGTGCTTTTGTTCTTCTAAGGAAAAGCAGCTGGGGTAGATGCTGTTGCACAGTGAGTACTGACCACCCTAAGTCATAGGAGATCCCCTCCTTGTCTTTTACCTTTATTTTCCATTGCTGGTGTGCCAGCCTTTTGGATTTTTATAGTATTGCCATAGGACAGAGGTTGGGTGAGTCACTGTGAACTTGTGCAGCATGTTGAAAACACTCTTAATCACAATGCTTATGTGTATTTTGTCTGATTTCAGTGGTGTGTGCTTTTCCTGATATAAAGTTATTCAGGGGAAAGTGTTCTGCATTTTCATGGGAGCAGACTGCAACTTCTTTGCTGCCTTTGAAGTTACTCCATGAGAAATAGAGGGAAGCCAAAGTCAGACTTGCTGTATTTTCTTATGTGCCATTTCATCCCTCATCTGCTGTCACAGAACAAGGCTTTTCATAGTGAGCTTGGTACTGTAGTGCCAAGAGGCAGTATGAGGGAAAGGAGCAGGACAGCAAAGAGAAGTGCAGGAGAGGTGGCCTTTCAGATAAAGGCTGGAGAACTCCCTCGCACCTGAGGCAAGGAGAATTTCTTGTAGGATTCTGAGGTGGTGTCCTGAGCATCAGGAAGAAGTAAATTCTAGAGGATTTATATTGACTTGCCTGAGTTGTGAGGAAGGTCTTTGGAACACTTTACAGAGTGAAGACATACATGCTAAAAAAGTTCATTTGCAAGAGCCAGGGATTACTTCTCTCCAGCAGCAGTCAGTGCCTTCTCATGAGACTGTCTGATACATTCAGTCTGCAGTCAAATGGCCTTTGTGACTTTATTTACTGTAACACAACTCTCTTCTTTCCTAGCCTTGCAGACCTAGCAGTGGGTGTTTGAGAAGATGAACTGGTGACACTCATTCAACAGATGCATTAATCCCCTTGCAGTCTCAGAATCAGTTGATTGTCTTTTCTCAAAAATCTGTGTCTTTAACAGCCTGAGCTGAGCATGCTGCTGCAGAGCCTGCTGTATTTATCCAGTGTGTTGGAATCATTTCCTCTCATTTCATATTTAAGAATTCTCAAGCTTAGTTTGCAGGATCTCATTTCTTCTGTTGACCATAGTAGCACAGTACTTGAGATTTCTCTCCAGCATTATTTCTGACCCTGTGTGTGACCAGTAGGGATTTCTTTCCTTGTTTAACTGGGATTCTTTTGTCCAATCAAACCCCACCATAGGGGTTTTCTCCCCTTGTTTTTAACCTTGTGTATTCTTCCTCTTTTTCCCATATTCAGTATGCTCTCCCTTCTCTCTTGTTCCTTTTGCTTTCTTTATGGTGCATTAAGTGATTGTTTCTTTCATCCTGTGCCCAGAAAAAAAGATAAAATCTGTGTTTCAAAGATTGTCCCCAAAGCTACTTAAAAAAAGATTTGCTGATTCAGATATTCAAAAAATGCCAGAGAAAGGCCAGCTTTGGTTTCCTGTGCTCAGATTTTCATGAGCTCTTATCTTGCTGCCTGTCTGCATGTCTCTGCTGGGACAGGCAGAGCTGTGTCACTTGAAGTCAAGGCCTGACTAGATGCCAGGGATTCTGAAAATTGGCCAGTGTACCATGTCACAGTTGTGTACCCACTCCTGCACTGATCTCTGGTCATATTCTTCATATGTAAATTGATAGCCCAACTCTCAATAAAGTTTATTTGATACGTAAAATTTCTGTGTCCATTAAAGCACTAATCCAGCCAATTGTTTGAGCACAAAAGACCTAATTGTTTGCTTTAGCTTCCCTGCTGCTTTACTAAAACAGTGACCCTTTAACTTATATTTACATGATCTTTCCTTTTTGCTTAAATTTTTCTTGAACTTTCACTAGACATTTACTTTAAAAAACCTTCCTGTACCATTTGGGTATAGAATGAGCTACAAAGCAAAGAGGATTTTAAAAGGATTCATTTAGATACATAGTGTTCTTGCCTGCTTGTTTCTTAGCTGGTTTGCTGGGCTTTGTGGTTTGTAAGAGCTGTTGTGGGGGAGTTTTGAATCTCTTTCTCTTCTAATCTCATGTTTGCATTCACAACAGGCTGCCTGTTTTAGTAGTCTTCTATATTTCTCCCCAGTGGACTATATTTCCTGTTTTCTTTGTGAACATCACCATATGTAATTGTTTTACCATTCTTACTTTCTTCCTGAATGATTTGGGAACTATTTTGGAGCCTTTATCCAGATATACATCCTTCTCCCAAGTGAATGAGCTCTCTTATGTTCCCAGGTTAGTCCTGAATGAGACTGTTTTGAAATCCATATATGCACTTTCACATATTTTGTTTTTTTCTTGCCTGCCTTTCTGTTACATTTCCTTCTGGAGCCTTGACAGCACTATTGCAGTGCCTGTACTGATGCCACAGCTGTTTGGAAAACACAGGTACCTGAGGGAAGTGCCTTTATGCTGTCACTTCAGTTATTCTTAAACTGGTAGTCCTGATTATTGATGAAGACCACATCTAAATATGTTGTATTTATGGTTTTGCTTGTGTACTGGTTTTTATGTTTTGGTTTGGGTTTGCTGGTTATGGTTTTTTCTTTTTTTTTTCTTTTTTTTTTTTTTTTCCCAAATGCTGCATCCAACTTAATGTTTCATAAAGTAAATCACTGAATAAATTTGTAACTTCTGTCATCAGAGCCTTAAATGCCTGAGGTGCTTCCTGTTTCATATTCACAGGGCTGAAGTTGCACATAATTAAAATCCTGTCATTTCAGCATGAATTATTTTATTGAATCATATTTTATTCACATGCCTTTTCTCTTTCAAGGTTCTCTGGTATGCATCAGACACTTAGTCCTACAGTCTGTTGTAGCAGCTTAACTTGGATTAATTTCTTATGCTCGTTAGTTGGTGAAACAGCTCTGGTTTTGAGTTTTAGCTTCTCTGTTTTCCATGCTTCACTTTCTCCTCTTCTGTTTTTGTTTCTCCCCCCTAGAAATTGTCTAGAAAGGTTCTTTTCAGTAGATACTTGTATGTCTGGCCCTAAATACAGATCAAAAACTCCTAAAAAGAATACACTGTATGTGTTAGGGGATTAAATGTAGCATGGTCATTATAATTTACTGAAATAGCTTTCTGGTGTTCACATCCTGTTATTCTCAATGCCATATTCCATCCTAATAATCTTGATGGTGATTTCTACCAATGCAAACAAGCAAAACCAAATAAACGTGGAAGAAAAGTCACTTTAGAAATGTAGAAATTTCCAGAGATTGGTCAGAGAGTGCTGATGAGAGATAGGGATTTGTTTTGTTTTGTCTTCCCAGGAAGGAGCAGACTGTGCTGCATGGAGTTTCTTCAGGCACTGTGCAAGCTACTGCACAGTTAAGATTATCCTGGGATGGGTCTGCCAGAATTCTTAAACCATGGATTGTAGAGCTGTGTGGGGGCATCCTTGGGCAGTTTTTAAAATAAAAGGTACCAAAGTAAGTCCCCATGTGGCTTAAGACATGAACACCTCAGAGGGGCCAGAAGGCACATGTAAATATATGACATGGTGGCACAATAATCCTGGTGGTTAAAGGATTGTTTCAATTTTGCTCATCTTCCTCATGCTTAGTTTTCAGATGTAATGAGACCAATTGTCCTTTTTGCTTGCTACACGGCTTGATGTTTTCCTGGTTATGACTGTTTAACCAGATCACAGAGATTGATTTAACAGTGCATCTTATGCACCAACTCTTCAGTGTATTTGCAGTGAGGATAAGATACAAACACCTATGGCACTGCTAAAAAGATGTTGTGTTCATACAGAAATGTTTGTATGTCTGCCCTGTAAGCCAACCATGGTAACTGGTCTTTCTAAACCACTGAGAAAACAAAAACCTGTTTTGCATGCAGCTTTCAGAGTATTTTATTATGTTCATTTACAGATGGAAATGGATTGGGTGGAGAAGTTCTTGTCTTTGTCCAGGTTCACTTGCTGAAGTCAATGGGAGAATACAGTTCTCCAGTCTCAGGCTAATACAGTTTCTGTGGGGTCAAAGCCTCCCTGCCAGTATTTGTGCTTTTAAGGTGTGCGTTTTGCTTGTTTGAGGCCTGAAGATTCTGTTTCCAAAAGCCTCAGCACCTAATGGTTTGCAGTGACTTCAGCAGTGCAGCTGCCTAATACCATTCACTGAGGTCATACAGAGTTCCACTCTTGCTTTTTAAGTTCTGTGGATGTCTAGGAATTTGTTGTTTGTGTAGAGTTCAGCTTTTTGTTTGTTTGGGTTTTCTGGATCAAAATTATCGGTCACGTTGCAGACTTTATAATTCCAGTTTTAGATGCCTTTTATAAATCTCAGCCTCAATTTCCCAGTTCGATAAGTTTTCTTAAGTGCTGCTAGGAACATATTTTTGAGCCTTACTGTCCATGTGGCTTTTGTCTCAGAGCAGGAGCAATGATAATCCTCTTTTCTCTGAGTGCAGTCCAAACCCCAGCTTTGGATGAGACCTGGCCTGTTCTACCCTATCATGGTCTTGGCGCAGTAAAGTCGTCTCTCTGGTGTTCTGTGGGGAACAGCCTGGAGCAGAGCTGTATCTACAGCACAGAGCAGCTGTATCCTGCCTTCCTCAGAGCAGCAGAGCTCTCTGAGCCAGCCCTCTCCATGAACCAAGCTGTCCAGTGTTTGTATTGCAAATACTACCCTGACCTATACACTAGACTAAAGCTTCCTGTTCTAATATTGATTTAAGACTTAAGTACCAGTGGCTTATTTTTTTACATTATCATTCTCTTTCTTATTTAGCAGTTCCCTGGGATATGCAGAGGGCTGTAGTCACACCTTCCTAGCAGCCAGGATGAGGGGAAGGACATTTATGAAAAAAGGCAGAGCTTGAATTGCCATGCAACTCACAGAGTATTTTGGTTCAGCAATCAAACTGTGTACTGTACTATTTGCCAAAAAAGAAGAAACACAGCACTCATTCCCTTGAAAGCTCTCTCCTGCAGGAATTTGTTAGCTTACTTTAAGTTTCATGTTATTTATAAGCTCTGCCCCAGACTTCTCATTAACTGTTCCCAAAGCACTAGAAAAGGAAAGTAGAAGTACTTCCTGCTTCATGTATCTGGTTAACAGCTGTGCCTCTTAGAGGAAGGAGAAAATAGCCAGTAGTGATAAAAACTCAGCCTGCTCGCCCACATAGGGAGCACTGCTGCAGTGTGAGCTGCCTCTCCCCAGGATCCTCACGTAGCAGCACTCACCACAGTGCTCTCAAGTGCAGCTTGCTGAAAACAATTTTATTGTGGGCAAAGAAAGGTTTACTCATCCTCTTTGCCCCACCATTGGCTACGTATTCCCTCTATTACTTCTTTGTTATTTTGAATTTTTTGAAAATTTCTAGGCTGGGCTTCAGTGGAAGTACAAATGCTCAGAAGTTACTGGGTTCTTTGCTCAGATATTGCCCTGGCTCAGCAGCTGTGGGTGTTGTGAAAATGTGAGAAACCAGTTTTATTGCATCTCTGCATGTGATCAGCCTTGCAGTACTGGGTTGCCTTCTTTCAGCAGCAGTTCTCCCTCGTGGAATCTGCTCTCTGGAGTTGAACCAGTGCTTAGGCAGCCTCCTGTCCCCAGATGAGTCTTGTTACATCAGACCATCACCTGCATAGCTGCTGGCATCCTGAAATTACATACTCATCTTCCCCCTTAGGTTTTTGTGGTTGTTCTGAGCCAGTGTTCCTGAATGCAAACAGTCAAAAATGACAGCAGGGGCTTAATATTTGTTAAATGAATTAAACTCTGAGATCTGACTGCTTTTGGTTTGTTTTATTCTGACTTTCTGAGTTTATATGCTCATTAAAGGCACATTGTGGAAAGCTTTTCTCTGTGATGTTGAAGCCAAGGATGGTGTTTTCCAGTGCCACCAAGACTGTCCCCAGGGACAGGAAGGGAATCAGGATTTAGGATCCATGTGAGGCATGATGAGAATCCCAGGAGTTTATAGCAGGGTTTACTCATGTTTGCAGATGGGAACAATACAGAAGCATGAGCCAGCTGACCAGCCCTGCCTGTGGAAACAAAAAAAACATCCTCAGATCTTTTGATCTGTACATTGGCACCTGATATTCTCTTTTCCTAAGTGGCACATACATTGCTTCAAGGAGGTGGTGACATTCATGCCCAAACTGTAGTTTGTAAGTCAAAACCATCTCAATGCAATTCTACAGGTTGCTGTCTCCCAAGGCTTAAACTTTTCCACCTTTTCTGTTGTACATTATTGAAAGTAGCTTGCCCTCTGTGCATTTTTCAGTCTTAGTAAAGGAAAGCATTTCTAATCCTTCAAACTCAGGAGAATTTTAATGCACTGGGTACACTGAGAGTCTCTCAATATTCCCCTTCAGTATTTATATATATATCTCTATATATCTATATATATCTATATCTATCTATCTATATATATATATATATAAACCCCAATTATTAACAAATCTCCCCACTATTTACTAAAACTTCATCTTCCATAAGGCAAGGCCAGAATTCCTAATAGTTCCTTGAGTATAAGCAAGATCAGCACCCAACCATTACCTTTTCTGTTAGGAAGAAAGGCTGTAGAAGGGTGTAAAAGGGTAACTTAATCCAGTATTTGTATTTCCCTGTCTAGAGTTTTACACTTTTAATGACAATTACGATATTTACTTCTCACTAGACAAAAAAGTAGCTACACAATGAAGCTGGATCACTTCTTTTCAATGAACAGGAAATCCTCTTGACCAGTTTAGTTCCTGCCCTAGAATATAATCTGTGTGCTGGGGTTGTAATAAAACAGGGCAGAACAGCCATGGTGTATCTCTCCTCCCCGAGGTGATTGTACTTCCTTCATGTGATGAAGCAGCAGAGGAAAGGAATGGAGTAAAAGGGCTTCAGAGAAACTGGCTTGTGCTAGGGAACCTTTCCTGGAAACACAATGAGGCACAGGATGTGATAAGCACAGCTCACAGAAAAGGAAACTACTGCAGAAGGCTGCAAGGAACAATGCAGCATCACTTGAGGCAGACAACTCCCTGACATTAGAATGCATTGGCTCAGGCTGAAGAAAAATTACAATCTTGAAAGACAGTTTAGGAAAGTTTTTATTGTTTATGTATGGAAAGCATATGTTCTTCCTTAGCTATTGCATTTTGTGAGCTTGCATGCACTATCTAGATTTAACTGTTTATGAAGAGTGTGAAATGCTCCCTAGTGGTAGCATTTATCCACTCCCTCTTTTCTTCTAGGGAGATGAATTGCCTTTCTAGTAAACATTTGTTCTTGGAGCTGGAAGAATCAAGGGAAAGGAGTTGTGGGTGGGCACTTGGATATTGCCTGGATCTGCAAAATACCTTTGTGGCACAAGGGAAAAGGGAAGATTTACTGAAGGGCGAGGAAGAGCTCCGTCATGGTTTAACCAGGACGAGCTCTCACAAGGGTGAGAACAATATCACAGTGTTAAATACCTCTAAAATGGCAAGACCTGGCAGTGAGACATCAATCTCACAATCCTTCCCAATGCCAGGATTAATTGCACAGGATTATGGTGTGAAGGTTGCCCTTCTGCCAAGCTTGTTGCCTAATGCATTTGATGTTCATAATACAAGCTATTGCTATGAATACTGTACAGTCCCCCATCACTTAAAAGAGGGAGGAACATGAATGTCTCTAGTTAGAGATATAAATGGTGGTGCTGGCATTATGGACTGCCCAATGCCAAGTTGGTTTATTCACGTATTTACATGCATTATGAGGTCAATGAAGTTAATATCCTTAGTAAAACATTTCTTTGAGTAAGACAGAAGGCTCCAATACAGTCTTTGATTTGAGATTTCAAAAATTTGAACTTTGGATGAGTGGATTTGCACATGACACTTTCATTATTTTGCATTAAAATTCAGGTGGTTTTAATTTAGACCAAAATAATCTTTGTTGTACCTTAGAGATAACTTTGGGCTTGCATATTTATGAAATTCCATGGCAGTTAATTCATGCTGCTGCTAGGAAGAAGTATGCAAGCACTGAAGTAGTTTAACCAAAACTAGGAGACATGGTTTGCTGTTTTGATAACAACCATCTTTTTCCATCACAGTGAAAGTCATCTTATGAACCTCTGACATTTGATGATCATTATGTCAAAAGCCTTTTGGGGTAAGTAAAACAGACAACTTTGTTTTTAGTGGTTTCCTACTTCTCAACATATACTGAAAATGGAAAAGTGTCATTCAGATGATATTTTAAACTTTAACTCTTTGTGTGCATTGTGCTGCTTCCATTATACATAGTTGCAGATACCCAGAAAGCAGAAACACTGATCTGCATTATCAAGTGACATGTCACAGATGGCAGATAATTGTTAGGATTCTTTTTGCCATGATCAAATGGTCTTGTACATGAACAATATGGAAAATATATTTATAGAAAGCACATTTAATTCAGAGAATTCATAAGCAGAAAACCTCCTTCTGCATGTTTTCAGTTTTGTTCCAAGTGACTTGTCATAGCTGTAGACATTACAAAAGTGTTTTTAAATGACTATAAGCTAGTCCTTCTTTTCTTACAAAATTCGATGAGGATAATCTTACTTTGTTCTTGGCAAGTTTTGTAATCACTGAGGTTGATAGGGATTATTTCACCCTTCTGTAAATAATATCCTAAATGGTCACACAAAGCAATGCAACTGTTTAGAAAAGGAAATGCTGTGTAATCATAGAAATCATAGGCAAGATTTAAGTTGGCAGGCAGCTCTTGATGCAGGTTGAGTGTTGCAAGGTCACTATGTCCTTCCTGCCTGTTATTTGCTGAAAGAAGAATTCCTGGAATTCTTGATTATGGCCAGAAACACAAGCTTCTTATCTGAAAGCCACTGTGTCTGATGCCCTTAACATTATGTTTTAGGATTGGATCTTGATGAAAAGTGAGAAAGACCTGAAGAGTCATCTTAATAGAAAAGGTTTCATGCAGTTTCATTTCTCTGATAGTTGGGTCAAATAGATTGCAAAATGTCTCTTTAGCTAAAATGTATTTCCTTGTAATAATATATTCTAAATAAAAAAATTTAAATGCAAACACTAGGGAGGAAAGTAGGCAACCAAGCATCCCTTCAGTTTCTCTGAGTTTGTATTTCTTCTGTGTGGTAGAAATAAATCTGTGGCTCTGTATTCATACCTGAGACCAGTGTACAAATGTTTCTTAGTAGTCCCTTCCAGAATGGCATGTGTTACACACCAGCCCTGCCGTATTCTCAAAGCCTCACAAGCACAGGAAATAAAATGTACTTCCACCACTCTTAGAATTATGGTTTCTATCACAAGCCAGGGAGCAGTTCCAGAGGCAGGCTCTAAGAGCAGGCTCAAGTGTTGCCAGCAAGTTTAGAACACATGGTGCCTCTGTAGAATCCCTTCTTGGAGAATGATACTTAAAATAGACTCCTTTTCTGTAGCACCATGTGTAAGTTATTATCAATCAAAACTTCTCCAAACTCATTGTTTAACTTTCTATAAAGGGAACCTTCTCAAGAGAGAGGGAGCCCCCACCTTATAAAAAGCAGAGGAAATGTGCTAAAAACAAAGGAGTCCTCCTCCATTTTAAAACCCAGAGAAAGGTTTAGAAGTACAAGCAGGCTTATGGCTGTGTTTATATTTTATATCTCTAGCAATGTACCTTTTTAATCTAAAAGTATAAAATCACACAATGCCATTCTGAAGAAGAGGGTTCTCTCGTTCTGGTTATATTTTTTGCTGTGTTTTGCAAGAAGGTAGACAGTGGCTCACTGAAAGCATAGTTAATCCTAGTAACTTAATAACGCCAAATTTTGTTGTTTCTTTAAGCAGAAAGCAAGCTCTTCCTCTGCTTGCTCAGCATGAAAGCAGACAGTTTATGAAGCACCAGCTATCTCACACTGTTTGAGTAGTGTAAGCAGCACAGATCAAGTGGGCTGTGCTGGGCTCTGGGCAGTAGCCCGTGGCCCCCACACAGAGCCTGAAGAGCAGTTCTAGGCATGGGAAAGAGCTTTGGGACCCTCAAAGGGATTTTCAACCCTCTCTAACTATTGCTGCAGCACTTTTTTTTTCTTCATGGTTGTGGCAACAGTGTTTATTTCTGTCTTGGAGGCTGGCTGCAGGGGAAGCGATTTTAAAGGCATCAGGTAGATTAGAACGGTTTCTTGCACTGTTGCGTAACCTTCACTTATCTCTTCTTGACAAAGCTTGCAGTGCAAACATGATATTACCTCCTAAAGGAAATTGTAGCTGAGTTGCAGGTTTAGGCTTTTTGAAAAAACACAAGTGTTTTGGACCATCCTTTCTTCTTTCTGCTTTTAGTCCTGGCTTTTTTTAGAGGTACATAAATCCCCAGTACATTAACTCAGTGTCTTTTAAAGCTGTGTTGCTACAAACAAAAAGCATGTCCTTACCTGAGCTGTCGTCCCAAAACAGGGCAGAGCTCTCATGAGCTAAGTCTTCTGAAGCTACCAGGGGCAGTCTGGTGAGGCCATTTCCTGAAAGGGTGTTCTGTTCTAGGGTAAATGCTAAGATTTGAGTCTATATTGCTTCTGATATGCGATTGTTCTTCAATATGATCGGTGTCCATGTTAGATACAGTGAAAATCAATAAAAAAATAATAAACAGGCTTTCTCTGCACCAAATAGGTACTCAGACCCTCAGACTCTACATGGCTGGCCCATGCTGGAAAATAGAGTGTGGTTATCTGCCACCTGTTTAGGACAAAAACATGCATCAAGACTCAGATCAGCGTTTGTGAGACCAGAAATTGGTCTTACACAGTACAGGTCACTGAAGCTGAGAATTGCTAACAGATATTTCAGATGTTCTCCAACAGGGTGGAATCTTAAAATCCTTTTTTTTTTTTTTTTTTTTTTTTTTCACTTGAGTACAAAACTGGGCTAGGTGCTCTTAGACGTGTCAGAAGATATCTGAACAACTTTGCATGTCCAAGCCCCTGATCTTTGGGTAGGGCAGAAGGGACTTGTGCCTTCTGTATTTTGTGATCTTGGGCTTGGCCTTCAAGAGATGTCATGATATCATCTGGGACTTCAGAGTTTAGCTTGTGTGAAGTGGCTTTTTTTTTTCCTTAAGGTATTATATTGAGAATTGATGTGCCAGTTTTCAGCATTTTGATGCACAAAATGAATCTGTTGGTCTTATCAGTTCAGTTTTGTAAATACTGCATTAGCTTCCAAAAGCCACGTGTAACTACTCAGGATGTATTTTCTAAAACTGCTCAGCAAGCAATGCCTTTGAGACTGGTGTGATTTATGAAGTAATCTATGTACATCAGCTAGCTCAGTTCTTTCAGTTCTTGATAGATGGTTACTGAGATTAGTTATATGTGCCTAATGATCCTTCAGGAAATATGCCTAATCCAGGAAAAGGGCAAGAGGTGTGAGAGGCTCCGTGCCAAAAAGCTTCTGGCTAAATTCTGCCATACTTCTAATGCAATGTCCTGTTACACACTAAAAACTGCATACACTGCAGTTGGGAACAGCATTTAAAAAATAAAATTGAGGCTTTCAAGTTCACATCAATGATTGGCTGATTTAATCATGACTGCGTAGTAGTGAGTTGAGAACTGAGCCCCTTGAATGAATAGCATGTCATTACTTTTGGAAATAGAGAATAACCAAAATAACAAATCTGGTCAGTGGAGAGCATCTGCTTCCAGAAAGTTAAAATGGGAAAATAATTTGAAGTGAGGAAGTTCTTTAATACATTACTTTGAACAGCAGCCCAGTTAAAAAAAAAAAAAATTGGATCAGATTCACAAATCAAAATGTTGCATTTTTCCACAAAGCTGGATCTCTGCAAAGAAAAGCAGTGACAGCTTGAGAGTACCTGTTTTCTCTCAAACTCTGCTAGTCTTTTGAAAACTCCAGAGCATGCTTCATTTTAGTGCAGATTTTTTGAGTCCCTGCAGGATTTCACTAAATTAGTAATACTCCCTACAGGGAATTTTTCCATTCTGATCTCTGCTCTAAGCAGTTAAATAAAACAGGGTTTAGTAATAGGAGCTCAGGACTGATGGTAGAGCACATGATGGAGATGGGCTAGCAAGGGGAAAGTGCAGATGTCCAGGGGGTGGTTCTGGCCATCCTGATTGTGGTGCTGTTCTCTAAACACGGGTGCAGGTTAGCCCAGCTGGCTGCCCTGGTTGTGGCAGCTCTGGGGAGCGTGGCTGGCTCGTCCTGCAGGACAGCACTGGAGAGCCCAGTGTGGGCATCTCCCAGTTTCAGTGACAAAGCTGTGCAGAGAGCAGCTGTGGCACAACCTGTGCTAAGTCAGTTGCCAAATGTGCTCCCAGAATTAATCTTCTTCAGCCCAGAGACATTCAGGACACTGAGGGGATGGCGTAGACTATTGACCTGGAGCTAGAAGTTGTCCCCTGAATAATCACTTCATCTCTGGCATCAGCTAAGGGTAGGTCTTGTAACCTTATGAGATTCTCTTATTAAACTAGTTGAGAGGGGGGAGTGGGTTTTGTTTGGCTTTTTAAATTTTTTTTTCCTCCAACAGTACTAACAGGAGGTTGTTCCAGGTCTTCAGCAGTTGCCTCTCTCAGGCATAAATATTGTTGTGCTGATATTTCTGTGACATCACCTTTTCTTCACTGCCTACTGCACCTTGGACCCCACAGTACAAGAATGAGTCTGTCTACTTGAGATATACTTGTGCACCTTTGTGGAAACACAGATATCTGTGGGTCACAGATGATAGGTTTAGTATAATTGGGACATTTGATTGATATGCACCAGAGAGGAATTTAAAAAATCAAGCTCCTGTCTTTGTCTTCCAATCCTATCCTCACTGGAGTTGCCAGATGAAAGAAGGTACTTAGCTGAACCTTGACAGACTGCACAGCACATAAAAATAGACAAGATGGGTAGCTATAGTAGTGGAAACCATAGATTCATACTAACCAGTCCATTTTGGATAAAGCCAATATCCTGACTTTCAAGTGGTCAAACATGGGTGACTTCCCCCCCTGCCTCGGGCATAGTTTTTTATACCAGCCAAAATGTCTATGGATAATATACCTTTCTTTAAGCTTTTATGTATCTTTCTAAGATTCTTGAATGCTTATCATTAGTCTATATATTTTTGAGCCCAGAAATACACTTTCAAAAGCAGGAAGTAATTTGCTTGTTGAGCAATTGAAGTCTGTGTTTTGCTGCAGTGCTCTCTATACCAGGCATAGCTGATAATGGTGCTCAGTCTTTGCCATTTCAGGTGCTGTACCTTTTCCCTTTTCTCAACCACGGTCTTTAGGATTTCTATCAAACCTGCAATTATACAGGAGTAAACAGAGTAAGAAGTGTTTTTCATGGAGGTGTTAGATTTTAAGTCCTACAAAGTTAAAATTGTTATAGATGTGCTTTAGTTTACTAGCATGTAAACCCTTTGATTGTTTAGTTTATTGAGCATCTCCAGTTTTAGGATTGACTCACCCTGTATTCAGTCACATGGCCATATGCCCCAAACGGTTGTTTTGCAGAAGAAGTGGTTTGGCAGTACTGCTCCAACATTGTCTAGGCTTGTTCTGCCCACACATGCCTACAAGTATGTAAAAAGCCAGCTGTTTGCAAACTTCTTTGTGTTATGTGTCCTGTTGTAAGGACAGTGTCCCACTGATATGTCACTTCCACTCAGGGCCACTCGTTTGTCTGCATGGCTCAGAGCTCCTCCCAATAGTGATCTCAGCTGGTATTTAAGTAGAAGAATAATTATTTGATGTGACTTTTGCTGTCTTTACTTGCTGTACTACTTGAAAAAAAATGGCCCTTTTTTTTTACTGCTTCTCTCAAGACTGTTTTCAGATAATTTGCACCTTTTTCTACTCCTGCTTATCTACTCCTGCAGAAATCACAAGTAGCACCACAGGAAGCAATGATGTCATTTGAGAATGTCAGGAAAAATGGGAGTAAGGTCTGCACTGCAATGTGTCATCTTCTTGCCAAAGCAACCTCTATGGGCATTGATTTCTCTTTGCATCTTTCACTCTGATCCTGTGAAGTGCTTTTGCTGCACTGGTTGCAAGTGGGATTCTGTGAATGTGAATTTAGGTTGTGCAGGGCCCCTGCATATCAGAAATGTAAACTAAACTCCTGTGTGCTTAGTCCATCACTAACACAAAGTCAAATGGCTCAGGTTAATCCACCATGAGCAGACAGTAGTGATACCCAATGTATGGGCTGTTGTTCTTTTACCATTATGGAATCATACTTTTATGGTTTCTGTAACTGTTTGCTCTTTATTATTGATTAGTTTTTTAGTTTGCAGAACAGTGAGGAAGACATTAACTTGAGTCATGTATCCTTGCGCATCTGCACAGTTTCAACCTTCTTGATTGCAATTAATTTTGCTCTTTGTCTTTCAGCCATAAGATTTAGATCTTTTCTAAGGAGTGAGGAAAAATATCCATAGCTGGACATACACTCATACTTTACTGTGGCAGTCAAATTATAGGAGAATGTGGCCATTAATGACATATGAGAGAACAGACAAAAGAGAAATGATGTCTTCTTTTCTTCAGTCCCTTGATAAAAGCATGAAGGCAGTACAGTCCATCTATCATCTTTGTCCTGGGATTTTATAGCCAGGCCTCCAGGCTGTAATTGCTGATTTTGTGGCAAGAAGTCACAGCTATTTTTGCTCACATAATTCTCAAGCCAGTCAGGGTTCTTAACTGGCTTTTCCTCATCCCTACTGCTACCACTGTAAATTAGAGCAGTCTGGTTTGAAGGTACATTTACTACTTGTATGGCTGTGGTTGACTGGAACACTTGTCCTCTGGATTTGATGGGAAATATTTTGAGCTAAAAGGAGTAGAAAATCCAGATCTAAAGATATGTTGATAACTTTTGACTAGTAAAATCTGTACAGAGATCACCTGCCTTTTCTGAAGAGGTGTTACCAATGAGGAGTCAGCTGATGGTCTCTGTTGATGTGAATGTCAGGAATACTAATAAAACTTGTAGAGCTACCAAATTTAATTTTTTCTTTCAAGTATACACATTTTTCAGTGTTTCAAAGGAGGCTGTTACTGAGTTTTTATATGCACTGAAAGTTTAGAGTAATTTTTCTGCTTGTAAAAAAAAAAAGAAGACGCTGACAGCCATAGCCAAGAAGTACATAGTGCAAAGTGCTTGTCCAAACACATTCCTTCTAACTTACACCACATCCTTTTAGTCCTTTAATAGATCTTGTATGAATGGATAAAGCAGATTAGAGGGTCACCAACACCCTAAGCTATTTCAGAAAGACCTCAGCTACAATTCTACCACCAGGACTATTCATTGGAGTTGGCTATAGTGAGAGTGTGAATGGAGAGCCAACTTCAGATATTTTTCTCATTCCTTAGAGATCTGAAGTAAGAGTCAGAGATTCTTAACTTGAAAGCAAAACAGACAAAAAGGACTCCCTTGGATATGTCTAAATAATATTTACACTGAAGTGATTGATTTGGGACTGCTAGTAAGGCTAATTCTTACATCTGAGAAGGAGCCCTGTCCAGTGTATTAGAGGAAACAGGCTCTTAGCTCAGGCTGGAGTCAGAAGTTTGGTCATGAGCAGACAAGATCTGTGCTGGGATCAGTCTCTGCCCAAAATGTGCTTTCCCTTGGGGAGTCATGATGAGGTCAGTAAGGCAGCTGTTTGATAAGCAAACTCACTTCCTATCTGTCTGAATAGCCATACTTCCCTGAGCTATGCCTCCACAATATAAATGTTGCAGGAGTAACTTTCTGTAGAATAAGGAGTGCAAAATAAGTTCTGCTCAGGTCCTTAGAAATATCTTTTTGGCTTCTTCCTCTTCATTCCCACCCTTCCCCAAATTCAGTCTAAGCGATTTATCCTCTCCTTTTTTTGAATCTTTCTCCTCATTCACTTTCAGCTGTAACCATCAGATGGTCACAGAGCTGTGTGTGTTTATCACTGCAGCATTTGAAAGAATGTAAATGACTTGCAGATGCTCTACTGGGCTGTAACCAAACTTGGCTGTGTCAGTTTAACATACACATGACAAAACCACACTGGCTCTGAACAGGCCTCAGTGTAATAAGCTCTCTAGGTTCTCCTTCTGCATAAACACTTTAATGTTCTCATTAATTAGAAACAGGAGTCTGTTTCTTTCAAAGTTCACGTGATAGCTATCAGGCCAAAGAATGAGATACATGCAATATCTGAATGGTAATATGTCCAGGGATCTGAAGTTTATTTTTTGGGAAATATGTTTATGAGTGTGTTTGTGTATATATGTGTGTATATATATCCATAAAAGTTAAACAGGCATAAGCAGTAAAGCTCCTGGAATATTTGATGTGGTGATTTGCAGTTAATTCATTTCAGTGTATATTTCACATGGCATATCGTTGACCTTAAACTTCAGTGAATATTTTCTTGCCCTTATATCTTTATGTCTTTCAGCACAAACAGATCTTGAAGCTGCTTTATGAATTGGCAACAGCACTGTGACTTACTGAAATAAAAATATAAGAGCAATCTGGTAGTAATTATCTAAATCTCCACTCAAAAAGGTCTTTAGGTTAGCTGTAATTAGAAGTATATATCAGTAAGTTCTGTTTTATAGCCCTGTTTCATAATATGGCAATATTTGAACATGAAATATTTTAAATAGCTATGGCCAATTTAACTTTGGGCAAATGGGGAATAACTTTGTTATTGATCATTTATTGACAGATAAACTTACACAAGTAAGTGAGGACATGGTTTGATTACAATAGTCCAACTACCTGAGTAATTTTGGTCAAGAAGTTTTTACCTGCTGTGCCAATCAACAAATAATTTTCAGAATTTCCTTTGGTTATAAATCACCACAAACTGTAACTTTCTGTGCATTGGTGTCACATAAGTTGCAGACTGGTGGTGGTACAGAAGCCAGGAAAGAGGATGGAGAGAAGGCAATGAAGAAAGCCCCCTCTGGCATGAAAGGGGGTGTTTGTTTGTAAGTTGCAGTGGTGATGGAGGTAATGAACAAGCAGAGATTTGGGGCCCTTAGTAGGCCCATCTCTTGGGGCTGTAATGTTATTGGAGAATAGTGGGAAATTCAGATAAATGTTGACAAAAATTCCCGAAGCTGACTGAAGAAGCCAGAAATGTTGATGAATTACACACTGGTTGATGCAGACTGCTTCATAAAGACATGGCCTGGCTTAGCACATATCATTGGATCTGTTTCCCTTCAAAATCTCATCAGCATCTATTTCAGTCCCAATCACTTTCCATCTCCAATCTGTACCAATTTAAACTCCCCCAGAAGAACAGTTTAATATTTTCTTGTTTCAATTTTCCTTCCCACCAGAATCCCACAAGTCTTGCTGCTTTTGTCCTGCTTTGTGTGAAACGGGCAGTAACATCTCAGGTGAACTTTTTAATTTAATTTTTTTTAATTACTTTGTGTCTTGACAAGATTGTGTGATTTTTCTTGAAGTCTTGAAAATTCAGCCTGTTTTGGTTTTTGGGAATATCATTCCTGAATGTTGAATTTTGTAATTCACCTCTGTACCCCTTCAGGTGTTAAAATGGCTGTTTCAAGTAGTTGCTTAGGAGCTCCTTTCAGAATCTTGGTTTACTGCACACTGCCCACCACTGATTGAAGGGAATAATGCTGTCAGTTCCCTGCCTTTCTCTTAGCTGTAATCATGTACATGAAAAAGATATGTATGAATACAGCCAGGTTCTTTCCATGTTGCTGCTAGCAGGTTGTCTATCTTTCCCATCTTTTCCTTTCTCTTTAAAGAGAAAGCTCTTCAACTATATTCTGGAAACCAGGACTGTATTTCTGACTTTGTAATTAAGAAATGCCAGCTGTGTTGTCACAATTCAGTTCAAGGTTTTCTTAGTCTGGATTGTGGCATGTATGTACTATAAATGCTTGAGAGCGAGCTATTCGTGAAGCTGTAAACCTGGATCAGAAGATTCTGAGTTCAGTTGCTGCCCCTTCTGAAATTTTTCATGATCCTGGATGAAATGGTTTTCATTTGTATGCCCCTCCTGCCTCCAGACAGTAAGGACTGACTGTTCTGCTTTTCATCCCATGGTTTCTGCACGCGTGTGCTCAGAGCCAAGCACCAGAGCACTCAAATGTGAGCGTGGCTTTATTGATACCGAAGTGCCAGAGGTAATTCTGTGTTTGTACAGCACCTAGCACATGGAAAGCAAAGCATCATTTGGTGATACATTTCACTGTATAACAGAGACAACATGCATACCCTGGCAGTAAAGTCTGTGTTAGATAATTAGCTGCATAGCAGATTGGGAAGAATTGCAATTAGCTACAATCACTAATGAAAAAGCATGACACTTTGACAAGGAAACAATTTAGGAGATTAATTTGCAGGATGGGTGTTGATTGTGATTTCTAAAGGAAGTAAAAAGGTCAATACTGATACTAGAGTTTGTATGGCATTAAGATAATTAGGCTGAGATATCTTTTTATTTTGAAAAAAACCTTTAGTAGCAAGATAATATTAGTTCTGCAAAAACTATCTTACACTGAGGCTGAAATATTATTAGTGATATCAGTTCAAAAACTCGTGCTGGATAGAAATCATTTGACAGGAGCTTTATATATTGTTCTGCTTTTGGGACATTGAACTGTAACTGATGTAATTGGTAACTTTTTTAATCTTTTAAAATATCAGGCATTGTTTCCCCAGTCAGTTTCTATACTGTTGCTTAAATAAACGTCCGTTCTGTGCAAAGTGCAAGAAGATTAAGCATTTCCTGAAATTGCTGGTTAAAGCAAAATAAAGACTGCATTTTTCCTTGGATTGATTCTGTTTGCCATTTGTCCTTGGCTCTAATGGAGAACTGGAGAGGATGGCTTATGTGTCCAATGCTGGATTGCAAATTAAAGCCCGTGTGTCATTAGGGCTTTGGTTTTCTTTTAAATTCTTATGTGAGCAAGTGTCTGAACAGCTCTGTATCCATTCTC
Organism: Brachypodius melanocephalos; assembly: GCA_013398615.1. Classification (NCBI taxonomy): domain Eukaryota; kingdom Metazoa; phylum Chordata; class Aves; order Passeriformes; family Pycnonotidae; genus Brachypodius; species Brachypodius melanocephalos. The sequence goes on along the minus strand of VZSR01000028.1, from coordinate 3,273,973 downwards.
AGTCCTCTCCATCTGCATCAAAGCACAATCTTTTCAACAAAGCATCTGATTCATGAGACAGGAGTTAAATTAGGAAAGTAGCGTGCCATGTGTGACCATGTTGGATTCATCAGATGTTTGGGGAAGGAAAGGTAGTGGGTGTTTGATGCAAATCTATCCAGCTCACATAGTTTCTCATGCTGGGAGGGAGAAACTTGGGTGAAAAAAGCCTCTTTGTCCTCTTTAATGCCTTGCTTTGCTCTGTGTCCACTTCCATCTTGTAAATTATGTACAGAACACAGATTCTGCAAGGGCAATGTCTTCGCACTCAGTCGGGACACACAAGACAGGGTTTTGACTGGCATCTTCTAACTTAGAGGAGAATGGAGATCAGTGAGTACCAGGAGAAAGGATAACATTTTTGCTTTTCAGCATCTTCTTTAAGCTCTACCCCTGGCACTAGGAGAATGACAGTAAAGCACATGTTAGCTCCATAAACTCTAGTTTGAGACCTGAAAGGCTTTTCTCAAGGTTGTTTTATAACCCTGAAATTAGGTTAAAAATGTTATATTATTAAGCCTGCAGAATGACAATCTCTCCCTTATGCTTCCAGATTTCTGGTTCCACTGCAGCACCCTGAGCACCACTGTCAGGTGAAAGCCATCAGGGCTCTGACATGTTTTCAGCCAAGCTTGAGATGTATCACCCCAGTCTGAAGGGTACATGGCCCTTTCAGCACTGGAAATGCACAGCATCTGGTGGAAATCAGCAAAGTAACATTTACTCAGCCCTTTGTGAAATGCTCTTGTTTTCCTCTTGCTTGTAGAACTTTATTATTTCTATAAAACATGCAGCCTTCTGTTACAATTAGATGCCTTTATATGACCCCAGGGTCACACACTTCTGGCACGTGAGTCCAACTGTACTGACAGCAAAATCGTCTGCTGGTGACACACCTACATTTCAGAGTGAGCAAAACCAACAGGTTTTGTTACCACAGGCAGCAAAGAAAACACTTTCTTCTGTATTCAATGAAATTCCATAAAGGTGAAGGGCAAGGTTAAAGTGAAAACTGAGTTAAAATAAGAATTCAAGGTAGAAAGGAAGCTGGTGCCAAGAATGCTTTAATAACTTTTTTCTGCTCCAGTGTTTGTACCAAAGTAACCTCTTAACTTCTTAAGCAAAACACTGTATTTGTTGTCTGCCATTCCATCACTTTGGGGAAGCATTTAGTCCCCCATTTTATATGTGCTGTGATACTGTAATAGGATTTGTGTACCAGTGACAAACCAATGTGGGAATAGTATTCCATCCAGAAAAGCTTTGAACTTTTCCTTCAGAACAAAAGGAACAACTGAAGTAACAAATCTGTTTTCTATAGATTTCTACTACATGATTTATGCAAACTTTGACTTTTTTATAGTTGCAGAATTTAAAAGGGCAGCATTCCAGCTATGTTCTGTGATGTCAAAAGCTGTTCCCTCAGCCAGATGCTGAAGATAGTGTCCTCTATTTAGCTGCCTGTTTCCTCTTAACTCTGAATTGCCCATTCCTCTGTCAACTTTGTTTGAAATCTGCTGATAAATTTACAAGTCACACAAGACATGAGCCTACATGCACAAAGTATTATTCCTCCATTGTTACTGTCACACTCCCATTTCCTTTGGGAACCAGCTGATTAACCCAAAACAGAATTACCTGAGCTGCCAGGAGGTGCTTTGTAGCCAGGGGCTAGACTTTGTCACACAGCTTGGCAAATTTGGGCTCTCTTTACCAGTCAGGACAGAGTCAGGTCAATCTTTTTTTCAGTTTTTCTCAAGTCTGGGTTGCAAGATGTGGGGTGGTGTACAGAAAACACCTCTGTGTTTGTTGAAATAGGTCCATATCCTGTAACACAGTCTCACTGAAAAACATGGCTCCAAGAGAAATTTGGAGTCTGAGAGGCCATCCTTCCCACCACATAGTGGGCTGATACATGATTATGTCCTGGTTTGTAGTCATTTGCCTTTCTTAGTCTCTAAAAAAGAGAGATCTCTCCAGGTAAGATAAGATGGGACTGGTGAGTTCAGTGGCTTCTGGGCCAAATTTAGGACTGCGAGAAATGGGTGCAATTCTGTTAAGAAAAGTGAAGTCACAGTTACTGGTCACTGGTTTTAATTTAATAGTCAGAGTTCATTATTAGAGTGCAGTAAGGAGAAGTCTGGAAATTAAATAGGCTTGGTTATTTACAGGCTAATAGCTTTCTAACCTAAAATTTGCGTGTCATTAATTCATATGGTACCTCAAGGTTACTGTGTTTTGATGCAGGTGTACTTCAGAGCAAGAGATTTGTCCCCTGCAATAATCTAGCTATGATAGCCCTGAAAAATGAGATGACAGTGGTGTCTGATGTATGAACACTATGCTAGAGAGCAAGTGTGTAGAAAGCTGATACAAAGTGTGAAAATGTAAATCAGGTGCCTGCCAAGCCAGGACATGTGTGAAACAAATGTTATCTCAGTGGTGCTGACAGGTGTTAGCAGCAGCCAGCACGGGGGGTTTCTGCTGGTGCTTTGTACTTAGATCTTTCTGTTAAGCAAATCATCCCAGGTCTCGTTTTTCCATGTGGAGAGCTTCTGTCTTTTTCTTGTTTTTCTATAACAACAGGTGTGTAATATGGTGGAGTGATTGCTTCTGGGCTAGTTCAGGCCCTGCAGCCCCTGGAAAGGGGTGAAGGCTCCTGATTTCCTGCCTGCCTCTGGCTCCCTGTGTAAACCTTGAGAGATCACCATGCTTGCAAGCAGAGATAAAAGAGATGGAAGTGACTGAATGCTGAAATTAAGTAAGAGTTGTGTTAGATCTCCAGTTCTTGTGTTCCTCTAGAACATTTTTTCATTTAAGTTTTCTTGCATTTGGCAAGGATCAAGAAGTTATAAATAGCTTCAGCAAAATCATTCCACATGTAACTTGCCTGGCTCTTTGGTGTCCATGCATTCAAAAGTCAGTCGGACACTTGAAATACATGTAGAAAGTAAAAAATTTTTGAGAATGGGGAAGGATTTGAGGATGAGGGATTCAAGGCTTACTGCATTTCAGTCTTCATTTAGAGAGAACTTGTTTTGTACTAACAGAAATATAACTAGGGAAGGTAATTCTAGCAGCTCTTAGTTTAATAGAGGATGATATGTAGCATCTAATATTTGGAAGCTAAAGCTAGACAATTTCAGTGGTTTTAGCTGTGAAGGACCAATTTTGTATGTGATGATCGTCAGGTGAGAAGTATCTGGAATCCCAAACTAAATTTCCTAAATGCCTATTCTAGCTCACGTGAAAGGTATATAGATGGAGAAAAGTACTAGAAAGTAGAGCAATAAAAGATTAATAAAAGAAAACCCAAACAAACAGGAGATCCCAGATGAGGCTGTCTCAACATGAGAGGTACAGTGTTTACCCTGTGTGTCACGTAGACTGTTCTCCACTCTGTGTGTCCTCGTTGGGTGCATCTTCTTGTCTGTTCTGTGTGGGCCTGACTCCTGTTGTTGCCTTATTGGATGGTTACTTCTTAGGCTGTTATCTGCCTTTCTGCTTGTTGCCTTCCAGTTCCTCTGTTCAACTGACCAAAAATATTCCCTCGTTTCAGTGGGTGGGTATAGCTCTAACAGACAGTTCATGTATTCATAACAGCAGTGCTCCCCTTTACTCAGTTTAGATATTTATTGCAGAAGGCTGCACCCTTTTCATGTTCGACTGCCAACAAAAATCCATAAAAATGCCATGAAATCAGAGTGGATTAACTCTTTTTGGTATCCTCATAAGTCACCTTAAATATGTGTAATATTAGCTAGAGAGAGTTGACAGCATAAAGGAAGCCCTTATGAGGTCTCCTAATAAAGAGCTGCACCAGGTTTTGCTGTGTGAAAATCTAACCTTTTGTATGGGAATATGTGATAAATTTTTCTAGCTGAACCACAAGGCCTGGGTCCTGTAAACATGTACAGAGGCAGAATTTTACTTACTGGTTGGTGCCATTGCTCTGTGATTGTCACCTTATTTAAACAGAGTAAGATTACAGAAAGCACTGCTGAATAAAGAGCTGTAAAAATCTGTGTTGTAGGGGGCATCCAGGCTCAATTTCCTGTAGAATTAGAGGATCCATCCAAGTCATCTACAAAAATGCCCAAGGTCATCGTTAAGTCTGTTATGTGATCTGATGGATCAACACACACACACACACACACACACACAGAGAGAGAGCTATGTATTTCATGCTATTTAATATTCTCATTTTACCATAGCTTCTTTTCCATGGGCACCAAACATTGTCTCAAGAGGCTGTTTACACTGGGAGCGATTTTAAAAGGTTACTGTTAGTGTTGAAATAGAGTTGATTATGTTGTAGCATGAACCAGATTTTTCTCCTTGTGGCAAGACCCTTCCAGCTTCAGCTTTAAAAAGCTTAGGCCCAGATGCAATCTCTCCAGTGCTTTTGCTGACAGCTGGGGTAGGCCTTCAGTGCTCTCGTGTTGGCCCAGGACCTGGTAAGTCCTTGGCTCCTCCATTTTCTGGCCTTTTCTGCAATAGATTAGATGATACAAAAACACTTTGGCTTCTAGTTGCAACTTCACATATGGTGAAATGAGCTCAGCATTTAGTTATGGGGCTTTTTTCCTCGACCCTCCCTCCTGGTGACAATTCCAAAAGCTTATTTGGAAAATAGAAGTGGAAAATAGGAAAAATTGAAGCATGTACTGGAGATCTGAAAGTGTGGAGCTCTTGATGCAAGCATATGTCAAACAGAAAAACATCTTCAAATCATCTCTGAGAACTCACAGAAGAAAATATGATGCATTGGTCTTGTGCACAAGATGAAGAATCTGGAATGTTAATGCTCTGAGCTAATTTGGAGGCATCTGTACTGGCCTGATACAGAGGCAATGTATAGCATGAGTGAGAAAGATTAAAACCTTTCAGTTAGCCAACATTTGCTGGAAACACAGAGATTGAGTGAAGCACTAATGGAGCCAGTGGGACAGGAAACATCTGTCATACTGGCATAGTCAGCATTATAACTGAAAAGGACCTTACCTTGCACACTTTGCTAGGGTGGGCTGAAGAATTTTAGGCTGAACTATACATAGTTAACATTTTAGAGAGCATATTCCAACTTTCTGCATCAATGACAACTACGTGTGATTTTGTTCTCAGCTTTGATGAAGTAGAATTTACTTATTTGATCCTGACCATTTGGTGGGATTTCTTAAGCTGTCCTCTTGACAGACCACCATTAAATGTTTTCCTCACTTGTGCACATTTGCAGTTCAGCTGCTGAAATAAAAAAAATAAATTCATCCGTAGTCATGACCGTTACGTCAAAACATTTATATCTTCTTAACTGCAGTATTTCTAAAGTTACTGAGCGTGGGTCTTATGAAGTGACAGAAAAAAGCAAAGTTGCCACTGAAAGCCAGGCACTGGGTTTATAAAGGTACATCAAATGCAGTAACCACAGGGTGCCAAGGTCCATCATCAGTTCTGCTCCTTAGGGTGATAATAGAAATAGGAGCCTGTGCAGGTGGGCTCACCAGATTACTTTACACAGGCTTAGCCCGTGATTATCTCAGCTCTGTGTAATTACCACTCAACTCACAGCATCTGTCAGGACATGCATGTTTTTGACAAACCTTGTAACAGACATCTATCTGCCTTTGACCTCTCTTAATTTCCTTTTCTTGCATAACCGCTGGTGAAGATTACTACAAGATTATATTGCTGAAGCTGAATGTAATGAAATCAGCATCAAGATACAATGCTGAAGAATAAAAGAACTTTTAAAAAGGGAAGCATGAAAGAGCTAATAAATGCTCCCCAACAAGCATCTCTGCTATGAAGCTTTGTTTACATGTTTAATTTAACAGGCAAATGATTTACCAGCAGTCTGTATCAAGAGCCCCTTTTAATCTGGCTTGCTCCTACTGTTTTTCTAGTAACTGAGGAGAGTGCTCCTGGCCATTTTGCAAGGCTGGTGGAAGAACAGACCCAAGAGATTTCAGAGATACGAGCAAGTTCCTAACAGCCGTAAATAAAAAAACGTATTATAATGTCTTCACATTAGGTTGTATTTATAGTTCCAAATATATCCTGCTGTGGTCCCTGTGGGAGATGTGCTCCTGCTGTGCATCTCCCCAGGGACAGGAGGCTCTTCCAAGGTCACACAGTGCTTTCAGTCCTGCTCTGCAGTGTGTTTTCCTCACTGATGTGCAGCGTCAGCGCTCTGTCCACAGCAGGCTCCAAATATTCCCGAGGGAGAGGCTTTGCTCCTGGACTGTGCCATATGGAGCTGAATGTTTTAATACAGCCTGGCAGGCAGAGTGCTTCAGACTTGTCTCTGAGACCATTAGGATTGATGCCTCACTCTTGAACTTGATGATCAAAGAGCTTTTATTCCCAGCTGAGCTGTTCTTTTGAAGAGGAGAGTCCTTGGCTCCTGATGAGCCAGGGGTCTGTCGATTGTGGATGCACACAAACACCCTCTGCCAGGAGAAGCAGATCTGGACAATTTTTCCAGTGTAGCTGTGGCAGGGCCACTCCCACAGGGATCTGTGGGCAGGTGGCTTTCCCAGTGTCACTGCAGTGGTTGGTGTGGATGCAGGAGCAGGAGAGCTGTGTATTGTCCTGTATTCACCAGGAATCCTAGGAATATGTGCCCCATAAGACAGGAGCTGAGGAGGATGGACAGCCTGCTCAAATCTTCTAAGTCAGCCTCTGATAGGGGACTCCAGCTAGATACTGTGGGTGGAGTGGATTTATGCTTGAGTAGAAATTAATCTTTAACCTTTACCAAAAAAAACCAAAAAAAGGGTGAAGGAAGCAAAAGCTTTTTGATCCATAAGCTGAGTTATTTCCTGGAACTCCTAGGCCATGATGCCTGAGGATTTCTTCAAACTGAATCACATTAAGCCCTAATATTTGCTTTTTCTGGAACAGTATTACACAGGTACATCCTGGGACTGTGGCATCTTTCTTACTAATGTGAAAATTAAATCAGACCGATGCTTTTTGCGTGAACATTTTTCTCTGCGTGTTCCCACTTCCTAGTATAACTTTGGCATATGCAGTGGGATTTTTACTAATTTTTATGAGAAGGATGGGCAGAAGTCCAGTGATATGTGAGAATTTAGCATCGCTTTTGCATTCTTAAAGTACAGGAATTGCTCTTGAACCTTATGATTGTTGCAGCTGTTTGAGATTCCTTAATTTAGTAAAATTTGTGCCCCAGTTCTGCAGCAACACAATTAACTCTGTTGTCTCTGTTACTTAGCAGATGACGTTTGCTTTAAACAGGTGACATTAACATCAAGAATTATTAAAGTTTTAATAACAGTTGAGGATTCAGATGGAAAGCAAAATGCTGCCCTTGTAAATTGTTCTTTCAAATGATTTATATAACAGCTAATTGCAGGGACTTGATAGATTTGTTAAAAGAAGTGCTGGTCCTGGTAACACTAGTATTGGAGGATTTTTATAATGACCAGAATGATTCCGTTTTAAGTGTTATTAATGTTCTTTTTGTGAGAACTATCAGTGTGTTTGATGTATCTGACACCCTACTGAAATCAGTAGGGCACTGTTAGTATATAGGATGTGTTTTACGGCTCACCCAAGAAGTTTCTTGCAAGGACTTGATGACAGGAGAAATTTTTTTTTGCATGTGCTTACACAAGGTATCTGAATTTTTACAGTGTATAGTGGTATAACTCTGTGAAATGAGTTCTGAGAATCTATGTAATTAAACTACTAAGAGCTAAAACCTCGTTATGTTAAAGTACAATGTGTACTTTTTGTAAAGGAGGAGCTGTAAAGTTTCTGGAATAAAAATCTAGCTATAAATTACCAGTAGTTTTTAAAACTGTTACACAAGTGGTTCAGTTTTTCCAAATTTTCATCTTCTGGTGTTGACAGTGGTTTTCTTTAAAAAATTGTGGTCTATCCTCTCTTGATACAACCACAGCCTCCTTTTTCACATTTATCCAATGGAAGTTAAAACTGTGGAGCAAGAGAGGGATCTGAGATTGTTCTTCTTGCTTCTAATGTACCATAAGTTTTGGTACAACTAAACAATAAAATGTTAGTTCATAACGTGATACATCACAAAGTATTTAAAGCTTTGTCATGAACTGCTTTGTCTATGGACTGTGACAAAGCTTCCATGGTGCACATCTCTGATATGGAAAGGTGTGGGGGCAACAAAACAGAACTTTCTCAGCCTGTGACTGTGGGTCTGTAGGCGAAGGCTGTGGAGATTATTGGAACCATCAGGACTTGACCGCTTAGCAAGTAGGGGAGAGGAGAAATCTGTATCCCCATACCCTGATAGAAACTCATACAAAACCTATTCAGGCTTTTACCCAGGGTGAAGAAACTGGATCATCAGTACCCATACAACATTTTATTGCTTTAAGAAACTGAATTTTTTTACCTTTACCTTCCATCTAACAGAGGAAGAAATCCTAGCTTTGCACTAAGTGAGCTTCTGGACTAAAATGCAATCAAGTTGTGTGTGTTATTCTGAATCTGGCCACTCTGTGCTCAACAGAGGTGTTGGATAAAGGGTAACACAAAGGTAGTGTAGCTGCCATGTTTTTCTGAAGCCACAAAACTAGAATAACAGGACAGTTTTGTCATATTCACTGAGCTGCTCATTTGCATGTGGAATTCATTTGCATGCTATTGACATTTGGGGGGAAAGCGCTGGGAAGGTTCTGGGAGGATCTGCATTTGATGCAGAACAGATCTCTGGCTGCAGTTGGATGGGAACAAAATTATCCTGGCCTGTGGGAAAAGTTGACAAACTTGGCTTTACAAAAATGTCTCAGTGTGTGCATTTGGGAAAAATGCAGCAGTGTAAGTAAGGCATAGATGTCAGGTATTCGTAGGGAGGAGAATTTCGTTTCAAATCACCTTCTGCATAGCTTCCTTTCATCTTTGGGAAGTTCTTGTAGATTCACTCTTTCCATCTTCAAAATATTTTTCTGGTTTATTGAAAGGCTCTATATAGTCCAAAGTTCAGTTCCTTACTGTGCCAACCAGGTTTGTGATCTTGCATGAAAGAGACCTTTTCAGAGATAGCCTATGATTGCTTTCTGGGGTTCTGAAATACACCAGCTACACACTTGTCAGCAAAGCAATCCTTTGGTTTAATAAGTACAGGAGCCAGGAAAACTTGTTCTGTGTTTACCAGGACCAAACAGTCTGGTGGAATGAGTACTCAAGGTAGTGAACCGTGGCTGGAATGACGCAAATGTGTGTGGACACACTCAAAGCTACTCTTTTGCTTGGGGCGAATGTTAATGACACTTCCATGTCTCCTGATAAATTCATTCAGACATTAAGTCACTGGAAAAATTACTCTCTGAAAAATATGCATATGTTCCTGCTGACTCAAACCCTTGTAACAGCAGCATGCTTGGGAAGGAAAAAAGTTTTAGTTATTTTGTGATCTTAAGAATAAAAACTTGGCTGAAAACGCCAAGGATTCAGACTAACATGGTCATTTCAGCTTGTGCAGCACATCCAACTTCTCCATGGCTCAGTTAAAGACTGGGATCTGGCCTGTCTGTGACTAAAGGAGGAGGCCCCTGTTGCCTAATAACTAAAGAGGATCTGGAGCAATTGGTGTACATTTGCACTGGAGCGAGGATTTTTGTGTTCAATTATTGTGTTTGGTAATGAATTCTTTTTTAAAAAATAATTTTTGAAGATGCTAATGTGGTTGGGATCTAATTTGTTTACTTATTTCTCTAATTAATTCCTAGACTGGTACTGAAACATTGATTTTAATTAGTGAAGACTACTGACTGAGCAAACAGAGCAGCACCTTTTGGGACGTCACCTGAGGTGAATGTAGAGCATTTTCTACGCAGTCAAGCAGTAAAAGTAATTGTTCAGCTCGTGCAGTGGTGATGTGAGTATTCTTGGCAAGGAATAGCCAGTTCTGGACTCGATGAGCCTTCCTGTGTGATTCTGGTCTCCTTTTACTTGATCTTTTTGTGCCTTAAGTACATCTGTTCAGAAGGCTGCTCATTTACCTCGATTTGTTGGTTTGGTTGTATTGTAAGCATCATATATACTCTTCCAGGCAGAGCTGTCTCCTGGTACAGTATGTCCTCACAGGTGCTATTGTAACACAGAGCTCACTCCTATTAATAGTTATAATATTTCCATTCACGTGAGCAGGAACTGGGCCTTGGTAAAAGCAGGGAGAAGGTTTCACTGGGTGATTAGAGGGTACCCTGGCCTCGTGCTCGTGTCCCTCAGAGGAACATTAAGTGTCTGCAGCATGAAGCAGGGCTGGGCATTGTGTATGCCTCCCTGGTGTTTCTTCATGTGAGAAAGTCTCAGGATGAGCTTTAAATTCTACTTTTAATTCAGGCACCTGGAATGTTTGATATATGTTGCATATAGTAGCTCTAAAATAGAGGTTTAAGGGAGTTCAGTTTAGGGTGGAGAGGAAGAAATATATCTGTGGAAAAAATTCCTCTACACTTCTACAAACATATTGTGAGGATGACCAGTGGCTGTCATCTCCTGTATAGGGAATACCTGTAAGTATTTATGCTTATATATGAGCAACCCACCCCCAGTAAGATGCTTTCTGCTAGGAAATGCATAGCAATATGAACAAGCCAGGAACTGATAAATCAGTCACAAAATAAAGGCTTGCCATTTTCCCCTTATAATTTTTTTAAAGAAACATATATACATGTTCTTTATGTGCAGGAATATGTAAGCTTGTGCTATTTTTCAGTGCGTGGACAGTACACACCAGCTTACAAATCAATTCAAAACTAAGTGCTTAGGTAATGTCAAGCTGGAAGATGAGTTTGCAGCAGAAGTTGCTGCTAGGTGAACACTGAAAGGAACATTAGCTTCCAGTTTCTCCTTCAGTGGCTACTAATAGGGACATGGATCTCTCAAGCCTGACATTACATAAAAATATTAGTATATGGATTCCAAATTTTGTGCCTTTTGGGTTCTGAACTTTTAGATTTAACCATGTAAAGACACACCTTGGAAAGGTCTGGTGGGTGCTGATTTACATCACCTGAGGATCTGATCCAGGGGCTGCATCATCACCCCAACAGACACAAATCCCACTGTGAAGAGTTTCCATCAGTTCCTGTCCTGTGGACACTTAACTTCAGTTTGCACAGTGCACTGTGACTGAACTGGAGTTCACAGCTCACCCAGAGTCACTTCTGGAAAACTCTTTCACAAGGGACTTTATTTAGGTTTGAAAGAGAGCCAAGCGCTTAGAAATGGCGGGTAAATCCCTCATTGCATTAGAAAATCTCATTTAGTGCTCACTGCCAGTTAACTTCCATGGGAATTGAGTTTGTTTGTGTTTTTGGAAAATCCCATGAGTACTTATATAAATCTTTACCTACTCAAAATTCTGACTGTTGACAGTTTTGAAAGTATTGTCTGATGACTAGCAAAGTGGAGAGGTTTTTTGGTGTTCCTGTCTTGGGATTTTAGTGACTGATAACATGGTCCTGTCCAAAGGGTGGAACTTGTCTTTAGCAGAAAGATTTCTTTCTGAAAAATGCCAATTAAATGATTTGCTATTTAATTTGCATTTGTGATGTTTCTTCTGCTGTGTTTTAAGGCGTTGAGCTGCATGGGTCAGAAAGGATTTCTGTGCCTGGAAGTTAAAAGCATTCAACAGAAAACAGTGTTTCTGACCTTTAGAGTTGCCAGCACTGCATTTAATGTGCTTGTAATTTGTTGGAAGGCTTCACTGATTTTTATTTTAGGTTTTAATATCTGACACATTCACATTACTTAAGGGATTCTGCCAAAAGCAATTCCAATCACAGTTGAAAAGGAAAAGATGCAGAGTCAAACGCCTCGCCCCTTATTCACTGTTCATAGAAAATCTCTATGAATGGGGATATCAGATATCTGCCTAGTCTGAGAGATTAGTGATTTTTGGAAAGGGTATCAGCTACTTGCACATGCAAAAAGTGTCTCATTTTTAACAGCCAAGTAAATAACTAGAAACACAGAATGAATTTCACCTTATGAAGTGTTGATAGCAAAGAAGCTGACAGATCATGAAAGTCATCCAGCAAAAACTAGGTTGGACTTGAGTAATATATGAAAGTTTCAGTCATTTGTTCTTTGAGTGCTGGCAAGAAGCAGTAGCCATGGCTGTTTGTCTTGCTGCAGTGACAGTCTGCAAGAACAGGCAGCCAAGCCAGGATGAACACTGGAGCTGACACAGTGAAAGAGCTCAGAGAGCTGCAGCTCCAAACCCAGAACTGCTTGGAGACAGCAAACCTTCAGTAGGAAACAGAAAGGTACAAACACTGCAAAGAGGGGCAATGGGCCCCACACTGTGCAGCATTTCTGACTGAAATGAGTTCTTTGGCTTCAGAGTTGAGTAAGACTGTAAAAATACAGAAAAATACTGCTGGAAATGGAATTTCTGCCAAATTCAAAATTAACAACTGTGAGTGACAATAGTTAGCAGATGTCAAGTTTCTATTTATTTACTTGTTTTATGGAATGTTTATAAGTTTCATTTTAATCTTTTTTTTATATGTTAGTCTTTCAAATTCTCTCATGTGAGGTCCAGAGGATTTGTGTACCCACTCTTTAAAATAGCATCATTGAGGCATCAGGGTGAGATTGTATAGGATAAGGAAATTTCTCTCTATGTTTATTGTTGCTGAAGATCTTGTTTGTTTACAGAATGAAACGTTATTAAACAATTCAGCAGATAGGCAAAATAACCAACCTACCTTCAGTGGCCTTTTGTTGGCCATTATCACCCAGCTAGCTTCTCTGCAGAGCCTGCTGATAAAATTAACATCCCTCCAAACACTAAGGAGCTGTCAGACAAGGAGTCTGGGCTGTGGCAAGGCGATGGCAAGACTATTTCCCTTCCCTGGAAGAGAAGAGCAAGGACTTGCCACAACTTAACCATGCCACAGCTTACTGCAGCAGCTCGGTACTCCGGAGCAATCCCAGGAATTGGCCTCTGCAGGGGAATTGCCACAGCTCTGGGTATCTCCTGGGACTCTCCACACACACAAGGAAAGCACGAAGGGAAAAGGGAGAGGTGTATAATTTTGCTTCCAAGGCAGTCCTTCCACTCCAGGCTGACATTGTTCTTGGTACAGCAGACGCTGCAGGGATCAATGTTAGCAGCCGTTTTCCCAATCCAAGCCTTTGCCTTGGATGAGGATGTCAGCTGGCTGGAAACTGTCTCCAACCAGCTGACTTTCCACACTGGGCTTGGGGGTGTTACTTTTATCACCAATAAAATATGAGAACCTTTGGATGTGGCATTGCCTGTCTGACTTACACATCCTGGTAACGTTTCCAACAGCTTTTTTTATTACTGTCAGCTTAATTTAAATCTCCTAATTTTTCTATGCAGGAAAATGAGTAACGCAAGCTGAAGGGTGGATTTTTCAGTTGGCTTCTTCACCAGAAGGGCATATATTTTATATGTTGAGGAGGGTAGACATGGAATGGGATGGGCCATAAGTTTACTTCTCTGCAGTTTGGAAGAGAATTTGAAAAATTATTCTCAATTTATTTCCAACTTCCTTGTGTAGGCAGCTAGACCATTGGCAAGGCTTAGTGTCCTTCACTTTAGGAATGATGTCTTGGGAATCTTATGTGTTGACTCTCTGGTTTCATTGCATTTTAGAAATATATGGAAGAGAGGAAGAAAATTTCAACAGCCTGCCTTAAGAAAACTGAAAGGTGGGCTGGAGAGGACAGAATTCTGAGAGGCCAGACATCTAGGTCGTATTCCCATAGCTATCATTTGATGCCAAACAGCAGGCAAATCACTTTAGGTCTCTCTTATATTTTCTTCTTGTGATTTTTTTTTTTCTGCTTGCCTATCACCCTTGAAAATGCTGCACCTGACACAATAAAACACAGAAGTCTGGGTGGGGCTGCCATTATTGGCAGTGGTGATGGCAGTGTCCCTGCAGTGTTTCAGCTGTGCCACATCTCTCAGTCCTCACCTGTTCCTATTTGGCAGCAACAGCTTGGTTTGCTTACAGGTATTGTCTGATCAAAAATGTGCATTTCAGTGATCTGGAAAGTTCTACAATAGCGAATCCTTTGGCCAGCATCTGGGATTCCTATAACTCTGTTGAGCCTTCCTGTCCTAGTTAAACTCTCCTCAGGCTTAATGTGCCCATCACACTTTTATTGACATCTTAGTCCTCACCTGGATATAAGGTGTTCCAAAGGTGTCCTAGGGTCAGAGGTGTTACTGAATGCATGCCCAAATAACTTTGCCATTACAAGTGCTCCCGTGTGTTTGATAATGCTGTGGAGTATACAGAGAACAAGGCTTATGCTGGAAGGTATGGAATCTTCCTGAAGCCTCTTCATAACAAAACAACAACAGAAAGGCACGTTATAATGCTCTTTTCCTTTGGTGGGCATTGAGGCAAAATGGTGGAATTAACATTTGATTAATACCTTCTTTCATCTTGATGGGTGAAATTGTAACTCCAGGCAAGACAGCAGAAAGTCTGTTAAAGACTTAACCAAGGAAAGCATTTGCCTTCTGCAAAAAAGAAATTTGGATTTGAGGCTGCAAGCTACTGTCTGCAGCTATTGCTTATTCAGAGTTCTAATATGTTGCAGAGATGGAAGATAGTGAAAAATTTCTCAAGGTACAGGCACTCAAAATCCTGTCTTCATTTCAGCGCTGGCGTCGTTTCAGCCACGGGCAGGGGTGACATTGCTCAGCACTGTCTGCACCTGCCTGCAGAACAGCATCCTCCATCTGTGCTGTCAGACTGCTCTGCTTAGTTGGCTCTGATGGTTTCAGGGGCCCCCAGTGAGTTACATCAGAGATGGACTTTGTCCAGGGATTCAGCCTTGATTTGAATTTACCACCTCCCCACCCAGAAGCTAGGCTCTGAGGTTATTTTAGGAGTGTATGTGTATCTGTAATGACTTTCATGTGTTTGCCTCAGCAGGGTCTGATGGACTGCTGTGCTCTTTTCTTTATTTCCCATCTTTGGCATAATGAATTGTAGCCACAATTGCATGAAGCCATCTACGAAGTAATTTTTTCCAATGGTGACTTTTTTTCCAAAAGGTTACTGACTACTCTGCTGCTCACTGTTTACTTAAGGAGAAAGAATGTAGCCACATATGTTCACATATATAAACCATAACTGGTCTGATATTGTA
This sequence comes from Brachypodius melanocephalos, assembly GCA_013398615.1. NCBI lineage: Eukaryota > Metazoa > Chordata > Aves > Passeriformes > Pycnonotidae > Brachypodius > Brachypodius melanocephalos. Next base: position 3,258,781 of record VZSR01000028.1, on the reverse strand, counting down.
CTGTGTACAATGCTTTATTAAAAATAAGTGAAAACAGACCAGCACACAGCTTCAAAAGCTGAGTGTACAAGGGAAAAGGAGGAAAAAAAGCTGAGATTCTTGTTTCAACTTCTTTACAAAGTATTGTGAGTACTGTACAGCAAATAAATGGGTAACTTGTTTGAAGTTTCTGCCCAGTCAGAACATAACTAACTGATAAAACTGAAACCCTGTTGTAAACATTTGGAAAGGCAGTGATACTGAGGTGAGATCCCCTGGTGCAGTGTCACTGCAGCGTATCTAGCGCCGGTGTTTCCAAACAGGGCGGGAATGGCTTTGTAAAATCCTGCTTGGCTGGTGATTTCTGAAGAAAATAGGTCACAGACTTCTTGCTAAGGAGTCTATAGTCCTCAAGCTAACCTCAATACCTAGCTGAATGGGCTTTGTATCTTCCTGCCAAACGAGGCATGGCTTTCAAATTAGAGCAAATCACACCGGTAAATGATTTCTGAAGCCCAGTTATGACACCCTTGTTCCAAAGGCTGAGGAGGACATGACATTTCCAGCTATCCTGCTCTCACTCCAGGACTGTCAAGTAATTTGGCTACTGTGCTTCCAGGGACCTGGCAGAAGCTTTTTTTTTTCTCCTGCTAGAATGATTGCTACAGCTTTTAGTTTAAATTACAGGACATGAGAGAGACTGTGCAGGAAAACATTGGGTTATGAATAAAACACTGAGCAGAGGTGTGCAGGAGAACAAGCCACAAAACATTGCAAAGGAGTAACACGGGCTAAATGTGGCAAGTAACAGGGAGGAAGAAGATAGCTCACCGTGGTGTTTGCATACATTCAGCAAAATGTGGTGTTGATTTATCAGAGCCTGACCTGTACCTCAGCTGTGGTCATAATCATGGTTTATTCCATACATTATGTAAGGCTCAGGGGACACAAACCATGCAACCCCAGGTTCTTGTGGAAGGTTCTGAAGTTTCTGATTGCTCTTCTGGTAATTCACAAGTGGTCTGCACATGCAGACCTTGCTGCTTACATCAGAGTAGTGTCATGTGAACTCTTCATGGTTTGCTAGTAAAAAGTACATTATTTCATGTTAAAGAAAAGGAATGAAGGTTACAGGAGCAAATAGGAGATGTAGTACAGGTCAGTAAATAATTTTCTATTTCTGTTTTCCCAAGAGTTATATATGTGTGTTAAGCTATGCTAAGTGCATGGGTGTTGTTGTAAGTATATATGCAGCATATCAGTGACCATAAAAGTATGCAAAAAATTATCTTCACTAGGACCATATGCCCTGGCAATAACGTGCATTTCCTGCTAAATGTTTATCTTATTGTATCTGTGTTTACTTAGATGGCTTAATGTGTGCTTTGAAGCTATGGGGCTGCATTTGTGCTTGTTTCCCGGACCAAGGATTACGTGGCAGACAAGCAAACGAGCTCGTTAATGAAATATGCTGAAGGGAAATTAACACATTTATATCCTCTGAGCACTCCTCTTCCTCTGGATTAAGGGTGGTGCTGTTGGTAGTGAAATGATGCACAAGGATAGAGGACCATCAGTTAAAATCCAGTTGGAGTAACTGATAAGGCTTAAGAATTCTTGCTTTGATTGACAATGTAATTTAATGATGAACACAGAGGAGCCTGTTGTTGAGCTGGGAATTAGGCAAAGATGATTTCTTGGTGATGTGCACTGTCTTTGCGGGGTAGCTGTAAACTCACTGAACTAAGACTATCTTTGTTTCTTCTGAAGACCTGGGAACAGGATGTGTAACCAGCATCAGATCCTTAAAAATAGCAGAGAAGAATGTGTCCTTCAGATAACCCTTAAAACTCACTGAAGGACAAAGGGCTCTTCTACATACCAAGGCACAAAATACTGAATTTCAAGAATAGCTTCTACCATAGCTGCTGCTGATGATCTGTGCTGTCAGACTCTAAGATTCTTGATTGTTTTGTCCTTCTGATATATGCACTGTGCTTTCCTCTGGTGTGTTTACTCTTAAGTTGTACACCATGCAGGATTCCTTGTGACTAAATAATACAGGTTGAGGTTCCTTTAGAGGTCCTGGTTATCTCTCTGGCCATAAGAAAACTCATTGACAAATTAGGCCCATTGAGCCTCAACCATTCTTTTTCTGAGCTCAAGGCATTTCTCCTCTGGTTGCTGTTCTTGGTAGATGTGTTCTTTTGCTGTTTTTAAGGGATTTCCAAGAGAACAAAATACTTAGGGGAAAAAAAAACAACACACAAACAAAACACTTTCCTTACTCTGCTGTGAGTATTATGACAGAGAGTGTAACGAGAAAAATATGTGTCCATTTAGGGAAATAAAAAGGGCAGGCATCTAGCAGGAATCCATTTGAGCTTATAAGAATACAGAAAGAATTTCTGATTTGAAACAGGAGTAATTGTGCTGCCAGAGGGAGACTGACTTATTATACCCAACTAATTATCATATGATTTTATTATTCTATAAAATCTCCTTCAGAACTCTATGCAATATCATACTGAAAAATGAATCCGTTAGTTCCTCTATGTTAAGTGCTTAAATACATTAAAAAATGCGAGATTCTGCGTGAAATGGAGAATAACTTAAAGTAGAAAACCAAACAAGGCTTATGGTGTCAGCCAAAGTCCACTGAATTCACTTGTGTGATTTGTATCAGGCCCAGAACAACTATATGAAATTTATAGATTATCAACGTGTTCATTTTCTGATTATCAGCATGTTCATTTTCTTGCTGACTTTCTAAAGGAGTAGAAAGAGATTTTTCCAACAAAATTGAAAACTGACATCATCATTTTAGAAAGGGGGGAGTAAGAACCTCAGATTACACATTGATTTCTGAATATACAATGCTACATAAACATTTGAAATCACTGAATGCCATACACGTGCTTAGAAAGTAAAGCAGTTTTAAAGATAATTGATTTGCTGTCAAATTGAAAGAAATTTCCAGAAATGCTTTTAGTGAAAAATAATAAATAGTGGATGAAGAACACCTCAGAAGTGTACCACACTTATTCCACATTATAAGCTATAGCTGGAAAAAGCTGTTAAAACAAATCTGATTTCTGTGAATGTAAACCAACCACCTCATGACACATTTTTCAACTAGAGTTTGTAATCAAATCACAGGCCCAAGTGAAAAGACTGATTTAGGGGTAATGTAACCCAGGTTCCACCGCATGTGTGTGCAGTCACTGATTCACAATGGTCTGTGCTGTTGATACCACGTGGATTACCCTGAGTTTAGCAACTCTGAGCAATCCAGCTTGAAATAAAGCATGAGCACTGTTGGATGCTCTTCTGGATGTGTGCATCTGTGACCTTTGCAACAGTTTTGCTGGAGGACAGTCAGTCATTCAGCTGCTGTAAATCTGCCACATTCCAAAACCATCAGTGCATCTGCATTCTTTTGCACAAGCTGATACTCCCTCTCAGAAGATACTGCATTATCTTACCCTGATGCTAACAGCAAAAGCATGTAAATCAATTCATTACATTTAATAAAGACTCATGAAAAACCTGTTGGATCACATCCTGTAAAGTTAACTTCAGCTTAACTGGAATGAATAGATTATTGTTTTCTAGAATGGACTCTTAGCAATAGATTATGCCATTCATATTTGGGCAGTTCTGAACAGTGCTGAGAACTGAATTCTCCTACTCATATGTGCTGAAAAGGCACTAGAAGCTATGAGTCTGTTTTCTGTTCCAAAATCTCATTACCCAGTAGGACGTGCAGCAGAGACCCCACTGAGCTATGGTGAGCCCACCCATTGTGCCCTGGCCTCAGAGCACCAGAGTGGTTCAGTGAGCTGAGCAGTCGGCTATGAAATGCAAAACGTTCTAGTTTGAGTTTGATCTGTGCTGACACGCCACCAAGTAACCCACTGGTTCCACCAAAATGTTTATGGTGGAAGCAGCGGGAGCTCTCCCATCAGCCAGGTATGGAGTGAACCCATCCCTGGGAGCTGGGGTGTGCTGGAGAGGGAGGGACGCTTTGGGACACAAAGCTGCCGCACCAGAGAACAGAAAGATTTATTGGTGGTGAAATGATGCTACTTGTTTGGGTATGAGATTAGCATAATCTGTCATATGGTGTCGTTTCATCCATTTATAATAGGTTGCAATTAGGAAATACTCTCATTTTGAATTATATATAAAATTCATTTGGTTCATGTCGTAAGTACCTCTCCAGGCTTATCTGTGAATTTCATTATAATTCATAGCTTTCTCCTAAGGTAGCCCCAAACTAATCAGTGCTTTACAAGCTAATCAGCTCATACTGTCACAAGTGGCATAATGCAAGTAATTATGCTTTAATTCAACTTCTAAACAAGGAGGAGAAAAAATCAGATTGAGCAAAAAGAGGCTTATCATGAACTCATGAATTGATAATCACGATTAATGGAGGGTCTCTGGGAGAAGATGTGGTTAAATCTTTTGCCTGTGACCTTTTCATTGGGTATGGTGGAAAAATAAGCACATGTACATTGATCCAGCCAGCAGCCAAGAACCTGTTCTCTCCAGCTTCTTCTCCTAATCAAATCTGTTATCACTTTCACATATGAAAAAAAAAAATCTTTTCTTTCTTAGACGATCTCACTGGTTCTTTATGTCACCTGTATATTCAAGTGAAAGGACAAACTGTTTCTCTAAAAAATGCACAATTTTGACAGGGAGTGAGGATTCCCAGGTCCTATACTTCATTGTGTTCTTGAGTCATGCTAAACACATCAACAATAGTTGTCTCTGTCTAATATATATCAGGATCTGCAAGGAAAGATTATATAAGCACAAAACAGCTAACTTTTAGTAGGTCTTTGTTTTAGAAAAATGCTTCTGTGGTTTGGGTTGTAATTCAACATGATGGAAAGAGAGAACCTCTCTAAGCTCACCAGACAGGCCAGGTGAGAGGGGAACCCTTTGAGAGGGGAAAGGGAAGGAGTCAAAATTCCACCATTGTATCCAAAACAGATGGTATAGTGCCTACTCTGTGTCAGAAATCACAAACCAAGTATACCTTCTTTTCCTGGAAAATAAATCAATATCAAACCAGAAGCTTCATCTTATTTAGCACTGGCAGGAATGATTTCTAACTTGGGCCCATAAGGCTGCTTAGAAGTCAGTTACTAATTCAATTAGAACTTGGGTTGCATTAGAACTGGTGTTTGAGGACTAGACGGATTCGATTTCACTTGAATATTTGCCTTTGCCACTTTGCAGAAGTAATGAAAGGCATAAAAAAGGTAAATCAGGATAAGACCCAGACACACACAGTCTGTCAGCTCTGCAGTTTCACTTTCTTGGAAATGAAATTGAGATCCATATGAGAGTACAGGGTTGTAAATGGAAAAACTTTTCTGTTTCACTGGACTGAGTCTAGTGTAATACTTGGGATTTTTTCATGTGCCAAGAAATTCTGCATGACATTGGATTTTTAAATCTTATTCTTTTTAGAATTTACCTGTTCTCTAAACTAACAGAACTGTAGTTATCTGATGAGACTGAAATACAGGTATTTTAAACCAGTTCAAATAAATCCGCATTTGTTTAACATCTAGTGTCCTTTGGTAATGAGTTCCATCAGTTTAAGTCCCAGAGACTAGCAGGATTTAAACAGCATTAAAATGTAGATGGCAAAATCACCTGTTATGTATGCTTTTTAACTTTAGGTTATATATTCCCGAACAATATAACTGGAGGATATGAGCAGAAATCCCCCCATTTATCAGGTCTCCAGTGAAACCAACTGCTCAGTTAACCAGACTAGAAATGGGAGAGCTTGGTTTGTTCTCCAGGAGTGTTTGATGTGCAGCCTGGATGTGAAATGGGCTCTCTGGGTGCCACAGAACTGAACACCAGCCTGCACTTGCTGCATTCAGCAGGGAGCTGCAGGCTGGCCCAGGGTGCCAAATGTGATTGACATTAGGGGCTACCTTTATGTCTCAGGGTTTTATAATAGGCACAGATGTAGCTAAAGTGCTCCAGAAACTCTGTAGTGTTGGACACTGAAGGATTCTTGAAGTGGGTAAAGAAATTCCAGGCAGATGCTGTTCTGCCTGTGGTAGTGGTTGCATCTCTGGGTAGTTGCAGTAAATGCAAGCACTGAAGCTGGATTTATTTTTCCCCTTTTGATGCAAGGTAAGCTCTGTGAAAGCACAATACTAAATAAAGTGCCTTTTCTTCTAACCACACCTGACCCCAGCCAGCAGGGCTGACACTCCCTGCAGCAGCTCCTCACAGTGAGGAGAAAACAGGAAAAAACAAAATTGAGAGAACTCTGCAGTGGAGATAAAAACCACTTTAATAAGTGAAGAAAAGAATGGGGTAGGGGGAAACGAGTGAGGCAAAGGAGATGGCACCACCTCCCACAGGCAGAGCAGTGCCCAGCCAGTCTCTAAACATCCACTTTGGAAGCCAAAACACCCTCCCATCTTCTTCTTCTTCCAGTTTTTTATTTCTGAACTTGAGGATACATCACGTGAAATGTCTGTTGGGTGACTCTGAGTCCCAGCTGTGTCTGGTGCCAGGCTCTCACCCACCCTCAGCCTGGCTCTGGGGGTGTAGTGGGAAGCAGAGGTGGCCTTGACACTGTGCAAGCACAGCTGAGCACCAGCCAAAACACTGGGGTGTTGTCAGCACTGCTGGAGCCACAGAGCCAAAACACTGCACCGTGTGGGCTGCTCTGGAGAAAGCTAACTCCATCCCAGTCAGACCCACCACAACACCAAATCATGCCAACTTTTTTTTTTTTTTTTTTGAACCTTTCCATATCCTAGATTAAAATTCAGATTTTCCATTCTCTTTGAAATCATTTTCTCACTGTAGAGACATCAAACACTCAGTTTTCCTCAGGTGGCTGCCACATTTCATTGCTGCTGAGACCCCTTGGCCTGTTCAGCTATGTTATGATCTCTGTCATGTTTTTCACTAGCACTCTGAGATCTATATTTGCTTGTCTTACAAGCAAAATCTGTTTTGCTTAGCCTGGCATTCTTCTTGATACTCCTGGTAGGTCTTCACAGGTTCTTCAAAACTATTCGTTTAGGACCAGTAGAAAAAGTTATCAGCCCTCTTTGTTCAGCCACCAAATGTCTTTCAAATTTCTCTCTTTTATGATTGCTTTTCTCCCCAACACTTCCAAATCATCTCTGTTATGCCAGACATCCACCCCTGTCTTGGCAGATCACGGCCTTTGCAGGCACACAGAACATTCTCACTTCATTCCAGTTGGCAAAATCATTATTGTAAGATTCTGGGGCACTGCTGCACCTCCATTACAGTTTACTACCAGACACGGTGTGTCTAGTTTTTAATCAAATTGCTGGGTATAATGCCTAGCTCTAGACTCTGTGTCACTGCATATTTGCATATACTCTGTATTTTTCTTGGAGCAATTGTGAGCAATTTACTTTTGCTTTCACTATCATATTTCCCTATGACTGGAACCCACTTAACTCCTTCAGTTTCTCAATGTCTTTATTAAAACTGACATCTCATCCTCATCTTTGCACAAGAGTTCTTTCAGGTTACTGCTTTGGAGCAGCTGGATGCCAATTTAACTCCCTAATTCACAGTGCTGAGGAGCCTTTGTAACCTTTATTTGCCTGCAGAACAACCCCAACCTTGCCCTGACCCACTTGGAGCTCCTACTCTGCTGCAGTCTCCTTGCTCAGCTTCACAAGTTGCTCCTGGCTGATTCCATCTCCTCAGGTCAGTTCATAATCTCCCCCTACAGCTTTTCTGCCTTTCTTTTCACATTTTTAGGTTAATAAAAATTGACTCTGTTCTGTTCTCACATGAAGTGAAATTAGCCATACAATTTGCCCCCCTTCACCTGCAAAGATCCTACAAATACTTGTTGGATCTGGGGAAAGGAATCTCTTTTTCATCTCTTTTCCTTTTCTTGGCATCTCTGGCTCCAGACTTTGGAGCTTCTCCCAAGACTTCTTTCTGAGAAGAAAACACTAAAAATTTTCCAAATGTCATCACCTTTAGAAGAAATGTGACATTCCAATAATTTTAAAATGCTTAAAATTCAGAACTAGTAGCGACATTATCCAAGGGTTTTGTATATTGTCTTAAATGTAAGGTGAGCTACAGAATAGACATCAGTGAAGTTCTTCAACCAAATGTAATTGAAAAAAGTTCTGCAGGAAAAGAGAAAGGTCCTTGTGGAGGGGTCATGGATCTTTTGGCAGTGATGCCACTGTTGACTGACAAGTTAATATAAATACGTTAAAATATAACGGAGGTTGGTTTTGATTGATTTAACTGCTGTTGTTTATATATGTACATATATATATTTTTTGGGGTGTATATATAAAGTAGGTCACAAGTTTCTGTGAGAACTGTACAAAGAACCCGAGCCTAGGGAGGTTGGGGTAGCGTGAAAGCTCAGAAAATACAGCTAATGAGATAAAGTGAGGAAAGGGACTTCTTAGCCCAAAAAAAGGAAAAACAAAATGGAGATAAAAATGAAAATATAGAAATTGTTCTAAGAAAAACAGTGATAAGTTGTCTTTCCACTGGGCATGGGAAATTAATTTAATACACTACAAGGAAAACAGAAGTTTGATAAGAGGAAAGATTTTTTTGATTATACAAGCTTTGAAATACTGGAGTTTTGAAGGAGGATGAGGAATTTTCCTCAGCAGTGTTGGACACACACCTGCCAGGATGGGCCAAGTCTTTTCTGGAATTCTCTTCTGCATCCCATCTATTTTCATAAAGTAACTTGATTTTTAATACTGCAGTAAAGGAAAGATTTTTCCCACTGTTGTTCTCACAGAAAGATGATTCTTAATATTATTAATGTGCAAGTAATAACAAGACTATAAACCTTTTGGTTTTCTAATTTTTCTTTTTTATTTCTTTTTTCCGGTTTTTTTTTTAAATGTTTAACTTAGAGACATATCACACCTTCCCTCATTCAGTTCAGTTTTGTTCACTCTCACAATTTTATTATGATTTTTGCACTAAGTCATTTTTTTTTTTCAAGTTCCAGCTCCTTGGCAGCTATGACCAGTGAAATGTTGCTTCTGGTTTTTTCAAAACTAGTAAAAAAATTATTCATCATGGGAATGTTTGACTAAACAGCAAACACCCCCCAAAAAAATCAAAGGTAAACAAATAATTTCTGAAAGATATTACTGTTTGCAAACAAACTCATGCTTTTAGGTATGCCTGAACCACGATTTTGAAGGCAGACAGTGCTGAGCCAGTCTAGACTGTGCTGAGTTATTTTAATATATTTCCCCAGTGTTTCAGCTAGGAGAGCTGACTGGCACTTACATGACTCCTTGCTTCAGTTCCTACATAGCAAACAGGAAATGTTTTTGTGCAAATGGCAAAAGTGCTGGATTTTGTTAAAGCAAGGCAAAAGACTTTCAGAACAAGAATTTTGGAAATGGAGAGAACTTTATACTGATATGAGTTGCCTTCATTGAAATCTTTGTGTAACTTGCTGCTGAGAGCAGCTCTGTATTTGATTGACATAGTTTGGCTTTTTAATTTGTATATTTTTTGTGTATTGCAAATTATTATGAAATATTTCTGCCCTGCATATGAGCAAACCCCAAGCTTTCTACATTTGACTGTTACCTGTGACTATATGTAATAGTCTTGTTTGTTTGTTTGTTTAATTTTGTAAGTACAAATTTTAGGTTGATACAGGAAAGTGTTTCTCACCTCAATTTATCTTGCACTTCTGACAATATTTTTCTGATTTATTTTACTGATGGTTTTGAAAGCTTGTATATTCTCGTTTGCAAGAATTTCTGAATCCCAGACTTCTTTTAGTCTCTTGACTAAGAAAAAAAATGCAAGAAATAATGACTGGTAATTATTATATATTTAATTCAGGAATTGGGGATAAAATTCTCCCTCAATAAAGTCAGCTGCCTTTAAAGGGATTAAATCCTGAAGGTGGGTTGTTTCCTTTCCTTGGATTGAAGTGCAAGTAAGTTTTCTTTCTGAGCTTCGTTTACCTTAGGCTGAAATATTATAATGCTCACATAACTCGTTGAAGTTCTTTTGAAGTTTGCAGAAGTGGAATGAAAAGGATCTCCAGTCTGGCCCAGAGCTTCTCTGGATGATACCTTTGAGTAACCACTGAGATCATAACACAGCTCAGGCTTGCCTTCTTTCAAACCCTGGCAGCCTTGGAGTAAAATCAGCCAGGATTAAGAAATTATCTTCCATCATCTCTTAGACTTTAATGTTTCAGTTCTGCAAGGACTGAGGAGCCTGGCCTTGATCCAGGAGTTGTCACCCAAATAAAGTGACACACGTGGGTGCTGTTCACCATTTCCCTTGTTCAAACCCTGAAAGATTAAGATCTTCATCCTGAAAATTTCCACCGTGCCAGAAGGAAGGTGCCCAAGCTGCACAGACTTTAGTGGAGAAGCCACACTGCCCACTTCCATTCTTGTCACACTCTTTCTTAACCATCAATTACTGACTGTGACTGAGAAATGAGACACTGAGGTCAGGTTTATGATGTGCCCCTGTGCCACTGGTGTTAACAAGTTCAAGTTTTCTTTTCTGGCTGAAATGTCACTGCCTCAGCTGACAGAAGGTGTTTCTCCTAATCTTTAAAACTTAGAAATGAGCATTGCTTTACTTTACCAAACAAATAATATCTGAAAACCACAAGACTGACAAATATGCTTTTAATGCTGAGCTGGCAGGGAACAGAAGGTGAAATCTTAGTGGCAGTAATGGCAGTAGTCCCCTTATTTTTCTTGTTTTATTTTCCTGGGAACAAGTGTTTTAGATGATTGGTTCAGAATTTTACTGCCCAGCTTATCTTTTAACTCTTCTATTCCAAATAAAAAAAATGGGAATAAATATTTTAATAAAACATACTTGGTAGGAGATGTGAAATGCTAAAAGAGCTAATCTTACAGGTATGAAGAAAACTTATACCTAATGCCAGTCCTATATGTTTGATATGATGGGAAAAGATCTTGATGTCTTAAAAGAACTTGCTGGTTTATGAATATTATTAGGATATGCATTTTCCCTGATGTCATTTCTGGAGTGATTATTCTAATTATTGTTAAATACAGTCAGAAACTGGCAATAAATATAACTGAAGTGAAAGATTGTTTCAAGAACCCTCATAGAAACTTCTTGGTTCATTCAGCTATCAGATGAGCAGGCTGGCTAGCAATAAATCACACTTTGTAAGTGACAGTTGAATGTCTTTTATTTGGAGTGATACTCAGACAAGAGTAAAAGATGTCAGAGAACATTAAATTGAATTGATAACATCAAATTATTAATAATGGGTGAAATTTGGAGGTCCTTCCTTGGTTTTCGATTCAGTGCTCCAACAGAAGCTGAATAAACATTAAGTAACAACTGATTCTGAACCTCAAAATGTGACCCAGTAATACTTACCACTTATGTTGTGCTCTAAACATTCAGAGCTCTTCCGTGGGTCAAATTTGGAACACAAAGGGGCTATTGAAGTGAGCATGATTTGGTCAATTAACCTGTTAAATCTTTGCGTGCAAGGCAGTCAGAGGCCTGCTGTGGTTTTGGAGAGGGGTTACTCAGATCCAGCAAGTTACAATAGGTTGAGAATCCCACAGAGGTCGTATCCAAGTAGGGGCCTTGTTGGACCCCCGCTCCTTGTGGAATAATAAATCACATGGAACTTTTTCAATTGGAAAAACATATTAACTTGTCTGCTACTCCAGCTGGAGAGAATAAAATCATAATGCCTTATGATGCTTTATGATAAATTGCATATATTTCTTGTATATATACCATTTGTGAGACATTTTTTCCCCCCTGAAGTTGAAACCACAATGACACATATAAACGGGTTTTTATAATGCAACATCCATGGAGACTGGAGTAATATTAAGGATTAATTAAAAGCATAAGTCACCAAAGTTGATTAGAATGCAAACTAGGTCTAATTTCATGCAGGATCCATTAAAGGCAGCCAAGGTTGTAGCAGAGAGACAAAAAGACTGAAGAGCTGCTATATTTAGATGAAAAAAATACACTAAAGGCAAGAATCGCACAGATGGGAGATGAAGGGTCAGAGTGACAAAGGCAGTAGGAACCACAAACCGGATTGGGGAATCCTGCTGCTGGATTTCAGTCACATTGAAGGCTTCTCTGAGGTGACTTCCCAGAGCAAGCTAAGTGGTATTTGGTCAGAATTGCTGTGTGCCCTTGAATTCTGCTTTCATGGAGGCAGAAGTGCCCGGCTGGTTTTTGCCTGGCCAGCCCGTGTCGGTCTCTCACGCTGTCCATAGGCAAGACAGAGGCAGAGTGCGAACAGTGGCCCGAGCAAAATCACTTTTGTGTGACAGTGGTATTCCTCCTGCCAGCTTGGGAAGGCTATTTCCAGTTGGTGTGGATTGTCCACTATTCTGATTCTTTCTCCTGGTGCTCCCTGAACAAAGCCTGCGACTGTAGCTGACCAGGAAGAGAACCAAATTTTTCTGCTTTTATCAGGTGAGGAGATGTATTGACACAGCTTTTGTTCAAAAATCGGCATGACGTGATTTGATTTGTTTTTAATAAAACTTTTGATATCGTTCCTGTGTTGTGGGTATTAGCAATTACCATGCTGCTTTTCCCTTTCTCTAAAGCTTTCTACATGCTAATAGCAGCTTCACTTATTAATTTCTAGGGCCATCCCTGCAGCCAGCTGTGTCATCACCATTGCTCAGCCATTCAACCCACAGTAGTTACTGGTTTGATGGATTACAATCAGGATTTTGATCCCAGAGCAGCTTTGCAATAGCAATCAATAGCTGAGCATGACAAATTATATCATCCTGGACCCATATTTGGCAAAATGCCAGCATTTAATCTCACTCGACCACTGGGTAGCTTTCAGTCTTTTTAATCACAACACTTTGCTAAGGGGTTTATAGCCATTTGTTGGTATCTCTGGAACAAGTATTAGAACTGCATTTTACTGTACCTTAAAGTCCCACATTAGATTTGATTGTAAATCTGAAGGCTTTTTCCCATTGGATAGCCATTTTAGAAGAAATACGTGTAGGCTTGTCTTTTCTTCATTGCTTTTTGTTGTTTGGGGCTTTGTTCTTGGAAATGCAGCTGTTCCTTTATATAATTTAGTTTAAATTAACAACTGCTTCCTAGCCTGTTTTATTATAGCTCAGTACTTCTGGGACTTAAGGTTTGATATTGCACGTAGTCAAGGTTGCAATTCTTAATTTACAGCTGTTGCAGAAATACAAATGCACAGCAACTATTTGTTCAGGCCCTCTTCATTAGTTCTCATGGAGAATACAAAACTTTGGGAATTTTGACACCAATATAAGTGCTCTCACATCTCCAAAGCCCTGGTGATCTCATAGGTAGCAAGGCTGAACCCTTCAAATACTGAAGCAAGATCCATAAAGTAGAAAATAACAATGACATTCTCCCACTGTTGTGTGTGGGTATCACCCATCATTTTGAAGCTCTGTTGGACATGCCTCCTGTCCTTCAACTTTCTGGTTTTAACAAAAGGATAAATAATGTGGATCTTAGGCAAAATTGCCAAGCTTCCTCAGGTAGGTGCAAACTTAGTCTCCATTCAGGAAGTTATTTGCACTTCTGCTTGGTATTTATAGCCTAATTTAATGAGGTGTAGGAGAGAGGAGAGTGCTGTGAAACCCAGCTCAGATCTCTCCAATAAATGAAGTTCACAGAAATGATACATATTATTTTTCTCTAGTTAATTCAGACTTTTCAGTTGTGAAGCTATACCATTCAGCTCGTGGTTTGTAGGGATAAAGGTAAAGTTTTTGAACTGTGCCTGCAAAACAATGTCCTATGTAACTGTAAGAATTAATACTGCTGCAGCTAAGAAGTGTTGGATGTGGCACGGGAGCTGTGGGAATGATGAGGATCTGCACATAAATTTTCCACTATTTTTTTCAACGTCGAATATCCAGCTTGGAGTTCAAGTGGAGTAATTTTTGCAAGCATTGCAAACTGAAAAGCAGCTTTTTTAAACATAAAAAACCTGTTCTACTTGAAAGGGTTTATTTAAAGCTGGGAATCAAATGGCATAACTGTTGCAGCTTCCCTCTATCCCCTTTCTTGATTACTTTTCGTCTGCCTCTGTTCCTGTGTGGATATTAACTCTCACTTTGCTGTAGACAAAACACATCTTACACAGTGTTTGCCACATAAAAGGAGGAGGAGCTAAGTACTTGGTTATTTTGTGGTCAGCTCAGCAGGATAAACTTGGATTACATGACAGGTTTTACCAGAGGGAACAGGTTGTTCAGGTATCTGTCTCCCAAGACCTACATGAGCAAACTGCACTTTTGGGTGGAGAAGACCATCTGGACCTTTCATGATGTTCACACACACACACATTCTGAACCTCCTGTGCATAAGTGTAAGACTTGCTGCCTTCTGCTTCCCCTGCATCTCTCTATCTTCTCACCCTTCTCTTCCAGTTGTTTTCCAGCTTGTTTGTTCTAGAGTTCTGTTTCACTAAGCCTTGCCCTCCTGCCTTCTATATCTCTTCCTGATTGTTTCTACTCAGGAATGGTGGGAGAATGGTGGATTGTTTATCCATGAAGCTTTGGTGAATGGGACTGGTGGATAAATTTTTTAATGTCACAGTGACTCCTTAAGTATTTGATCTGTGGATAAAGAGCCTGAACCAGCTAGGAAGTGATCATATTCCTTAGGTTATTTGTCTGTGGCACTCTTTCCCTTTGTTTTTTTATTCTTTAGACAAGCTCTAAAGTGTCACAGTAAATCAGAAAATGCAATTCTGATGTCCCAGCAGCCTCCTTCTGCACCAGTTGTCCTATTAATATTGATAACCTATTGGATATGCAGATGTGAAGGGTAATCATGGCTGGCATGTTACATGTTCTTGACTACTCCTTTGGTGCACTCCACTTACTGTTTTCCACACCTTCCTGATGAACCTGTTGTAATTTCACTCTTCTTGGCAATCATAGGTTTCCTGTAGACAGCAGCAACATGCTGATCCCTGCACTCGTCTGTGAGCAGCAAAAGAAGGTGCAGATGGATTTTTGGGTACCTTTTACCCAGAAAATGCTTGATCTGAGTTTTCTTTGATTCTTTTTATGTATGTTGTACTGCAAACAGCATAATCAGCCTGCTAATGTTCAGTTAGCCTTATGAAACGACAGCCTTTTGTTCCACCTTTTCATTAAACTTCCTATCAGATTGAGCTTTGAGGACACAATGCAAGATCTGGCCTCAGACGTTAGTTTCTGTTCAGATTCTGTATTTGGAAGTGAACTGTCAGTTCTGAGGAAAGAATGGGGCAGAACAAAATGGTCTTTGCCTTGCTGCCATGGTAATGGCAGTGAAGTGCTGATAAGTAACAATATCCATCTATGTGTGAGTTAACTCCTTATGTATTCTTCAGGGAGAAGTACTCTGCCATAGAGTAATACCAACTTTCTCACAAAAATTTGAAGCCATCCTAAGGATTATAATTAATAAGGGATTATATTCTTGCATAATGAATTTGCTCATAAATGGTACATGTTCATTACGTTCTAGAAGATTTGGGGACCGTGACTACAGAAGTATGGTCTGAATTCCGTGACGTGCAGTAAGGCCCTTGTACAAAGGATGACCCCAAAGTTGGTGGGTTTTTATACTGCATCTGTGTCTATCACCCTTTTTCAGTTTTGTCTTCTAGGTTTTTTGGTGTTATCTCTCTCTTCTCTTAGTCCATGAGCAGTCCTTTCTGGTCTTTAACAGCAGCGGGCTGTATGTGTGCATTAAATCAAGTCACTACACCTAGATGGATTTTGTTCTTGTTTTCTCCAGAGTGTGGTTTTAAGCAGTTTTTTGGGTTTTTTTTTTCAATTTTAGGATAACTTTCAGCAGCCATTATAAGGTAAGCTTCCTGGTGGAGGGCTATATTCCATCCTCACACAGCTTTCCCATGCAGCCATGGGTGAGGCACTTTTTGAGCTGGAACTCTCTCCTTGTTAAACAGAGGTGCTGCTTTCCTAGTGCAGAGCCCTGGGGACACTTCCCTTTGCTTTTGAGGAACTTGGATTCTACATTGTTCTGCTTCCCTTCAGTCTTTACTGAGATAACCCAAATCTATGCTTGGCATCATTTCATATTAAACCTTCAGCTACCTTGGTAATTTCTATATCACATGGCTCACATATTTTCTGTTATGATCACTGGACTTCTAAAGCACCCTGCTGATTGATCAGACCTTGGGGGTTTGATACCTTTTAGTTCCCTCTGTAATTACTATGTTTTAGTATTTTCTTTTAATACCCTGTATGCTGTGTAACAACACTAAAGCTATAGTGTTGTTGCATTTACTGGTTTTTTCCAACTTGATTATACGTTTCTGCCTGTTGATCAACCCTTCTTTCAAATACCGCCAGACATGTCACTGTATCAACCATAATCTCAACTGCCAAACTCCTGAGTAAGTAGTTAAATCATAATTTAAATGTGCCACTTTTGTTATTTACATTACTTCCCAGATGAGTTTCATGTTGATCTTGAAACCACACTTCAAAGCACTTAATACTTTTGCTCTCTTTTTCCTTCCGGCTAGGATTATCTTGTGCAGATGACTTTTTGATGTGAAGGAGACCAGAGTACTGTCCACATGCAAAGCCAGTCCTTGAGTGTGTTCCCTCCTTTGCATGGCTGCCTGTTATATGCATTTTTTCCTTTACACCAGTGTAAATGTCAGTTAAACTCCCATACATCCCCAAATGGCAGTGGAATACTTTGTTATCAGGTTTGGTGCTTAAGGGAGATTGCCTCGATTTGTATGATTAGTAAATGACATGGCATTTTTTGCATGGAGATTTTTGTTTTAATTGAGCCTGGCATATTAGTAGCAGAAAGTAAATTGTCATCTATGAACTCACCCAGCCCCATGGAAAAAAGTTCAGACTTTTGTAAATTATTCTTGATAGCAGAAAGCAGAGTAGGGCAGGGACTGGAGTAGCATTTTGCACACTGCCTAGAAGAGAACTCTTAAGCAGAAATTGGAATTGCTATACTTTTTGTGGAGCTTTTTATTTTTTTTCTCCAGTGATGTGAGAGAAAGGATTGTAAATAGTTTCTACTACAGATCATCTTGCACTGCAAAACTTGGAAGCAGATCCACATCTTTTAGATGTCAATTTTTTCATCTGTCTTTAGTTCCCACGTGACATTAATCAGACACTAGGACTGAATCCACTTTAGAGAAGTGGGACAACATTTAGAAAGTAAATAAATTAATAGATTATTTTAAAAGTCAAGGTGCACAAACTAAAGATTGTCACAGAGTTGCAGCATTTGTACACCATATTTTTAAAGCTGGAAAAGTTTGCACACTGGACTATGACACAGTATTGAGTTTTCATGTTTTAGCGTTACAGTCATAAAAAAGAGAAGGGCTTTTTTTGCTAAATTTTGGCTGCAAGCCATTATCAAGAACTCTTCCAACCAACCACTTTTTTGTTGTTAGTTTGGGTTGTTTGTTTGTGGGGGTTTTTTTGAGAATGACTGGTGTCACTGAGAGTTGTCCCTGTATCTTTCCCCTCCTTCTTGGATGCTCCCTCAGGACCAGGAGTGCTGTGGCCTCAAACAGTTCCATAAATATGTATAGAATATTTTTTTTTCTTCCTATGCTTTTCCACCTACTGATGAATTAGGAGCTTGTGCAAAAAGACACAGAGAGAGGACCAAAGATACCAAGCCTCATCTCACACAGAATCTGCTGCTCTGCAGACTGCCCTTCTCTAGATTCCTGGGAAACACGGTGAGGAAGAGGATGAGGTTGTTCACCCTGTGTGTTGCTCAAGCAAGAATGGGTGCCAAAGTCAGAGTCAGAATCCCAGGACCTGATATATATGGTGCATTGTTAGTGGTGTTTGTTTTGGGAGCTTTTGGTAATTTTTCTTCTAGGTTTTTGTCTCTCTATTTAATTATCCTTTTCATTACTGATTTCCTGACTTAATCTGAATGTGCATAAATCTCCACCACAGATTTATCATCTCTATAGAAAGCGCTTTCAGAGTGGTTGTGCAGCTTCCCAAGAAAGGGACACCGTTGGAAAATGAAGCTTTCAGATTCAACAATAAGCCCACTATTATGCTGATTTTTGCCAAGCTTTCCCTCACTTTTTTCCCCATTTACTACAAGAGTGAGCTCAAGGCTTCTTTTTGTTTGTTTTTGAACTTCAGTCATTCTTAAGTGTTTACCACCCTGCTCAAGTCCACTCACTCTGAAACATCAGACACTACGAGATATGGCTGTGTTGCTTCTGGAATCAGAAAATGCTCAGGGTTTTTTTTTTCAGCTGCATGTTTCTGCAAAGGTTTTAACCAGCCTCTTTGTCAATCTTTAAATAAATATATATATATATATTTCTGTATTAGAATATTGCATTCTGACTGTCACAGTCCTTTGGGGACTTTGTATTTTTAACCAAATGTGAGATCTCAGAGAAGCAATTGAAATGATCTTTAATATAAATAATCTCATTGCAAAACAGATGTTTGTTTACATAGTATATAGTCTGCATGCTCATAAACATTTAATCAAATTCAGGTCTTGTCTGAGCAAACATAATGGCCATTGACTTCTGTGTGGGTTGTGAATTATTCTTTCTGAATTAGACCTGCTTTGAGAGCTAAAAAAGATGCTATCCTTCATCTTTTTGCTTGGGATCACACAGGCAAGTGGAGAGGCTTTTCTATTTCTAAATTTTTTCTGAATGTTGAATACAACTTTCTGCTGATAACATGTAGGAAGCCAACCTCTCTAGGGTTTTGGTCCACTGTGGCTGTCAGAATTTTTTATAGTTACCATGAAATTTTTTTTTCTCCTTTCCATGCTTACACTCTTTGGGATTCCACCCAGATCCCTTGAGAGGTTCCTCTGTCTTTTCTTTGCTTGGCTGCTTTCTCATAAGCCAAGCAGGTAAGCATCTATCTGCTGAGGATACATTCCTGTTAATCACTTCTGATGCCTCTCTTTGAACTTATTTCATCTAACATTCTAGTTTTTAACTGCTGTTAACAAAAGCCAGGATAAAATGTTATTATCAGTCCTTCTCCTGGCTTAAAAGGCCTTTGTTATATTTATGCCCTAGATTAGCAACTGCTGCACAACATGTAATTTGCTGTTTTCCATATCTTCACCCTCAGATCTGTTGCCAGACCACTGCGACTGTTCTACTTTATTTCCAAATTTTTGTGTTGAATCAATTTTCCCTCGTTGTGAGCCAGAAACAGTTCTGAGCCAGGCGAATTTCAATTGATTTAATTTGTTGCCAATTACCAAACTCTTAATCACTGATTCTGGTATTGAAACCAACAAACTAATACATATTTAGAGAAACACACCTCAGCTCCCTTCCAGACACCATGATCTATTGCTGCTGCACGTGGCACACAGTCACTTTTGGGAGGCAGCAGACCTCACCAAACAGCAGGAGATGAGGCTTTGTAGTCAGTGCATTGGGCAGGACTCAGAAAACCTGTGCTTTGTCTCTGCAGCTGAGAAGTTCTCTGCACCATTTCTTTCTTAGCTGCTGTCTCTTATCTGTAGTCAGGAAAAACAGCAGTGACCTGCTTCAGGCAGCACTTTAAAACTGATTGCCAAGAGGCAGTCCAAGAGGATGTGGTGTTACTGATGCGACGGAAGCGCCGGAGTCTGTCAGTCTTGTAGGTGTTTGAAGGAGATAAAGGAGATAAAATATATCCCTATGTAATTGTTCTATTCCCTTTGCTTTCAGTTGGCTCCTGTTTCATCCCTAGCCCCAAGACTAATCAAGTAGGACCAGATATTGAACCCATATAATATGTGAGGGGGTGTTTCTCCCCTTCAAAACCAGTGACTTTACAAAGGCTGTGTTGTGACATCCCTCTGGATTACCGCAGCTCATTATCTGATGTTAGAGTATGACACGTCGCTTTTCAAGGTCCTTTTCATGACAGGTCACCAGCTGCTGGAGCTTCAATAACAACTGGATCTCAGTTAAAAAAATCTTTAAAGAACGGGGGGTGTGGTGTGGTATTTTTAACCCAGGTCATTTCAGTGGTCTGGACTGCAAGTAGGTTTCAAAAACTGAATAGAATAACAGATTACAGTGCCAGGATGGAGTCAGGGAGGCTGCAAGGGAGCAAGAAATCATTCAGACACCTTTCCTGCCAAAGCTACTACATTCTACAGTTACACCTGGAGTACCTCTTAATCTCTGTCATATACACTGAGGTCTGGAAATTCCTTTCTTCTGCAAATGGCAAACTGAGGCCGAGAGAACTCAAATGTCTGGGATCACATCAGAAATATGACCATGGTTGTACAGGAAATACAGTGACCAAAGGATTTAATGCAAAATCCAAAGCTGGTGCTTTGAGCAGGTCATCTCACTTCTAATATAGCCCAAATGTTCCAGCTGGGATGCCTAATTGTTGTTGCTTATCATTTTACCTTTATCAATCACTAACCTCTACACAGAACGTGAACCACTGCAACTTGTGTTAACCATAAGGTTCATACTGCTATTTGGCATAAACAGAAGATGAGAACTAAACTCTGGGCAGCTGGTGTCCTCTTTTTGCAAATGTAAGCTTAGCATACAATCAAATGTGCTGCAAGTCAATGCAGATTTGCACATTTGCTGCAAAAAGTTAAAAAGCTGGTGGAGTGATCCTAAATTTCTTTCAATGCTGCTGTAGAATCTGTGTTACCATGTCTGGAGATCACCTTCTAGATATTGGCCCATTTTTCCCTAGAAAAAGAAAGCTGGCAGGTGTTGCATCAGTCTCTGTATGAAGAGCTCCTGTTGCCTGAAGATTTGTTTGAGGCAGCCATTCATGACCCCCACAGCAAAACAAACATTATCTCTTTTATGTTCCCATTTCAGCCTTTATTTTCAGTTGCTGTGGATGGCAATTTCCTTGTGCCAGCTTTTGCATGCACCTGAAGGCTTCAAAGCTGTTATTCCTCCTCCATTTGTTTACAGCTGCCTAGTACTTAGTGGGGTTCTTTTCACTTGTGTTTAGAACCCAGAAAACTCCCCCTCTAAACTCTCCATTTCTCACAAGAGTGGTAGATGGAAAAAAAAAAAAAAAAACCTCAGGAATTAATTTCAGTGTACACAGAATATAAAAACTTTATTGGAAAATACATTAAAAAGTAGACCACTTAATTTTTGTTCAACTTCTCTAAACAGATTTTCAGTTCATCTTAAATAATTAACTTTAAGTCACTGCTTTTTCAAAAGCCAGAAGTAAAGATCTGGAATGAAGTTTCAGTTCAGGTTTTTCTTCCTGCCACGCTGTCACACAAAAAAACCTAAGCTATTTCTGGCTGTTCTTATTTTTAGATTGTTCTTCATATACCATTTACCGTCACTGAAATTAATGAGAAAATAAAAGGAGTGACCTTTGGCTAGGCACATACAGTTTATGCATAAGCTAAACAGCAGGATCCTTTTTCATTCTTCTTTTTCCCACATCCTCTTTCTCCCTGCTCTCCCCCATCCAAATATAATTTGTAAAGCCTTTAGAGCCTTTCATCCTGTGTGTTTCCACTGTGTTCTTTTAGATGAATCTCAGGTCCCTGATTCACATCTATTCTCTTGTGCTGAAAGGTCAGTGGCACCCTTGTTTTATGAATATAATTCACCATTCTCCTGAACTTCAGAATCATTTCCAAAACTCCCCGGCAAAATTCATATAGCTCAGGGTGCAGACAAATGTTAGCATTATTATAAAGAGCACTCTCCCTACACAAATACAAGCCTGGACATTCCAAGTTACATTGTTTAAAATAAACCAGCATTTACTGAAGATCTGAATAGTTTTGAAGATATGATTCCAATTGCAGACTTCATTGTCAACCTGTGGCCTCACTGTAGCATTGACTGTGTAATTTATGTAATTTCTGCAGCAGGTGGACAAGTCTATTTGACAGATACTCACTCAACAAAGCCACAGTGCCTGAAGAGAGCACAAAGTGCCCAGTGAGGTTTCCTGGGCAGCAGTTTCAGAATCCTTGGTTGAAAACGGTGAGGCTCGAGTGTTGCCTGCAAACTGTGAAGGTGAAAGTTCGTTTCCTGGCTGAGGGGAGGGAGTCAAATAGAGGTGTGGTACGACCAAGAAAGTCCCATTTGTGCTTGCTGGAAAAGAGGTATGCAACCATTTTGAAAGGGAACAATATGATTTTCCAGTACTTGTAGCAATCATTGCTAACAAAAATGACAACTGCTATGTGTTTGGGTTAAGGGAAATGCTTATGACAGTGTAAGACACCAATGCCGACAGTAAATCCAGTTTGTAGTTGTTTATGGAATTTGGGGGGGCGGTGGTTGGTTTTGGTTTTTTGGGGTTTGTTTGGGGTTTGTTTGTTTTTCTGGTTGGTTTGGTGGTTTGGGTTCTTTTTTTTGGTTGGTTTTTTGTTCCAAGTGTACGGTTGTACCTCTGCATTCTAGTGTTTAAATATAAGTGGATAGTTATTTATTGCTTCTTAATCTTTGTGTTAACAATCCTGACTGTATTTTAAAACAGTTATTACTGAAAAACTTGTGGTAAATTTTTATATTCTCACTGTTTGCCATGAGTATTCATAGAGACGTACAGCATCACAGAATGGATAAGGGATCACAGTGGGTCATCTGGGGCAACCTCTCTGCTCAAGCAGGGTTATCGCAGAGCACAAGGCACAGGATTGCGTTCAGATGGTTCTTGAGTATCTCCAGAGAAACTCTACAGCCTCTCGGCAACTGTTCCCATGCATGGTCACTGCACAGTAAAGTTCTTTCTTAGGTGGAAGTTCCTGGGCATCAGTTTCTGCTCCGTGCCTCTTGTCCTATTGCTCAGCACCACCGAGAAGAGCCTGATCCATCCTCTTAGCACACACCCCGCCCCTCCTTTTAAATATTTATATACATTAATGAAGTCCCCTCTCGGTCATCTCTTCTCAAGGCTGAAATTCATCTGCTGGCCGTGACTGATGTCGCCTGTTTACTTTCACTTACGCAGAAGTTCCCGAATAGTTCCTTCCATGAGGCCCAGCGCTGTCCGTGCACGCCGTGGCTGTTTTATTTGCGCGGCAAGCGGGCTACACGTAACTCCTGTGCCCGCGGCTGAATCCAACCCCAGGGGCCGCGGGGCCGCTTTCCGCCCCTCACAACTCCCCCGGCGCGGCCCGCAGAGCCCACGATCCCCGCAGCGCTGCGTAGGCGACACCTCCGGCGGCCTCGCCCCGGGCCCGTCCCGCCGCTCCCGCCCGGCGGCGCCCCCGGCCCCGAGCCCAGCCCGGGGCGGGCCGGGGGCGGTGCTGGAGCGCGGGGCGGGGCGCGAGGCGTGTCCGCGGGAGGGCGGCGGTGCCACGGCCGCCACCGGCCCCAGCCCCTCTTCGGCCTCCGCCGCGGCAGCACCAGGTAAGGCGCCGTCCTCGCCTCCCCTCAGCGGCACCTGCGCGGGGCGGCGGGGGGCCGCCGGGAGTTTCCTGCTGAGGGGTGCCGGGGAGGGAGGGGTGCGGCTGCCGCGGTGCCCCACCCGCTGCTCTGTCGCCTGGAGTCCCGGCGCCGAGCCCCGGCTGCGGGTGGGCCCCTCCTGGCGGCACGGGGACCGCAGCCAGGCCAGCCCCGTTCCCTGGACCCCGCGTGGCGTGCACCGGGACCCGCTCCGCCAGCGCCCGAGAGCCGCTCGCCGCCGCTCCCCCTCGGCCGCCGCTCCGCCAGCCCTCGGCGCCTCCGGAGCCGGAGCGGGGCTGGGCTGTTCAAGGCTATTCGGTAACAGGCTCGGCCATAAATGATTAACTGCGCGTCCGGGGAGCCGGGTGTTGCCGAGCGGAGCCGCCCGTGCCCGTGCGTTGAGCCAGCGGAGCGTTCGGTCCCGAACCGCCGCCGGGGGCTCTGGCACGGCTGGGAACGCTGCTGCCAGCGCGGCCGCACCGCAAGGTGGGCACGGAGCTCGCTGTGCCTCAGCTGCTGTTTCGGCGTAAATCCACCCATTTGGCGTTCTTTTTTATCTCTGCCAGGGTGAAAGACCGCCAAGATTATACGGGATTTTTTGTTACCCATTTAGTGTTTGGTTTAGGGTTTGTTGGGGTTTTTTTTAAGTCTTTCTTGTCTTTTTTTACTGTGCATAAAGAAATTAGTAGATCTGGAATTCGTTGATAAGCAGTGGCAGCTGGCGGTACTCTCTTATTCTCTATCAGAATGCAATGCCTCTTTTGTTGAGCTGTAAATTAATGGTGTAAGCTCCTTCCCCACCCTCAGCCTCATCATTTGGAGATGTGAATCGCTTTTACTACCAGATTTATTTTCTTTAGGAGAACTAAGAAGCACCACAAAAAATCCATCTGCTTCATGCCGGGTTACATTCCACTGGATTGGTTCGGTTGATTTCAGCTTGAAAATGTGCTTCAAGGCAACTAATGGTCTTCTGTGGGATTTTTTTTTTTTTTTTTTTTTTTTTTTTTTTTTTTTTTTTTTTTTTTTTTTTTGGTTAATGTTAACTTTTAAATTTGAATTACTGGTGTGAGAGGCATTTTTCTTCTGTTTCTTTGAGCTCTTGATGCAGTTATAAAATACTTTCCAAAACACGGGGATTCAAGAAGGTAAACTAAAAACTTTCTACATAGAAAGTGGAAAATGCTCCTGCATACAGAATGTCAGGCTAACTAGAAATGTATTTGCACTGTCCGTGAAAGAAATCCTGGATGGCAACCTGTTGAATGCCGCTAACTAGAGTCTTCAGGCTGCTGTGAGCAGGACACTGTGCCCTTGCCACAAGTGTTTCTGTGAATGCAGTCAAACGGTGCAAATGCAGAATGATTTCCAGGTCAGAACAGGTTGATGAATTTAGTGAGGCGCCATCACAAACTGCTGGAGCTGAACGCTGCTGTTAGGCTGTGAGTGTTCTCCCTAATTGTGCTAGGGAAGTGGAAGGAGTTTGGCCCTTTGAGAACAGCAGGATCTGTTAAATGTAATGAGACACTAATCAAGATAAGGCTTATACCGTGTCAGGTGCTGTAGAACTGTGTAAGGAGGTAAGGTCACAACTCCGGGAAATTAACTGCATAAAAAAATGCTATGGTTAAGATGAATTAAACTAAGTACCCTTCAAAATGTCCTCAGGGTTATCCTTAAGTGAAGGGTCTGTTTCCACAGTCCTTATGCCCAGGCAGATGCCTGAGAAGAAATGTGCTTGAAAATGATTGTTTTGTCTGACATGCAGTAATGAGCCTAAACATTGAACACAAGCATCTTGCTGTGGAGAGGTTTGGTTCTGAACGTGGATTGGTTCTTCTTATCTAGTCCTTCTTGCTCAAAGAAATGGAAACAAGGCTGTGTCAGGACACCTTCCTGCTGTTTCCCACATTTTAAGGAAATGCTTGTCTGGAACTGAAATTGGTTCAGGTCTGTTTTTAAGAGAAAGTACAAAGTTCCCAGTGGCCTACAATGTGTTTTAGATTTTCTTCAAGTTTTTCTCTAGCAATCATGGAAGTACCAAACCTGTGCCTGTCAGCAATTGTAGACAGCCTGTATTTGGTATTAATTCCCAAAACCTGTTATGTTTGTGTACCTTTTCACCCACATGCATGTTGTCATTGTGAGGGACTCTGTTTCTTGGTGTGTTTTCAGAGGCTACCTCTTAGACGTCTTTAGACACTGTTAGCAATGTTACTCCTGGAGAATACAAAAAAAAACCCCCACCTCAGTCATGTTCTCAAAACAATCTGCTGTGGTGCTTTACAAATCTGAAGGAAAGGTCAAACTCCACTTTTCACTGTGCACTGGAGTATAAAAAGTAAAGCTGTGTAATGACTTACAGCAGAACACCAAAGGACAATGAGACTTTGCACGAAGATCTAGGGAAGGAAAATAACAGTTAACTGTTAATTGTAGTTGATTTGTAGCTAATATCAAGGATTTTATTGTCTGCATTACTGTGGTGAAATATGGCTCCTGTCTGGTGCTACGTTCTCTGTTTTTCTGCACTGTTCTAATGCTTCAGTTTCTCTGTTCCTCCTGCCTTCCTTCCTCTGATGTTTCACCAGCTTTCTCACAGTTTTCTTCTAGTATAAAAAGAAACAGTAGTGAAGTACCTTTATTTTAGACTGGGCACCTTCTCCTGTTAAAAACTGTTTGAAAGCAGTGCTCCATATCATTATTAAATCAAAGATTTTGGATCCTGGACTTCACTGAGATTACCAGGGGGCTTTGCACATCACACCTCTATGCCCTGTGGGTTTCTGAGCGCCTTGAGCTTCAAAGTATGCAGCATTGTTTAGCTTCTGCTTTGCATTGGCAAGAGTCTCTTCACCATCCTCACAACGATAAGCTCTTGTTTTGGAGGGCATGAGATGAGGGGGTGTGTAGTTACCTTGGGGGTGTATTTGTCATGGCAGGACTTTTACTTCCGATGTACATATGGGAGTGGCATCGTGGCTGCTTCCTACAGCAAAAAGTTTGGCCTTTGTGCAGTCTTGTAACATGCCAAGGACCTGCTCCTTGCCTGATGTAATTTGATAAGGTGGTCAGAAGAGCTGGATGTAACTGGCACCTCGACCAATGGTGTGTGCAAAATACATTATTTGGTTTCGGTGCCATTGTGGAAGCACAATGAATATAAATTTTGGGACGTGGCAAGGAGCTGTTGGAAGTGAAAACTGCCACATTTTGGCAGTTTAGCTTCATGGTATGTGGGTGGAACATAGGTGGAAGAGAGCAAGTCTGTCAGCTGTAACTCTTGTTTCTGAATGGAAGTGCAGTAATTTCCTAGTTCTGGGTATGGGTTAGAAGAAATATATTTTAGTTTATTAGCTTTCGCTGTTATTCCTGCTGAAAGGTCATCTGTGTGAAGCTTGCTTAGAAACTGTAGTGAAATCATGTGTGCAGGTCCCATTTTGAATGTGTGTGCGCCTTTGCATGTAAAATCTGGGAACTGAAGTGTCATTGGGGTAGGCCAAGAAGTAAAATGTTTTTTCCTTCTGGGAAGTTGTCCGCAGATGTAATTAACGGGGTTTTTTTTGTGAGGGACTTCAGAAACAGACTTCAAAATTAGAGTCTAATACTGGCTTCTCAGTATAAAAGAAGTCTTTTTCTTGAATTGGCCATCTTATACTTTATAGGCGATGCCAAATTTGCTCAATTACTTGAAGTGATTATTAAGCAACAGTGACAATGGTTTCACTTATTATCCCAGTACAATTACACTTTTACTAGATGTTGTACCAGAAAAAGCTCCTGATGATTTTCTGTTTATACAATAGTGCTGCAGACCCTAATTAGAGTTTGGGAATAAAGTCAAAACTCTGCAAGTGTTTTAAGCTTCTCTTGTAAAACAACAGTAATATAGAATGCCAGCCCATCTTTTTATAATACAAAAGAGACTAAAAATACACTCTGCATGTACATAGTAGGAAAGGATTGTGGCATAACATTTTCAAAGCTTGTTCTTTTCTTGGTTTGCTTTTAACTGAAGCTCTACAGTTTCTTCAAAAGCCATGAGTTACAAATGAATCTGCAATACTTTGTGACTCCTTGTCCCTTCCTTCAGACAAAAGGCCCTTTCAAACCATTGTGGAACAGTCACTGATTTTCATGTGGTCATTCAAGAAAAGGACAGCGATTGGCCTTCATAATAGGCCTTTCAGTACTCTTTCGAGTGGTTTGCTGGCTGCAAAAAATGCCTATGGCAGTGTACTGTGTCCGGTATTTAAATTACTGACGAATCTAATCTCCCAAGTGTTGGAGAGGTAAGAGTTCAAATGGCAAAGAAGCCTCACCTGTTTGTGAACACCAGTGTGCTACTACTCAGAATTGGGGACAGATTTCGGCTTGTGTGAACTGTTACAGTTTTACTCCATTTTCTTCGACTGAAGGTCTGTTCTATTCCTTTTTTTAAGTAGTAATTTAAGCCTGGTGTGTATTGATGAACAGTATTTCTGAGAGGATTGATGCTGTTTTATGTCCTGGGTGGAGTTGAGCAATGTTATCTGTTTGTGCTATGCATAGTCAAGTGAACTGTGAGTATGATTTCTTGGAAGGTGGCTCTCCTTGAAGGTTGTGGGTGTGTTTCAAGTTGACATTCAAGAAGCTGCTGCCAGCTGCTCAGTCTCGCAGAATTATCTTTCTGTGCTGGTAAAAACAACCTGCCTGGCAGCATTTCAAAATAAACACCTTGTGTTTGAGGTAGGTAGACTGGTGTTTGTTGGCCCAACCTTGTGTAAAATCCGTGCAAGAATTTATGGTGCTTGACTGAGTCTTATCTATCACCAAAAGATACTCTTGGCGGCTGTGAGACATTTCCAGATGAGGATAGCTCTTCAGGATCCTGGCTAATTTTGTTAGAAATGTGTGCGGTACTTGCCCTGAAGGTTCAACCCTGGAGTGTCTGCCTGAATGTTGACTGTCACACCTGCCTTTCATTGCTGCAGGAGAGTGGTTCATAGTGGCAGATCAAGACTTGGGACTTTCTCATTGGTTAGATACAACTGTCAACAAAGAATTTGGGCTCTGGATGACAAGCTCAAGCATGTACTCAAATGGTTGTTTCAGACTGAATTATTTAGTAATACATAAAACCAGCTTTGAGTATATACTGTCCTACACACATCCAGTTTGTGGCTTCCTCTTCTGCACTACACTTAAGTTATTCTCTTTTAGTATCTAAATTACAGGGCTCTGTATGGTTCTCTGTGTAAAATTAAATGCAGTAAAACTGTTACACATGCCATTTGGGTGTGGTGGCACTTCTCAGCTGGAATGTGTTCAGAAGCCGTGGTTTGTCGTAGCAGTGAAAAACCTACAGGTCCCAAAATGTCATCGCTGTGGGACTTCTCCTTTCTGTGTTGCTGAGGGAATGACTATCTTACACAGTGATACTAGCCTGCGTAGAATTTGATTTAGTGATCTTTAGGACAGGGTCTGAATGAAATATTGCCTTTTCTGTGTTTCTGTTTTACATTAATAACTTAGTTTTGGCTAGAAATTGTTTTGAATTGGCTGGTTTGTTAAGATGCTGTCATGATGTTGTGCTTTGGTGTTAGAATTGGAGCTTGTGGTCCTTGCACTGGGTATGTTGGAGTGCGGGATGGTGTGGAGATAGACTGCACAGCTCTAAGGTGCAGAGAAGCTTCATCATCTGTTCCCACAGCTACTGAGGTCTCCCATGTGCTGCATGCACTTTGTAACTAGGATGAAAGAAGGAAACCTACTTCTTGTTAAAATTCTTGAGGGTTTCTTCCTCTGCAATAACCAAATTATGTTGTGTACAAACACAGTGGAAACCAGAAAGGACTGGATAATTCATCTGGGCAGCAGAAAGGCAGCCGGATCTGAAATGTAAGGAAAGAGCAGGAGAAAGGAGTCAAAAGATCAGATGTGTGCTGTCAGGTGCACAGAGTTCTAGTGCAGGTGGGGCAAGAGATTCTGAAGAGATCTGAAGTGTGAGGCAAATACAGATGAACTAGAGCAGCCGCTGGGTAGGAAAAGTGCCTGTAGGCTTGTGAAGAGAGCAAAAGGTGGTGGTTGGAAGAAGCCCTGGTGGGGAGGAAGATTGCGCTTTTTGATACAAGAGGATCCAAATTGTGAGCTCTTGGGTCTGCATCACAGCATGGCTGGTAGCCTCACACATTTTTCCTGTTGTGAGAGACACGTGCACTGAACAGGTGAAGTGTGCATCCTCTGTAGCTGAGTTTCTGGGGAAGAGATATTTCAAACTAAGGTCCTGTCAGACCTCTACATGTATTGGCAGTTTTGCAGCACTTGGATGTGAGTAGGAGTTTGGTTCTATGTCCTCAACCAAAAATATGACGTGAGAGGCAGCTGTGGAGCAGGCTGCAGCAGTGTGCTGCCTTTCGTTCCACTGAGTGCTCAGTCCTGGAACTTCTGACTGTTCTGTGAGGATGTTTAGAGTCCACAGGGTTTTTCAGGATGGAGGGTATTCACTCTGTGATGAGAAGTGTTGTACTTTATTTTGTAGTAAAGAGAGTTAGCCTACGAAACTAAGGAAGTTCTGAACAAGGAAAGCTGTTTGGATGTGGATACCGTCCCTGGAGGTGTTCAAGGCCAGTTTGGGTGAGGCTCTGGGCAACCTCATTGACATTCCTACCTGTGGCTTGAGGGTTGGAACTGTGTGATCTTTAAGGTCTCTTCCAACTCCAACCATTCTGTGATTCCATGATTTGGCAGTCTGGGAAGTCACTCTGCTGTCGCATAATCTGGCAAGGGATGGTCATGTGTGTAAATTCATCAATTGCATTGCCATGGGTACAACAAGGATTGCAGTGAAGAGATGACTGAAAGGGAACCTCGTCAATGTGTATAAATATCTAAAGGGAGAGTCCCAAGAGGATGGAACAGGCTCTTCTTGGGGGTGCTGAGCAATAGAACAGGAGGCAATGGGCAGGGGCAGAAACTGATGCATGGGAAGTTCTACCTGAACATGAGAAGAACTTCTTTACTGTGCGGTGACTGAGCACTGGAATAGATTGCCCAGAGAGGGTGTGAAGTCTCTTTCACTGGAGGTGTTCAACAACCATCCAGACCTCATCCAATGCAGAGTGCTCTAGGATGGCCCTGCTTGAGCAGGAAGGTTGGACCAGATTACCCACTGCAGTCCCTTGCAACACAACTCATTCTGTGATGTCTTGATACAGAATGACAGGTTTCCGTTTTCTTTGCTTCTGGGATGAGGTTGATATTGGCATTTTAACACCTGATTCCCTGCTCTGAAGTTAACCTGTATACAACCATGATTATTTTGTGCGTTACCTTACAGATGAGGAAGTGTTAGAAATTTTTAATTGCTGTGTTGGATTTCCAGAGTTGAATGCAGGAAATGACTATTGCAATTGTGTACAGTCAGGTCCTCTAGACATCAGCCTGTAAGTGAATGATGGTGCCTTCCAAAGCATTTTAGTGAGAAGTCCTCAAAAGCAAAACATGGTTTCTTAAGCTGTAACAAGGGACTTTTTAAATGAAAGAGGGATCTTCTTCTTGTTGCAAGGTTTATTAAACTGCAAAAGAGTTAGTCATTAGCATCGTTGCCTCATATTAAAAGAATGCAGCAATGTAAACTCATTAGTTAAACTGAATAGCACACTTTTAAACTACTGTTCACTATTTTAAGTGAATAATATCTCTTTAATCTACAGAGCTGCTTAGCCTCGTATTAGAGATTACTGTGAATTAAAAAAAAAACAAACCTTCAGGATTGCTATTACTGATGACAAAACCCAGACATTTTGTACCATGGTATGATTCTTCTGGGCTGAGCTTGACCTACCAGGCTGTGCATCCTCACTGAGCTGGCTGTGCAGTGAGAGCCTAGCTCTGCAGAAGTGATTTAACAGAGGGAAATGGTCAAACATGTGATAGCAAGGACTGTTTTTCTGCAGTGCCAAAAGACCTGGGCAAGGACAGCTCATTTTGAAAGTCTGTAAGGTCAGAGTGTGGTGAGGGTGCTTCCCCACGTGTATGGGAGTGAGGCTGCTGCAGAGCTGCATTCCTTCTCCAGGCCTCTGGCTGACATGGGGAACCGCTGGAGCAGCCGCCAGCTGGCAGCTGGGCTGCTTTGCAAGGGCTCTTGCTGAGTGTGCTGGTTTTGCTGGATTTTGTCTTTAAACAAATTTGGTACCAGACTCCATAAAAGGCTTTGCCTTTTGCTCGTTTGGGATTTTTTTCTGGAAGGGACCTAAGGGACTTACATGCTACGTTTTTGGACATTTTTGGTTTCCAGTACTAATCACAGAGCTTTGGGAAGGAATATGCTGTTAATTGAAATGGAAAATACAGCAGATGGACTTCTTAAGAGACAAGCCATAAATCATTAACTGTCTGTGTTATTACAAAGGTAGAAAGGTATCTGTTCATGGATTACAGTTTAACACCCCCTACCTCCAAAAAACAACCAGCAACATAACCACCAAAAGTTCCACTTTAATATAAGGAAGAACTTCTTAACTGTGGGAGTGACTGTGCACTGGAACAGGCTTCCCAGAGAGCTGTTCAATATTCCTGGAGATATTCAGGAACTGTCTGCATGCAGTGCGCTCTAGGATGACCCTGCCTGAGCAGGGAGGTTGGTCCAGATGACCTACTGCCATCCTGTCCAACCCTACCCAGTCTGTGACTCTTAGAAAAGATTTAATCATCTCATTCTTATTTTGAAATTTGATAATTCTGCTTTTAATCCTCAGCTTTTCAGTGTGCTATATTCCTGAACATACACCAGGAGTTGCTTCTCTGGCTTCTCAGGTTCATAGATTTTAGTAATTCACTAGAAGAAATTTACTTAGGTGCTAAGGTGGCTGAGAAAACTTTAGTATTTAATATATTGCTGATCAAGGTGAACATGAGGTGGTCAGGCAGTGTGTGTATTTGAAATCTGCAGCTGTGGATGTTGAGGGATTTGCTTACATGTGAAAGCTTCAATTGTTCATACGGAGGACTGGAGTTATGGGTGATGCTGAGCAGAGCCCCCACCATGCAGGTCCATCTGTGAAAGCCAGGAGACCTTGTAAACAAGAAAGATAGATAGGTTGTAGTTACTGTGTGCCACTCCCCTCTTCCACTCAAGCAGCGAGTGTCTTAGGCAATAAAATGGAAAAATAAATAACATCAATGTACTATAACTTTGCAAAGCTAAAACAAACTGATAATTCTCAAAGCAGAGGTTGAGCTAGAGATGGTAGCTTGGCCACATAGTGTGCATGTAATGTTTTCCGTGCAACTATCTGTCATGAAATGGGATGTTAATTTTTTAGTGGACTGTAAAATATTCAGACCATGTCTTGTGGGTGAGTGGTTATTACTGGAATAAACTTTACTTTTGGTATCTCAAAGGCACTTGGAGCAGAGGTGCCAAGCCATAGATCAGTTGCTGAGGCTCTGCAGTAAATGCATGTTTGTTCCTAGGAAGGTAAATGCAGATATGAATTCAGAATAAATGATCCATATAGAAGATGCTATGCCAGTAAACTGAGGCAAGCTCCAGTTTCCTTTAACAAAGGGTTTATCTGAGTTCTCTGAAGGCATCTGCAGATTTGCACCAGCACCTGCTTGCTTTTATCCAAACTTACTAGCAGAATAGAAAACCACACTGTATTTTTGCTTTATTTTACCCAGATTCCTTCATAACTAAAATACTGACACAAGCATTTCAGCTGAAGCCCAGGCTGAAATAATTTAAATCATCAGTGAAACAGTCTAGGTTCTAGCGTGAGAAAATTGCTTTAAAACTTTGGGTGTTATTTTGTTATTTGTATGTCATTCCCATGAAAAGGCTGCTTTGACGAACAAATTCCTGTTTCATGAAACCTTCTGTCTCAGGGCTGTGAGAGCTGTGTTTTCCTTTGTGATGTGAAATACCACATGAGAATGAGATCTCATTTACACTCATGGCTGAGTCTGACCAGGATCCCCTGGGTAATTTTGTTCCTCCTTACTATTAAAGCTTCAAAAGAGGCTAGAGTTATATTTACATTTGTAAATTGTTTTAATCTTTCATTTTTGTTCATTATGATCCCACTCTTAGAGTATTCCTCCATTCTATGTGCAGAAGGGTTAGAGTTTATATTAGAAGAAATATGTCTAATCTCTGTGCTGTACAAATATTCTTCATGGTTGTGTTCAGCTCTTGTAGGACTGTCAGGAAGGAGAGAAGTGTGAAACTGCATAGGTGATGGCAGTCTGGGACTTCTTAATCCTCCTCCTGTCCACACACTAAGGCAACGACCATGGAGTGAAGTGGAATTGGACTTGAGGATCCATTGCTGCTGCCTTGCTGGGCCCTGGCATGGTGCTTTCTTCCTGAGCAGGATGCAATACCTCCTCCAATGGGTGATGTAGAGTGTACATCCCTCTGTTGGGGCTACTTCCCAGTAAAGGGTCCCAGGAGGTACTCTATTCTTTGAACCTCACCCAGTCATGCTGTTACAAAGGCACACTTCAGCACACAATAT
Source organism: Brachypodius melanocephalos (assembly GCA_013398615.1). NCBI lineage: Eukaryota > Metazoa > Chordata > Aves > Passeriformes > Pycnonotidae > Brachypodius > Brachypodius melanocephalos. Next base: position 3,224,827 of record VZSR01000028.1, on the reverse strand, counting down.
TGTGTTGACAAACAGTTCTACTTTGCACAGTCGTGGTGTGATATTTTTGAAGAAGCCCAGCAATGGTGGCAGTAGACCGAGTTCCCTGAAGTCCCCATATGTCTGTGTAACTTTCAGGGGGCCTCTTCAGATGTGGTCTCTACTCGGGGCTTTTTGGTGATTTTAATGCTTATTTATTGTAACCTTTGATATTGGGTACTGCGCAATAAAACCCAATATCAGCTGGATGTCAGTAGGAGGAAAAGTTAAAACCTGTTCTGCAGGGTTGAGCTTTTTAACGCACTCCGTGACTCCCAGTACCTCCGTACTGTGTGTCTTAAGCACACATCTGCTATAGCTGGGCTTGGCACTGATCTCACTGTCTTACTGTGAGACTAAGGTGCTGTCTGCTGGAGCACCTTGATGGATCCAGCACACATTGGTTGTGTGCAGTAGTCACCCTTTGTCTCCTAAAATAACCCCTCATTCACTTTAAAGCACGTGCACTCAGACATATTTTCTTTGCCTCTGCTTATTTGAATAAGCAAATAATGTTAACTTTTAAAAAAAAATCGTTTGCATGCTTTTCTTTGTTAGAATATGATTATGTCTTGAAATGTTTGTACAAAAATATATAGATTGACTTTGCTATTAAGACAATGTCTACTTTTGTTTTGGAGCAGTTTAAAAAATTGCTTTATAAAATGCTGAATAAAAACCATTTGACAGAGTGAGGACACAACTGATTTTGCTTAAGTGTGCAAACTAAGAAGTACTGCTTCCTTCAGAAACTTCTCTCCTGTTGGGAGTCTGAAGACTGATTACATGGAGGATGTGCCAGTTTGAAAATAGTGCTGATTGCACTTCCATGGAAAATGAGTTATTTCAGCTGTTGTTCATTGCAGAAACTGTAAAGTGCTTGATTGTTCTGATGTGCTTTTCTGACCGGAAAATAACTTTACGGATTTTTTTTTTTCGATTTAGTTACACTTTTTATCATCAACATTTAGTTATAAGGTTGTGTTATATGTATATGAACATACTCAAATTTCCATGGATCCACAGTGATATTTCTAATAAATCCATGGATGTAATTTTTAATTTCTTAACAGTTGTGCTGTCTGAGACCCATGTCTGATTTTTGAGTTCTGAAGCTTTGGTAAGGGGAAGCTCTCCTGACAGATTGCCCTTGCAAAAATGGCAAGTAAAATTCAGGGTGAACTCCCAAGTGGCAGCAAAATTCATTTCAGAGGAAGGCATTTCACACTGAAGCATGGAGAGTCAACAGATTGTACAGAATATTTTCCTCATTCTTTTTAGGATCCTTTGGCCCCTGGAGTGTACAGAAATGGAGATCCCATAGCTCCTCTGGGCACTGAACACATGCTGGCTCATCAGGGTATCAGCAATTGCCTTAACTAGGGCTTTCCAGGTTTGTGGTGTTGCTTGGTTACATAATTCCTACAACTCTCAAATAAAGAAAGTAAAGCAAATGTGAAAAAAAATCCACCTGGCTTCTATTTATGGGCTAGGCTACTGTACAGATCCAAACAAAACAGAATTGTAAATCCTCTACAGCTTCTTTAATGGTCATTTTTTCCTCAAGTATTCCACTTGGCTACTCACAAAGGCTTTCTGTTTTGAATATGTTTTGTATTGAACAACTTCTAGGATTCAGCACGAACTCATCAAGTTCAGAAGCTGGAATCTTGACAAATTATGGCTCGTGTCATCAGCCAGTCTTGGTAACTCCAGCTGGGATACCTTTTCAGGTATAGACTTTATGTGCATCCTTAGGGCAAGGGAGAGCAGGCAAATCTTAGCTTGGAATATGTTAGGGAGTATTTTCTTTAGCAATGATGATAATGAACTGTCATAACCATTTGGCTAAGGATGTCTTGTCATTTTTTTAATATTACCAAATGTGGCTTCACCTGCCCTTAAGGGGAATAATTTTGGCATGTGGGCTCGTGTGTTTCAATCTTAATTTCAATTAGCTGATCTTGACAAAGTACACAGACACTCTGAGAATTTCATTAGTAGAGTTTTTGAGCTTTTCTGTGTGATGGGTGTGTTGTGAAATCCTAGGTTAAGGCTGTGGTCAGGGTTAGGCATGAGAAGAAAAGGGGTCAAAGGTCTTATTTTTACTCTTCTGAAAAATGAAGATTCCTGTAGGATGAGGACTCCACTCTAGAGTGTTACAAAGCTCATGTTACGCCTTGATTCTGCTCTTTAGGTTCCTTAAGGGCCATGTCACAATGAATAGCTGTTCTGATCTAGATTTAAACTGTGTGTCTGGTTCCTCTATTGTCACATATCACATTATTACTAGGATTAGGGAACTGTCGAAAAAGTCACAGCTCAAGATAGGGAGGGATTAAAATGCTTGGTTTATTTGTGTGTTCTGCAGGGTGGTAGCACTGCAATGAGCGCTGATTCCTGGCAGCTGTTTGGGCTTATGTTGGTTTTGGTGCAGTTGTTTGTCACTGTGCAGTTTGGTGATGTGATATCTGAAGCTCTGTGTTTTCACTCTTCATACTCTGCAGTGGGGGACACTGTGAGGTTCTGTGAAGGGGGTGTCATGTCATCTCCATGCACATTGCCTTCATCAGCCATGGATCTGCCACAGAGGAATATGGGCCCCTGTTTTTAGTCCATATTCTATGGCCTGCAGAGTGACACCATACCTTCCTATTTCAGGGCTTTTTGTTGTTTGAGAATAATAATCACTTCAAGAATTGAGCTTTCGTTATAATGGGAAATTACCTTGAACATTTACATGTTAAGCAATACTATGATGAAACACAAATGAAATAAGTTTCCTTTTAACTGTTGTACCTTTACTCTCGATTTCTTTCTCCACCCTTGAGTCATTTTTTCCTGTGTACTGTTTGATAACATGTCATGGACCACTGAGTAAAGTGGTGATTTAGGAAGGTGATCAAACTGTGGAAAGATATCCTGTAGAATTAATTCCTTTTTTTTCACAGTAATACATCTCATTTGGTCAAATTTGATAGATGTGGTATTGCGTGGAAAGAACAAATATTTACTGCACCCAGTAAAACGAGGGTTTATAGTTTTACATATAGTGTACAGTTGGCTATCTGCTTTGTTACTTATGGTGGTGCAAAACAAGAACTTTGGACTTCAGTTTTTTGCTTATGTTCCTTTGTCATTTAAAATAGTTTTTAATACTAGCTCTCAAGGGGCAGTAATTATAATTCTAGTTCATACCATATTTCTTGACCACATCAATAAATGGGATTCTGACATTATCTGTCACTTTCTTCTTCAAATCTTGTGAAGTTCAAAAAGACAAAAATTGTCAAAAGAACTCATTGAGCAGAATGAAAAAAAAAAATTGATGTTAGAAAGCTCTTCCCACTTGACTTCTTCAGATTTCAGTTTCCCAGTGAAGTTTCAGAGGATTCTCCTCTGTAGCCTGGGTTGAAAAATATCAAAACTGTGGTTTAGCAGGTAGTGTGATGCAGGAAAAGAGAAGAAACACTAGGATGCCTCAGTGCATTGATGTCCGTTGTCTGATTTGCTGTGTTTAAGTCCTAAAAATCATTCCTGCAGACTACAGGCAGTACTGGAAGGAGTTAAATGTCTGTATGTTGGTGTAAGAAATGCACTAGCTATTAGGAATGTTGCTGTCTTCTCTGGTTTGATTCAGGTGCTCACTGGACAAAAGGGATGAGTTCTCAGCCCTACCTTGTGTCTCTTGGAGGGAAAAAGCCAAATCTTGCCCTTACTTGCCCCAGAGAAAAAACTCCTGGTGGGGCCTCCCCAGTGCTTGCTTGGGATATTCTGCCCAAAGGCAAGGCATTGGGTATGCTTCCCTCACCAGGTTTCCAGCCCCTCTGTTCATCTCATGGATCTGTGCTGTTTGTGTAGATTCTAACACCCAGAAATGCTCTTTAACACTGACATGTGTGAGTACTTGTGTTTCTTCATTGAAGCATCACATTTTAAATTGCTCTATTCATTCCTTTGATTTTGAACATAACTGTGACTCAGCAAGCCATGCAGAAATGTGTGTTTAGATTGTAATGGACTTTAGGACATAAGCTGTGAGAGTCTTTGTTGTGGGAGCCTTTGCCAGGTGAAGTGCTTCAGGGAACATCTGCCTGTTTTGGATGCAGAAGCAATTAAGAGCTTTTTGCCTTGCTTTAAACTAAAACCTGTGATGCTTTTACAGTCTAAAATTCGTTTTGGCCTTGGCAAAATATGTAGTTCCAATAAGGATAAAATGAATTAAATATGACAGCAGTCACACATTTCTAGTCTGTACACAGAGTGAGTATTTTGTAGTACAGAAGGGAAAATTTGTCTGTAAAGACAATCCAGTTGTAGTGGCTTAGCAGAGGCTGATTTCAGCGGTCAGGATGTTCAGAAACGTTGCAATATTCCTTTAGGATTAGCTGAGGAACTGCTCAACAGATCTTATTCCAAAGCAAACAAGGACCAGTGTGCAACTCACTCAATAGCTGCCAGAGAGGAATAATTTCTGTCTTGCATGCATGGTAAACCATAGACCATGACTGCCTTGTCCTCACTGCACAAGAGAATACAAAACTTAACTGCTTCCCTGCACTAATGAAATTGGGAGATCAGTTTCCATTCATCCGTGTATGGATGTAAACAGGCACTCATTTTCCATGTGGTTGTGTGTCTTTAACTTTGAGGACAATTCCTCTGAAATCTGTATGCAAATCAGCAAAGGCCTTGTATTACGAACAAAGTGCTGGTGTCACTCTTTGGGTTTCCCTTTGTTTCATCTGAGTTAGTATTCTTGAGATGATAATGTTGTTTCTGGAGAACGACCACAGTGAAACTGCACTAGTGCTGCTCAGAGAGGTTTGATTAGGAACTGCTACATTACTGTAACTTGCACCTACAGCTTTCCTGCATTAATGATAAAATATTTTTCATTGCTTAAGCTTATCTTTCTGCACATCCCGTGTGCTGGCCTAGTTTAAGCTTAAAATATGTGCTTTAAAAATGGGTTTGTTTCAGGGGAGAATCGTATGTGTGGTCAGGAATGGGACTAACAGCAAGGCTTAGGTGATTGCCTAAGCTGTCATGGCAGCGACGATACACCCTTAGAAAAGATAAGCCCTGTAAAACAGGTAAGGGCACCCCCACGTGTTGACCACAGCAGTAAAGGAATGAGGGATGGTTTTTTTCACCAGTCTCCTGTTAGAAGACAGTAAAGCAAATAGAAAAAAAGATTAAGTACTTGTTTGGGTTCTTTTTTCCTAACTTCCAGCTATTTTTGCAGGAGATACAGTCTATTGGAGAAGATAGAAAAACAGGAACAGAAACTGGAGTCATTTGCAGTGGTAAGGTACTTTTTATCTCTCTTTGCTGATCATTCAGATAGGAAGGGTCTTTACTTACAAATCTGTCAGTGCAGGAACAAGAAGCCAGGAGCTTTGGGGGCAGTTTTTCTCCAGAGTCTCTCACTGACCATTCCGTATAAGTTTCTCTCTGTTCTCTTTGTCTATGTCAGTAAGTTGACCAGCTTATGCTGTATGGTTCTCCTGCTTCTCCTCACCATCTCCTCATCTTTTGTAATTGTTTGAAGCACTGTGAAGATGTAGCATGGTTTGCAACTGAGAGTTCTGCTGAACTGGTATTCTGAAGTCATATCACACTGAGTGTAATCCAGAGTGATGTTCAGAGGGTAGTGGGAAAGGGTAGCTTTGTAGTAATTTTAAAAAAATTAGATATATAGTCTACAAAACTGAGAAATGGGGCATCTGCAATTGCCTAATTTTAGAGGTAGTCTAAACCCCATGGGTTTTATCACTTGTTTTGAAGAAAATATTTGTTAGAACACATCAGGTAATTCCTTCTGCCATTTTGTCCGAAGGAGGCAGTTTCTCTGTGTCCAGCATGTTAAAAATCATAAACTAAGTCTGTTTCAAGCCTGATTCTAACAAGTGGGCTAATTACCTCATCCTTCTATGTAGTTCTAATGGAGATGACCATTTTTTTCAAATGTCTGTAAGGTTCTCCGGTTTCCTTGCAGCTTAGGACAGCCAGATTGTATCCTCTATAAATGGCCTCCTGAGAAATCATCACTGAATCACTTAATTCCTCAATTTTAAATCTATAAAATGAGATAACAATACTCCTGCACTTAAACATGGGTGTCAGAATGATAAATACGATTATATGTTGAAGTTTCTGAAATGCTCTGAGATGAAGGCATTATAATAAACAGATTGAAAAAGAACTCATTTCATTTGCCCATTATTCACTTCATGCACCCTGTTTCTTTGGCGGAGGCAGTTAAGCTGCTTCTGAAAGATTTCCTTTTTGCTTCAGACTTTTTACACAGAATTGCCACATGGCAAACTTTCAAAGCTTTTGGTAGTGGAAAGCTCACAGGGAGTGGCTGAATAGAATCAATCTGGGAGTTAATAATTCAGCACGCTAAACTCGGTAGTGGTGAGCTGTGTGACTTCCTCAAAGGAAAGAAGAATGAGATACGTGCCCAAAGTGGTTCTTAGGCATCTGCTGATCGCAAGTGTGGCCAAGTACATGATGAAATATTGCTTGTCTGGCTCTGAGCTCTGTACAGTACAAGCAGAGTGACTCATCGGGTCAGTTGCTGACCAGAAGTTGAGCTGTCAGAAACAGATGGGCTGCCTAGAGAGCGAGATATCTTGGAAGCATCTCCACCCTTATCAGCAGTATTACACAGCGCACGCATTTCGCAGAAGCAGTGATTTCTGTGAAAGATATTGGTTTTTCAGCTGCACTTTGGTCTTTCACACCAGAATGATGCCTTGTGGCCCTGTGAATAAGGAAACTCGCTGGCTTGATAGTGAAGATCCATATTTGTGAATCCTGTACTTGGAGGGGCAGCAGTAGGGAGGTCAGTAAAGTTTTTAAACTTGCTGAGGGATTGTTTTTCAGCTCTGAGAAGCCTTCAGGTTGCTACTAAAAGATGGCTGTGTGTAAATGTTCTTTCTGCAAATGAGGCCAGAATTTTTAATCACCTCTGAAAATCATTTCCTGTAGTCCCCTCCACTTCTTGAGAAGAAGCAGAATGAGAATAACAAATGCTTCCTCAGACTGTAGAGTTGGGATGAGGATTATACTCAGCTCAGATATTTGGAGGTAAAGTGCCCTACAAGTATCTCAAGAAACAGAGTTTTTATAGACACTGAATACTGGGGCAAGTTCTCGATCAGAATCTGCGAAGAGAGTACACCAGTCTGGGATGGATTTTCAACTTCACTCAGGTTCACCTTGGCCAGCAGCCAAGCACCCACACAGCTCCTAACTCACTCCCTAAAATCAGCTCTCCACAGGCATATGGAGGAGAAAATAGGGAGAACTAAAGACAGCTCTTGAGTAGAGTTAAAAAACAATTTAATAGGTGAAGAAAAGGTGGGCTCAGGGGGTAAAAAACAAACAGAGGAAGGGAGGGGGCACCAAGTAATAGCAGACTGATACCCAGCCAGTGTCCAAACAACAGCCAAAAAAATTGCTTGAAACAAAAAAAAAAAAAACCCTTTTCTTCTTTTATCCCAATTTTTATTTCTGAACTTGAGGATACATCACATGAAATATCCCTCCAGTCAGTCTGAGTCAGCTATCCCAGCTGTGTCTGGTCCCTGGCTGTGGGGGTGTAGTGGGAAGCAGAGGTGGCCTTGACACTGTGCA
>VZSR01000028.1:3119045-3217062 GCA_013398615.1 Brachypodius melanocephalos | reverse complement strand
CAGACCCACCACAACACCAAATCATACCACCTTTTTTTACTTACTATTTAATGTAATACAGAAAAAGGAATTACCAGAAGAACAAAATCTTATTGTAAGATCTTAAGAACAGAGTATTCTTGATTAAAAATGGTTTTGTATGTGCAGATGTGAAATTTTCATTAGAATCATGCACACTTCTGAAACAGTTCAAAAAGACTTAAGAATTTGCTGAAGTTCATTTTCACTGAAAAGTGTCTCAAAAATTTTGTTTCAGGAAATTCAGTAGCATTTAAATGCTTGTCTGAATAGGGTCTGCATATTCAAGCTGACTCTGTCCTGCAAGAACAATTCTGGGGAAATTTTACCCAGTGTGGATATCAGCCCCATGTCAGAAATGGGTAATTCTCTAACTGCCTATAGGTGCATCTTGTTACTGTCTGTATAATATGTTATTTTGTGCATTAAAATAATCAGTTCTGTGAGTCTTATTTATCATGAGACTGGAGAGATAAAATGCTTTCAAAATTGGGACATTAAGAATTAGATTTATGGGATATCCTAAGAAATGGAAAAACTAAAAAATAAAAGATTTGAGGTAGGGATTGAAATCTTAGTTCACTTCCGAACAAAAATCAGTGAATGGCCCTTTTCTTCCCTGCAACACCTTACTTTTGGTTGTGTATGCTGCTGTCAGTGAAAAATAACTGGCAGCTGTGTGATGCAGAGAGTTCCAGTAATTCAGATTAGAGCTCACTGATTACTTTCATCAATATCAAAGTCTGAAACTGAAAGCAAGTTGAGTTTTCACAGAATTTTAGAGAAAATAAGATTAAAGGAGACTCTCGAGTTAGTGAATTGATTCTTTATTTTTAGGGTATTTGGTCTGCTATATTATTTGTGGCCCTTCTTTATTCCACTTGTTAATATAAAGAGAGATAAGGTTTGTTCCTGGTAGTGAAAAGCATCACAAAGCATACACAAATGTGTAGCAGTGTGACTGGTCTAAGTGTGAGAGTTCCAGGCAGTCACTTCCACACCTCTTACTGGGTCAGTCAATGCCATCATTCCAGGAGAGAAATGACATGATGGGATTTGGTTGATCATGCAATAAGCACAATGAAACTGAGACTCTAATGTCTTCATGAAAAGTTCTGTGAAATTTCTCATGCCTTTTTAACATTGAAGCACTGACTTGAATGAAACTTTCCTTGTATGGTGGGGAAGAGTGAACATATTCATGAAAGGCAGCTCACAGCGAAGGCAAAACAGAATTTCTGTCTTCCAGTGTGTTTTGAAATGGTTCAGCTGTAACGGTTCATCAGGTATTTTTTCTTTGCCATGTCTGTAGCCCCTCCACTGTCAAACATTGTCACACAAACCCAATACAGTGTCCGAAACCTGCTGGTATCCATGTTTGCCCAAGAAAAGTGGGTTTGGCATCCTTTAGAACATGGAGAGTTTCAGCTGGTAGGGCCTGTAGCGGTAACTAGTAACCTAGGTAACTACAAGTTAGAACTTAATTTGATGCTTTTGAACACTGAATTCTGTGAGGGAAATACTATGTTACTTTATCTTCCAAAGCTCTGTTAAATATCCATCTTCAGAAATTCTGGACAGATGCAAAGTAAAGGTTCGTCCACAGAATTTATCATTTCATGGATTCTAGCATGCAAAGATAGATCGCTTCCAGTGAATGGGCACAAACGGATGAGCTGAAAGATGCTTTAGAATATGTGTCTGTGCTATAGGGTGTAACTGAGCTTACCTGTCTTTGAGAAAAGTACCTTAAAATAAGACATACTTTGATTTTCTTGAAAATGTTCCTCAACAAATAAAGTATCTTCTTTTCATTCTGTTGATAAAATTACTCAGTTTGCCGTCCTAGCTTGTCAAACACCTTTATCTTTGGATTGCCCTTGCCAAGTTAAGAAACTTGGAATTAAAAAAAAGAGAAAAACAAAACCTTAATGTTATGCCTGTCTAAACAGGGACCTCAGTTCATGCATGTCAGTAACACTTCATATGCTGTTGACCTTCAGAAGCAGAAAAGTTTGTTGAGATTGTCTCCTGACTATTGGGGAGGGTATGGAAAACAAGACTGGTCAAGGTGCTTTTGCATATTTTTGGCAGTGTGCAGTCTGCATTTGTACTTCTACAGTTAATGTTGATGTAGCTGGGTAGTGTGAGTTTCAGTTGAAAAAAATAATGGGTTTCTTTCAGATTTTACTTTAAAAAAGTGAGTTCAAAGTCCAGTAAATGCTCTAATAGCTGCTTATTCGTGTGTGCAATTAGGTTGAAGGACTGTATGAACAATAAGTAATTACGGGTTAACTTACTTATGTGCTTTTGTTGTTTCCAGGATTACCTTTTGTTAACATCAGAAAATCAATGTTTTCCTTGGCAGTAGGAAGGTGGGGGAGGAGAGGAAGACTAGCATTTGTTGTAAATCTGAGAATATCAAAATGTCAGTGGTGGTGCCAGTGTAGTGTCTGACTCTACAGGTACAGTTAATATGGGAATACTGCTGGGCCTGTGTCTGTTCATTGTGGATATACATGAGATCATTTTACTAGAGAAACTTGTAAACATTTCTTGGAGCTTTTATGTACATATGTTTTGTGTGCAAAATAATATAATACATAATAATTTAAATACTGTTCAGGGAAAAATTTGCATCTTCTTCAAAGGAGCTATATGAGGTGACTTGGTTATAGAAAATGAAAGGCTGCATTTAATTTCAGTGTTTGGTTTTGGAAGGTTCACACTGCTTTAGCACATTTAAATCGGGTATTTAACTTTAAGCATATACATAACCTCACTGACTCTTAAAATATGCTTACCTATACTTTGAATATATGTTACTTACTTGAGGTTTCACCACACTAAGGCTTCTTCAGGTCTGTCTTGCCTCCAGTTGAGCACCTGGCTTTATCAGTTCTCATCAGAAACCCTTTATTCAGGGAGCTCTTTCTGAGCTCTGGTAAAGTGCTTCCTTTCCCCAAACTCACTGTAAACTTGCCAACTCATCATGACTGATGCTTCCTTGTGTGCTTGGTCAGGGCAGCTCTGATGACTTCTCCTTCTCCCTCTGCGGCTGGGGGGGCTCCTGTGGGACCAGCAAGCAGCTGCTTCAAGTCCATGTAGCTCTTTGAATTGGAAGGATTATATTTGCTGAGAGTCAGCCTTGCACATGTAACAACAGTAAACTGGTTCTTCAGAGATGACTGAGCAAGAGGGAAAGGTGACGTGGACTTTGAATACTTAATAGAAAGAAGGCTGAAATCAGAATAGCTCCAGGACCATCTTCGAACTTGAGGTTTATTCCAAGGTTGAGAATTTACAATACTGTACCAGTCTGGTGGTAGAAGGTTGATTCCTTGTGATAATTTATTTCTTGATGTCCAAAACAAGTGTGAGTTTGAGCACTTCCTGACATTCGCTTTTGTACTTCTGCCCTTACTGTTTAGAGAAACCACTGTGATTGAGGCAAGTAATGCTCCCACTTTACATACTTCCCTGTTAGCATTCCCATGCCGTGCTCTTGTAGCAGTCCACATTTGGGCAACTGCGGAAGCAAATGAACCGGCGCTGTCTCTTGGCATCCCGTTCTGAGCTGAAATAGGAGCCAGCGTAAGTGGCTTAATAGCTCAAGTCCCTGGCAAGAACAATAGGAGGATAATACCTGGTTTGTAAAAACTGAAAGTAAACTTTTTTTTGTTGTTTTGCCGGAAGGTCATGCACATGTACAGTTTGAGTAGATTGTTTTTTGCTAATTCAGTGTCCTTTATCAGTATGCTTAGGAAGATATTTTGAGGCGCTTGAGGAAGAGCAAAAGGATAATGTTTATTTTGGCAAGTCTTACTGTGGGAAGTGAGTTTTCTCAGTCTGAATTCTTTTTTTGCAGAACCCCCATCCCTCTCTCCTGCCTATCAGAGAGAACCGCTTTACTGACCCTGTAGCTGAATTCATCTATTGTCAATTGGGCTCAGCTCTACTAGTATGATATACGTAGTAAAACCAGGAATTCAGATTATGCTGAATCACAGTGGTGCTCTGCAGATGTTCCTCTAGGATGCCAGCCAGCAGAACACAGGCTCTAGGCTTCCAGCGAGATTCTCCTGCAGAGCAGGGAGGATATAGAGCCCTTGGGTGCAGTCCCTGAAGTGGGGAGCATCAGAAGCCAGCAAGGGTGTACTTTATCCTGAGCAGCCACCAGACAGTTGTGTTAGTTAAGCAATAATGCTGGGTTTCCTACCTTTAGAGTCTGGAGCGGGGATATGCCTTTGCTGGCTGTTACTGGTTCTAGGAGGCTAATAGATGTGTTTGAGGGAAACAGAAAAACTCTTTAGAGAAATCCTCTTCTTTTAAGAATGGCCTAGGGGTTAAAGTACTCTTCTAGTGTAACAGCAGGCAGGTTTGGAACAGGCTCTAGATCTTAGTGTCTGTAGGCTGGAGACATTCCCTTGTCACTGGGCTGCTGGGATAAGGTTTTTCTGTCTCTTCTATTTGAGCTGTTTCATGTTCTTTATATAAACGTTTACAGAACAGGACACCTCATTTTTTCCAAAGTTCCAAAGATTTTAATGAGTTGGTAATTTCTTACTATTAAATGAAAATGTTTTTCTTGCTTGTCATGAGCAAGCACCAGCTCATACAGTGACACCATCTCTGGGGAAGCCACACTGAAACTTGTGTTAAAGAAGAGCTTCACTTTGATAGGAGAAACCCAGCATTCAAAGACTGTACAGGAAGAGGGTTTGCTAGCAGGCTCGCTGAAGGTGGGCTTTATAGTGTTAAATAGCATAACTGAGTTCCTGATGCGCCACTGCATGTTTTCCAAACCTTTACCCCTTACTGCCCATTTCTAAGGAAAGCAGCCTGCAAGGCTGTAGATCTGAGACATCTGCTTCTTCCTCAGACTGTGTAGTCAGGAGTTCAGAAATCCTCAGGAGAAGGTGATAAACAATGGGGAAGTATAAGCCTCCTTTCTGTAGGAATCCAGAGCTACATGTGGAATCAGTGAGACGTTTTATTTCCTGCATCCTGTTTCTAGATCTGCAGCCAATAGGTTTCAGACAGAATGTGGTGAGCAGTGGAGAGTCTGGCTGCAATAGCTGAGCAGGAGGGAGAATGCAGAGGCAACAGCTGCATTCCGTGATTGAGACAAGCGTGACCAGGGACAGTAGTGGGACTGGACTCTGCAAATGAGCAATATTCTGGAATGTGTGTGCACTCCCAAACATATGTTCATGCAGGCATTTAAAGGAAAGGATTTTGAAGGCCTCAGATGTCATGAAACTTACCTGGGGTGCTTAACTAGTCTAAAGTGGCTAATCTCAAACTGCCAAAACCAGGAAATACCAAATGATGATGTGGATAGAAAATTTCTACATGCTGTTACTAGAAAGATATGAAACAGTTTTGGAAAATACCAGTTCCGTATTAATAACATTTTATATTGGTTTTACTAAGTGTGTTCATTCCTAGTGACACAAAAGGCTAAAAGGACAGCTGTGAAGACACTTGTTAGTATGGCCTGGGTGCTCCTGACTCTGGTGATATTTATGCATTTAATTGTTATGTTTGTCTTTAGACAGGAGACTACAGCAAATAGATCATACCATTGCTAATCTCAAAATACCGATGACAAATGTGTGAATCTTGGTATTTCTTGTAATTTCACAATCAGTGGCATGCTGATGTTTGCCCGTTTGACCTAATTAATTTTTTCTTCTATTTAAATAAAATCCGAGTGAAAACCAAAATAATTCCTTTCCGAAATGCTTGAATTTTGGAATCTCACCCTTGGAGTTTTCTCAGTCTTTCTGGTGCAACAATACTAGCTTAAAACTGCGTCAGAAAGATTGTGTTCATCTCAGGTTTCCTGTGCAGTTCTCCAGTAGCGTTTCTTCATAACAAGAAACAAAGTCAAATGTGAAATGGAGGCCATGTGTCTCTGATTCTGCTGATTGTGCTTTTACCTGGGGCATGTGGACGTCTGCAGGCAAGGCAGTGTAATATAATATATATATGGATGGATAGGAATCCCATTTGAAAATGAGATGTAATTCTGTAGAGAAGGTAGAAATAGAGAAGATGAAAGCATAGTGCAGGCTGCTACAATCTCATTAGATACTGTCATGGTTTAATCCCAGCCAGCAACTAAGCACCACACAGCTGCTCATTCACTGCCTCCCCATGGGAGTGAGGTTTGAGTGGCAGTGCTTTGTATGCTGAGCCTGACATCATATGATATGGAATATCCCTTTGCTCAGCTGTTCCAGCTCTCTCCCCTCCCAATTTCTTGTGCCCCTCAGCCTCCTCGCTGCTGGGCTGGGTTGAGAGGCAGAAAAGGTCTTGGTGCTGTGTAAGAAATGCTGGCAGCAGCTACAACATCCCTGTGTTGTAGCAACTGTGAAGAAAATTAACTCAATCCTAGCCAAAACCAGCACGGGTACTTAGCATTTTTTTTCTTATTTTTTGAAGTTTCTCTAAAACTGTGATTCCTTTGTTCTGCCCATACCTGTCTAGCATTTTGGAGCTGGGGAATTTTGACTGAACTATTTGGAAATGAGAAAACAATCTGTAATTAAAAATAGAAAATCATTAAAATTCATATTCTGGTGTTATTCTACTTCATGAAATAATTTGAGTGGCTAAATTGTAAACTCTAGTTTCTCTTTTAATAGACAAAGCTCATCAGTGACTGGAATTAGAGAAACATTGGCAAAGGTCAAGTCAGTTAGACCTGGAATTCTTGGTTTGCTGGGGTAGAAATTCCTTATAAAAAGAAAACTGTTACAGTGGGCAGATGAGGAACTACTGCATTTATTTGCAGTGTAGGAAACCATTCATCCATAAGCCTACAGATGGGAAATCCTCCCAACAGCAGATTATTATGTGCTATTTATTGGGGAATTTTCTGATCCCCCTTGCCAAAGTTGCATTTTCAGATGTCAGAAGTGATGGAGCAGGTGTCACACACAGCCTCCACTCTGATAGACTTCACTGTGATGGGGTATTTTCACAAATTGTATCTTTCTGGCAAGCCTTATGCTTTCGTAAACTACTTTTCCTCTCTGTGTATTTGCAAGGAGATTTTTTTTTTTGGTGGTGTTAGGAGTGGGGAGCATCTAACTTGACTTTTGAAGTGTGAAATTTAAATGTGCCAGGTTTTGCAGCAGTGGCAAGACACAGAGTTGTTGTTGTGATTCTTTGATGCTTGAGATGCAGGCCATCCCACCCATGCATAATGTTGTATAGAATGGAGTGTTTGTCAGCTTTTCCCGAGGGTCTGGCTGGCTGGAAGGTGTCTGTGGGCCAAACACCTCTGATTCCCACCACCAGTGGGAAGGTGATGGGCATTCTTCAGAAGCTTAACAGCAGCAGTGGGATTTCACTGCTGCTTGGAGACAGAAGGGAAACTTCTGTACAGGCTGGGCAAGCAGCCACATACTTGAGGCTGTGACAGGTGAGCTCTGACATATTTTTCTGCAGTGGTTAAAGGCCGTTCCTGTAACTGTCTGCCTGCTGGACGTTGCTGCTTACAGTTAAGGTCAGCAGGACAGAGCATGCGCCAGCACCATAGATGCCCTGGTTCAGGTCCGTGGTAAACCTGCATAGACTAATATGAATTTGCTTCATTTGGTAGGGGAGAGAAGTAAAACTCTGCCAAAAGTAGTCCAGTCTTTGCAGCATCCCCTTGAGTGCTATTGAAATGCTTCATTTTACAAGGCAAGTGAAATATCTCTTTTGTGTGTAATAGCTTTAGGAAAAAAACGCCCTGTTAATATTTGAGGTCAGGATGTAATGAGAAGCTGAGAGTGATCTCCTACTTCAGGTAGTGCTTTTGGAAATTTGTATCAGAAATTGATGACCCATTTATGTAAAGGATTTTGTAGTTTGTTGGGGTGTTTTTCGTGAATTTCTTTTTCTTGGAAGTCTTTTGACATGATTTGCAGTGACATTTCAGGAGCAGAAATGCAAGCAGGAGATGGTGGAGAAAGACAAAGCATGTAAACTGACATTCAAGCTGAGAATCTCTCATATACAGTATGTTTTGTGTGTTTTAAATTTAGTACTTGTATTAACTTAATCTTGGCCAGTACAGAAAATCTTCTGTCAGAGATCTTTCTCCAAGCATTGTTTTGTGTGCATGCTGTTGGTGACATGTACTGTTCTCCACTGGCTTTAGATGCCTTTAGTGCTCAGCTGAGGGTCCTGGTTTGATGTTCCACAGCTCACAGAGGAAGAAGCTTTGCTGAGGAACTCAGGATGAGAATGTAGCAGTTCAAGCTTGGAGATAAAGCTTGTAAACTTCAGTGGGACTATTTTGTTCGTAAAATTACGGATGTGCCATAGTCTTTTGCCAATTACTTAGAAACCAAGTAATTGTTAAACCCTGAGATTAAAATAACACTAGGGAAAAAACACCAGTTAAGTCATTAAATCATTTGGTGCTACAGTGAGAAAATTAAATTTGTTAGCTATTAAGTATAGCCATAAAGGATGATGCTTTTAAAAATTAGTGTAGCATTGACATTTTCTTTTTAACGTATCATCTGTATTTTATGTAACAAGCAGTGCTGGACTGAGTTATATAAATGAGCAAGTGTTTTATGCATGTTATTTCAATTAGCTGTCCTTGGAGAAGGTGAATGAAAAATAGCTCCAACTCAGTTTTAGCATCTTCATTTTGACAGTTGTAATGTGCATATTAATGAAGTGTGTGAAGTGTAGAGAAATGGGTCTGTTTGTAAAAGCTGGTGTCCTCTCAGTTCTTTATCTTAAAAGGAAAAGAAAAAAGAGAGAAAGGAAGAAAGAAGCGGAGGGTATGTTTCATGTAGCATGCCAGGTCTTTTTGAAACAGCTTGCAGTTGCAAGCTAGCTGAATCAGCACCACATTTACTGGTGGAAGGCTGTGATCATAGTAACACCTGCAGTGTACAGCAAAGAAGAGGCACATCAAATTCTGGCAAGGTGTTGAATGAAGTTTTTATGTCTGGTTTTAAATCAAGTCAGAGCATTGCTACAAAGAGTAGAATTGGTTAAGTAGTAGGGTTTAATCAGCAAAATTGAATTTCAAGAATTATTTAGCTAGTGTCTTCGAAGAAACCTTAGTTGGGAGGCAGGAGGCTTTCACAAAGTATGATTGTTTGGATTCTTTTGCTTCATACAAGATGCGTTTTTAAAATGTACAATTTTGGTACAAAATTGATACGTTGAAAAAGAACCTGAGGATTTAAAGCGACAAAGATCTTTTCCCATTACTTATTGGTTTTTATAGACGATTAACTTTCAAGGCCAGAAGAGTTTGTTAGCTCTCTTAGTGAGCTTGTTTCTGTGTTGTGTGTTTGGTTCTTCAGGAACAGATTTGACTTTTTTTGTTAATGTTGTTATGAGATGCTGGATTGGCTTAAGTGTATTTGAATCAGCATGCAAGTGTGCATTGATCAGTTGTCTCTAACATTACAAATCTGCTCAGTACTAGATACAAGAGCAAACCAGTTGAATTCCTTAACCATTCCTTACCATACAGGTATTTCTTAAACAGAGAATAGGACCTGTCCAGCGTGGCTTTGATGGCACTAGGTAGAAGCCACGCTTTTATGAGAAGCAGCAAGGGAGATGAAGACTCAGAGTAACTTTAGAGCTGACTTTTCCAGTCTGCATGGGAAAATTGATTATCTATATCTCATGTTCTTTGCCCCTTTGGCATGAGAAGTAGCCGACAGCAAAAGACAAGTACATCAAGAAACACTTGTCTAGGGACTACAGGCTACAAGCATTTCTCAACACCTTTCTTTTGTTATTGGAACACACTAAATATTGGAAATGGCATTGCCCTGAACTTACCTGCTGTGTGATCTTCCTGCCTGCTCTGTCCAGATGTTTTTAATTCTGCTTCTAGCCTTTGGGTGGGCTTGACAAAGAAACGAATTGGAGCGGTTTCATTCTTGATGTAAGGAGGGGCAGGAAGGGCAACCTTCAGCTCTGAGGTACCAGCAGTGTTACCAACAGTAAGGCCTTCAGAGTGACACAGTGGCCCAGTTGCCAAGAAGGCTTATCAAACACAGTGAGACTCCAGTCTTGGCTAAGCATTTGAGCCACTGACTTAGTACAGGTTAAAGGTATTTGAGTTCTAATAGAACATCTGTTCATGCTATTGTAAAATGGAGATGGCACAAACAAACCTTACTCATTTCCAGCATGTCTTTTTAATAGCTGGCAATGGAAATGGTTACTTTTGTCTTCTGGCTCTTCATCAGTCCAAAACTCAAATGAACTTCTTTTTCTTCTTCCCGTTATCTCTTCCCCATATGCTTCCCCAGCTCTCATCTCTTTAGTTAGAAAATAGGTGCATACAGAAATTAATTATAAGATCTAAATGTTATCGGTGAACACTGTAAGAGAAGTGCTTAATTTCTGGAGTTTGAACTCTATTAAACTTCTGTGTTTCAAAGAAGAAGTTAGAGGAGGATTATTTAAGGGCATTAAAAGAGATTTAGAAGAATTTTTGGAACACATATCAGTCCACAAAGCAAATGCTAAAATGGGGAAAGGGAGCTTAAACTTAAAAGCTTAGACTGAACTTAAACGTTCATTCTCATGTACCTATACCTATACCTTTTTATCAGTGTACAATAGAGTTAAAGGGAGTGACCAAACCAAATTTGTATTTCATTTGACTTAGTCTTTGCTGTAATTTTTTGTATGTGATTTAATTTTAAAAGGTGAAGATCCAACTCTGTTCCTTAGTGAAGTTTAAGGCAGTTGGTTTTGATGGAAGCAGGATTAGGCAATGGGACTCCTTTTCCTGTGTTAACTCTTCATCATGTGGTAGGGTGTCTCTCACCCAGCCACATAACTGGAAATAGAAAGCATATTGCAGGGTTTCTTAATCACATGCAAATTCCATTCATGTGCCCAAGTTTTCAGAGAAGACTTAGAGATTTAAATCTACAGACCCTGTTAGTTTCAGTAGAAGCTGTGTGACTAAATCCTCTGAATTAGTTTTGAATTAAAAACAAACAACAAACAGCCGTGCAGCACTTGTCAGCCCGACCTCCTGGCACATTTAGCTGCGTTTTAAGACTGCGTTAATTGATAAATACGTTTGGAAAAAATCGAGGATGCTGGTGAATGAGAAAACAGGAGCTGTTGAGTTCATCTAAGGTACTCCTGCTCTTACAGCCTCAGAGCAGGTAATGGGAGACATGGCTGGGAGGAGTGTGATACACCTTCTATCCTGATTCATAGCTGTAAGGCATTTTTAAATGTGCTTGCAGAACTAATCTGGGGAAGGTAGGAAATTTGGACTAGCTTTACCTTTTGGCAGGATTGAGCACTGCTGTGCAGGACATAGTGTTCTCATGTTTCTCTGATGCTTACGGGTAAGCATACGCAATTAGTCATTACAGGTGTAGCTTTGACAGGTTGGGACTAAAACCTCCAAATTAATCTCTTTGATTTTTTTCTCATTTCAGAGACACTACTCTACTCTGTATAGAGATGGCAGAAACCAATTCTCCTGTAAATATCAAGGAAAAGGTAGGTTGAAGTAACAGTACAATGCAAACCAAAACTATATTTGCGTGCATATTTAATTTCTGCTCTTTGCAACACTGATCACATACCAAACTTTATAATGTATTGACTCTATGCATGAAGTTAAGTACACAGAAAGGTTTTGATAGGACTAATCTGAATCTTGCTTGACAAGAAGCATTTTTACATTTTTGCAGAGAGGCTGTTTTGTCAGCTAGTCTTCTCGTTTTCCTGTGTAATTCCTGTGCACACTGATACTGTGGAGAGCAGCACTAAGGGATGATTGCTGCTGTACAAAGTGCAAGCATTGAAGAAACATGCCCTTTAGAAATAATTTTCTGCCAAAAAATATTATACCTATAATACTTGAAGCAATTCCTAAAAGTGCAGGACCTGAAAAGAGTAGATTACTTTTTCCTACAAAAGTATGTCTGCTTTTAACTGCATGTCATGTGCTTGAGTGAGTCTTCTCCATATCCTTGAGTAGAACTAGAGCCTCATCACCCTTTCAGGGGCAGTAAAGGGCCTAAATCTAATTTGGATATGAGGTAGGTCAGGAGATCTTTTGTGAGCAGGCAGATTGTGAGGAGACCATCCAACCATAGAAATTCTTTTGCTCTATCTCTCCTTATGGGAAACAGTTCCTTACCTGTTGCACTGCCCAGGTGCCTGTTTTTTGAGTAGTTTTACATTTGTTGTTAACATCTCAGTTGCTTGCTGTGCTTCAGGATTTGCATGTCAGTGTGAATCTCTGCCTTGGTGATGAATATCTTCCGTAGTCCTTAATAGCAGCACAGGGTTTTAACATTGAGTAGCATGATGATTTTGCAATAGGAAGTAATGTCATCAAATTCTTTCCTCTGGTGCCAGAGTGCTCAAAGGTAAACTACAGTAATTCTCAAAATACAATTCAGTAAATCAATTGAAGCTCTGCATATTTACTGTGTAGCTTGAAATTTTTAATTTAAGTCAGTTTTACAAGTGCAGGATTTCACAAATCATGTGTTTGTCTTTTGCAAGTTTAAGAATGAAGAACTGCAGCAGGAGTTTTATTCATGGTAGATATCTGCTGTTTCAAGTGTGATATCTGCTGAGAGTGCCCATACTGCATATGTATTTTAAGGCAGGAAAATAATTGGATCAATACACTCTATTATAAATTCACTCTATTATAAATCCACTCTCTATTCCTGTATCTTCTATCAGTGTTTAGTGCCGCTAAATCCCTTACATGAAGCCAAAGGAGCTGTACATCTGCACACAAATTCTTGCTCATGTAAGTTTCTGCAAAAGTAGCACACAAGTTTCTCCTTAAATTGAAGGTTGCTTCGCTGTGATAAAAATGTGGTGCAGATTTCATCAGCACGTTTGTTCTTTTGTTTTGGGGTGGGAAGGGCAGTTGTTTGGGGCTTTTTTTCAGTGGTGACCATTTCTTGTGTTCTCTCCATGATCAACTTCTAGTTATTCAAGAAAGTAAAACCTCTGCCACTGTTTTAAAAGTGCTGTGAGGCCAGTGCAGGCATTTTGGACATCACACTCATGCCCAGGCTCTGTAAAGCCCCACCCCTGAATTTGAGAAATAAGAAAATGCTACTGTGGGAGTGATGCTTGTATAATTCATTCTTGGCATTTCAGCTGAAATAGTTCATAGAGTCAATAGGTTAAGCATTCTATTTTATATCTTCTTTCTTCTCCCCCAAGAGATTCATATAAATGTTGGCCTGTGATGTTAGGAAGGCTAATGAAAGTTTCTATAGTTGGCAGAAACTCCTGCAGCTGTGATACTCCTGTGGAGGAGCCAGGACTGTTTCAACTACCATATTTTCATGTATATAACACACAGATTTTCTGGAATAACCTAAGTTCTGCATTTCAGCAGACACAAAGGTCATTAATTGCCTACATAACTAGTATAAGAAGTTTACCATCAGATCTCTCAGAATAATTCTCTCTGCCCTGACCCTTGCTTTAGTCTTCTTTTGCTATGCCACTCTCCCTCCTGCCTCTGATAACGCTCATAATCATCTCTGTGCCTAAAAATAAGTAAGGACTTAATTTTTATATTAGGGTTTTCAGAGACTGAGTGTTATACATAGTTCATATCATATGCACAAAAATTCACTGGATTAAGGTATAAAATGAGCCAAACTCATTGGCTCACATCCAAAATCCATATAATCAATGGAGGTATTCAAGTATTAACCTAGTACATCACCAGAAGAGGTGCTGAGAAGCTGAATTACAAGGCTTCCAAAGAAGGAGCAGTTGGAGTGAGGAAGACAAGTGATGTATTGTCTCCTGTAACAATTAGGCCTTCTTAGTTTAATGAGAGAAGAGTGAATATCAGGCACTCCCCAGAATAACCATTCATCTCTGCCATGTGACTTTGGTTAAGATCCAGAGAAATACCAGGAATTGTTTAAACTTCAGGACTTGCTTTTGGGCCCATCTTTTTTTTTTTTTTTTTCTTTTTTAATTTGCTGTGTGTCTAAACATGTTTGAACAAGTGGGATCTGCTGTCAGCTGGAATTAGCAAAATACTCGTTGGGGTGAAAATTCTCCTTTTGAGATTCTGTTAGGAGGGAAGTTTTGCTGAAGTTCTGAAAGGCTTGCTTTCTCATTTGTCATCTCAAGTGTCAGAGCTGGAGGAGCAGATGGGCAGCACTGCAAGAAGGAAATTTTGTTCAGATGTGGTTTTGGAGGTTTCACAGTTTTGTTTGCATTACACCATAAATGTGGTTTTCATAAGCAATAGTCAGCATGCAAGGAAGGAGTAGGATTTAAAGTGGAAGGAATGAAAGTAGTATGTAAATTTAAAATAATGCATTACAAAAGCAGATAGTTTCCAATCTGTGATTTCACTTTATCCTTAAAGTTGACCTTTGCAGCTGTTCTTTGCCCATGTGTTGAAGTAGATGGACTGTTCAAAGACCAGAAAAGTTGATCAAAATGCACTTTAGTCACTTGATGAGCCATTTAACTTGGGTTAAGGATATCACAGACTCATGTCTGTAAATGGTGCTGTCATCACTCAAGTAGAACAGTTCTTACTAAGCCAAACTTCTCAGGAATCCTGAAAGAACATATTGGGCTGTCTGGCTTTCTATTTGATGGGTAAGGGTGAAATAATAAATCCATAACAAGTGCCTAAAGAAATTTATTGCATCAAGTAGAACTTTTTGGGGGCTTACTAGGAATAAACAATCCAAAGGTATCAGGGTGATGAACAGAACATGCAGCAGAAAGAGAGGCACAGATCTGATCAAAGCTGTCATTTTGCTCAGAGGGAATGCTAGCAACACTTGTTCAGTTTGTCAGGATGAACTTAGTAAAGGTTCTGGAAAAATGTCTCCAATGTAAGAAACAGCCTCTTAATGCAACCAAGTCAAATTGTATTCATGAAATATGTTTGTGTAGAAGTTAAAAACCTTTTTAAAAATTCTACCATAAAGTGGTTTTAAAATGGATTTTCTTGCTTAATGTAGCCAGGACATCTGTTAATGCTAAATTCCTAGGTTATGGAAACCAGCAGTGTTCTGCAGGCAGCCCGTCTTTCCCACTTCACTTGCAGGATTTGGGAGAAATTGGGGGTGTAATGGAATTGAGTGGGCACATAAAAATTTGCTACTGACATGCAGTAAAAGTAAAGTAGGAAATCTGTGTTTATTGCTAAACATACTTATAAATTAATTTAGTTCTTAACTTAGAGAAAATCTGTTGATCTTAATGTTTAGTACAAAGTGAAGGTGGATCAGCATTAGTTTTCCAACCAAGCATAAATAAGAATGTTTCTCTCTCTAAGTGACTGTAGTAGTAACTTAGTTGAAGAGGATTAGAGCAGCTGTGCTCAGGTTTCAGAACAGCCATGAGCTTTCAGCAAAGAAGTTTTAATTTGTCACTCTGTCAGAAATACATAAACAAACTCTCTGAACCCCGGATATGTTACTTATTCACCAGAAACATCCTCTTTGAGATGATGCCAAGGGGGACCAGATGGAGCAGTGCAGCAAACAGGCAGTGATTGAATCCATGTTGTTACAGTTGCCTGGGAACCATTTGAAACTTGACAGAGAACGAAAAGGGCTCAGAGGAATACACATCACTGTCAGCTTGGTTCTGCATGTGGAATAGGTAATCTGGTGTCACAGCTTCCAGGCAGGCTCTGATTCTTTTTGATCCTGACTTACCTGGAAAGTCTTGTGAAATGGGTGTTCTTGAGGACTTAGAGTAAGCTACCATGAGAGAGTAGAATTCAGCATCCTTTCTTGTGTGCTGTAGTCCTCAAAAGTAACCTGTTACTGATTTTTATTAATTTTTTTTATGAGGCAAAAATTTTCTCCAAGTGAAATGTTTAGCAGTAATCATCAGAAAAATAGTCAAGTATATCTGATCAGACCTTGGGGATTTTATTGTGAGGTAGAAGCTTATCTGAGGGAACTTGAAACCCTTTTCAACTTTGATTCCACTTCTGGGCAGTCTTCAACATTTTTTGTAAGAGACAGATAAAAGCATCCTCATGACTGTGGAATTCTGATGAGACACAGTCTGGCTCAAATTGCAGCAAGCATTAGCAGGACTTGAGCTCTGGATCATGAGTCTAAATAGAGGTAGACCTGGGTTCTGTCTTTCATGTTCTCGACTGTATACAGTTTTTTTCAAGATCACAGATTGGTATTTTAGATCTGTGATAAAGTAGCTTTTGTAAGCTGAAATTCTGAGAAAATTATCTTATTGGTACATAGAGTAATGTACTTTGCTGTTAGGCTACAGGAGGGAAAGCCCAGGAATTCAGCTACTGTCAGTGACAGATTCTCAACTAATGCTGACATTAATAGCATTAATTATCTGTGGTTCTGAAGGTATGTTACTGAATTCTCTTGGTGTCTCGGAATGCTGTCTACCATCCAGATGATGACAGCAGTTCACTGGGAATCTACACTGGATAAAAACAAGATGTTTCACAAAATAATTAAAATAATTGACTTCCCTGTAGTCTCTCTGGTAATGCTGTTTCTCCTGTGATCAGGTTTCAATAAGTAGGAAAAAAATGTTTTCTCCCACATACTTGGAAATCTAGTAAAGTAGACTGCTGGGTTAGCCTTTGCAGAATGGCATTAATGATTTACCATTGCCTGGTAAGAGATTCTTTTGCTCTGGTACTTTCTTTCATACTTTCAGATGCTAAATATTTTTTAGAGGAGTTTGTTGTTGAGAAGTCATAAATACCAGGTGATTCTAGTTGCATAATCTGTTTCTTACATATTAAGAAGATAGATATTCTTGCTGAGTTTGAGGACTGTCAATTTAGAGAGAGAAAGTTTGGAGTTACCTCCTGCCCTGACATCATCCTATCACACCTGTAATAAAAATGAGCTCTATACATTTTTTTTTGGATTGGGAAGTGATGGGCTTCTCTCAAGCAGCTGGAGGTTTGTAAGCAGGTGAGGTATACAGCTGTATGAGCACAAGGGCTGTTTTATCACCTGAGCTAGCCCAGTTTAGCTTTTAATTCTGGTTTTTCTGTAATCAAAATATTCCTAACAAAGTTCAGACAGTGTGAACAGAAAGTCTTTGGTTGATTTTGTAGTCTAAAACATAGCCTGCTTGGTTGAGTTCTCATGTGTCAGTGTCCTCTACCCTACAGATACTCTCTTGTCTTTAAAAAGTTTCCAGAGTGCACTGTGTGGAGAGTTGCCTGATCCTCCAAGTGAGGTGTGAGCCTCATTTGTTTTTTTCCAGGTGCTTCCTGAAACTTGCAGATCTTTCATAGCAAAGTAGGACCTAGAAGCCATGTGAGATCCTTGTGCTTATGTATAAAGTTGGTTAGAATACTCTAGATACTTCTTTTACTGTTTTTCCTGTAAGCAGTTACCACGAGGAGATTATGCAATTTTGAGTAGGCAGAGAGACAATCCACATGATTGTGAAAGAAGAGGGGAGTTTTTTGTGAGAATATGAAGATGTAATCCACATGGTGAAAATGTTTGGGAGCTATGAGCTTGGACATAAAGTGAACTGCAGCTCATGGCCTGCTCTACCTTAGTGTCTTTGCCATCTTTTATTATGGAGCCGGCTCAGTTCACACTTGTTGCAGGTTTATCAGTAAATAGCACGCCTGTGCCCAAAATCACCAGATTAATAAACTCCTTTTTCCAGTGCTTTCTCTTCACATCCTATTGATTTGGGTTAGTTTTCACTTGGCTGCCTGCAGTACATAGCAGAGAGCTCTACTCATTACTTCCTTCCCCATGCATGCACATCAGCTGAAAAGAGAAACTTGAGCAGAAGGGAATTTCTTCCAGCTTTTGGCAACAACAGCCTCTGGTTCAAGCAGTCTACTTGTCAGCCTAGTCTGTATGAACTAGCATAAAGTTACCCCTCCACTGCCTTCTAAATTATGGCTTTGGCCTGGATTGTCCAAGGCTACCTGAGAGGTGTTGGGGAGATGTGAAGCTGCAGAGAGGGGTGTGATGGGATGATGGACAGGAGCACAGTAAATCATCCTAAGTAGCTGTACTAGCGTGCTGAAGCCAAGCATGAGCCTTCTGCAGTTCTGAAGCATCAGGAATCTGAGCTGTCCCATCACTGCACTGAGAGAACCTGTCATGATTCCTGGCTTATGGAGGTATACAGGACAGGGAAACACAGTGGTTGAGGAATGGGGTAAACATACTATAGCAAAATGAGATTTTTTTTGGTCAAATCTGAGCACTTAAGTGTTCTCAGTCAACTTCTGATGTCCCCATTGATGGAGACTCCATAGAGATTGTCCTTCAACACATAAGTGGGCAGCTAAGACAAGGTGGGGTGAATGCTTTTGCCATGTGAGCCAGCCTAATTCCCTTGAACACCTTTAATTCCCTTGAACAGTTCAAGGCAGATTATATGTTCACATATTCCTTTTTTGCAATTATATTTCACAGTACAATAAAAAGACCACACTGCTTCACAATTAGCATGATGCAGTAAATAAAGTACACCTTAATCAAGGATGTATTTCCACAGAAAGATGACAAAGGAGAGTGCCAGATAAACATTTGCGGGACAATAACAAGTTTCTGATTGTAAATACTTGCTGGATATCTTGACACAGAAGCTCATAAAGCTAATTTGGAACAGCTAAACTGGTTTGGCAGAGTCTCTCATTTTTTATCATAGGCTTTTGTTTTGCTGATTTTGTTTAAATATTTTTATTTTGGTCTGATCTAGTAAAATTTTTATAGCATTAAAAGATCAGCAAAGTTTCATGTAGTTACTTGCTTTCAGCTGAAATATATAGGGATGAGAAGATAAAATGTCAATGTGATTCCAGTAGGAATATTTTATTAAAACATCATGAGTTGAATGCCATTTGGTATCAATGGATAGTGACAATACAGCAGTAGCAAATGCTGTGAAATTTAAGCATGGCGTGCCAGAGTCACCTCATCCATCAGCAGTTTCCTGAAGGAAGCATTTGGCATCCCATGTCCTTTGTTTAGGATTTTGTTACACAAGCTTCCTGGCCACTTGTACACGGAACAGCAAACTGCAGTTATGTTGAGCAGCCACTAGAACTTTTAAAAATTATATTGTTCTCTTTTAGCCTCCGACTGTTTTCATGCATATGACTCTTTTTCAGATGCCAAAAAAGCACCAATCATAACTTTGATGTAGCAAGGCCATGCAAGAGCCTTGTTGAAGAAGTTGTGTGCTCAATAAATTTGTGAAGGTTGATAGGTCAAGACCCTTGGCAGCAAACAGTCCATTTAGGAAAGAAGCATGAGGCCAAATTCTGTCAGTGGAATTAAACTAGTTCTTCTGCTGTGACTGAGAGTAGGATTTGTTTCCAGGATTACTGGCTACCAGTTCTATGATTTGATGAAGGAATTACTTCATTATTTGCGTGGTTGGGTAAGGATAGGGATGGGTATGGCTTTGTGGAGATGCATTGCTGTGTGCTCTTGAGCCCAGCAGTGTAACAGGCATTTCTATAAACATGCATTGGCACAGAGGTACCTTACAGTCTAAAGGAGTATGATAAATTCATGTTATTGTCTCCTTTTACTTACAGATCAATGCAATCCGATCAATTGTGCCAAACAAAAGCAATAACGAGATAGTTCTGGTGTTGCAGCAATTTGATAACAATGTAGACAAGGCTGTTCAAGCTTTCATGGATGGTGAGTACAATGTACCTTTTTCACTAATGCACGAGGGATTCAATCACATGCCAAAGTATTTGTTGTCTCTAGTGGCTCAAAACATATTCTGTGGTTCTTCTGAAATCTGATGTGTGACACTTGTTAATTATAACAAAATCGATCCTCCTGTCTGCATCTTTGTTTCTTCACAGTACAGGTTTGACAGGGCTGTTCATCTGTTCTACCTGACTGCCATCTTTGAAGCCATTCTTACTGCACAGCAGCTTTTTTATTCTGCATGCTTTTTAAAGTTATACACCTGGAAATTATTCACTATTGAAGATATAGTAACTAAGAACAATTTGGGATAGTTCTGAAGCACACAACCAGGCCCCTAAACCCTTGAATTTGGTGCATACATTGACATTCAAACCTCAATCTGAATTTTGCAAATAGCCTTGACATTTATAATGGCTGAACCAAGACTCCATTGAAAGTTCGAGCCATTTAAACCTGGATCCATGTTTGTATTTTGCGTCATGAGACCATCTCTAATGAAAGGTCACTTGTATTTTAATAAAACTTTCCTGGTAAATACATAAAGTCAAGTGTTTTGAACTTTCAGCAGAATCTCTGAGAAAGTCTTTGGAGAAGTAATGGCATACCATGAGCAATCTTTTCAAAATTTTTGTAGCTTGGGGTTACAGAAATGATAAGTAGAAGTTTGGTGGTCTGAGAGGGCCCTGTGTATCTTAAAAATGCCTCATTTTTGCTATCTCAGCAAGTTGTTTAGTTCATGCCTATTTTACTTCAGAATATTTTGGGGTTTGATTTGGAATAACTTACTAAAATGTATCACCCAAAAGCATCATTGTATACTAGGGATTACCAATATGCAAAAAATCAGATGCAAGCAAACTGGACTATTTATAAAAGTATCAAAATTCTTCCATCAGATCTGTATGGTTCTTTTTGCCTCAGGCAGCTGCACAGACAGGTACCTTCTGAGGGATGTATTGAACTTGCATTTTGTCTGTGCACGCACACACAGAGAAAAAGGAAAGTGTGATGCATCTAATTAATAATAATTTTGTTTTCCTGTAATGTATGTCCTGGGGAAGGTAGTGGAGGGTTGTTCCATGACTATTCAGTATGTTGCTTTCACTTTATTTTGTTGTAAGTTACTGTGGCTTATGAATTGTTTCCAATGGTTCCTCAAAAGGGGAAGTGCTTTCACAGCTATGTGTCATCACCTGCTGTAAGGAAGAAACAGGGCAAACACAAGCTTTGCAAGAAATGCAATAAAGTTGTGAAGAAAAGCAAGTTGTCACACCCAAGTTCAGATGATCTTTGTTTGAACTTCACCAGTTCATGATTACTGTGCAGAAGTCTCTGTGAGGGAGTATATGAAAATAGCTAATATTTATTACTGTCTGGAAAGAGCAGAAAAGATACATATCCACACAGCTGCCACTGTGGGTAGAATGAATAATTGAAATATTTTTTCACATGAATGACAGAATTGCTAAGATTGAAAGTAACACTCACTGAGAAGTCCTGCAATGGAAAACTTTGGGCTGGCCGTGCTGAATGGAAAGGTTGAGCCACCTCCATGCAGTGTTTCTCTCAGAGGTTCTGCTTGCTGAATCAAGAAACATTCAAATTTGGTTTCCTATCTTGCTTCATATCTGGAGTGACATTTAGGTGATGCCTCTGTTTTGAATTTTATTTTATATGTGAAATTTGATATAAATAAAAGAGGGTTCAAATGTTTTATTTGCTATGCTAGTTTATGTAATTAAGCATAATTAGAGAGTCTGTTGAGCTGCTTTGTAGATGTATTCAAGAAAATAAACTGGTGAATTCAAATGAGGGCTTTGAGATTTGGGCAGTTAGTGCATTTCCAATTGGAAGAAACAGAGGTTAGTTGGATGAATCCCTAAAGTAACTCTCAGCATGCACAGTATTCACAGGGAAGCTGAGGGAAGCAAAGCAAAGACACCACCAGCCAACACAAAAAGGGTGTTGATTGCTACTGTGAAAAAAGTTAACAAAGCTGTCACATGAAATCACATATTTTCAGCAACATGGAGTAAAATGTGCAGCAAATGTTTATGAGTTCATACAGAAACTTGGGTACCTGTCAAAAGATGATGTACCTTTAGGAGAGGGGATTGTACTTACATGTACATATGTATGTGTTTAACTAATTATAAATATGTATATAGTTATACATGGAATAGAAGTTGTTTTAGCCTCCTATCTGCATTGTCATGTCATCTAGCAAATAAAACATGGCTTTGATGGATTCCATGCAAGTTTTTTCACAATTTAACAAATTTGGCTTAGCAAGATATGTAATCTTTCCTGTTGTATGTGATAAGGCTCACCAGGTAATCTTGGATCTGGTTCATTGAAAAATAATTTTGGTACATCTGAAAACCTCACACATCTTTGGCTGAATACAAGTTGACAACTCATGGTGGTCTGAAAACAGCAGTTCTGCTTAGTATTATCAAGATTAAACAAGGTTTCACTGAAAGGAGTGAGAAGAATGGCTGAATATGAAATCCACTTGAAAAGGCTAATTTTATAAAATGTAGTATTTACTACATTTGTGAAGTGATGGTAAAGCGGTTCTTAAATTCAAGCAGAAGACCTTTAACCTGATGCTGATTAAAAATATTATTGTGGCAGGTACTGCCATGGTGGTTTGGATGACAATTCAGAATGAGTGCTTACCATGAGATCTGTTTCCAGCATTAGGCTCCAGGAGAGCAAAATGATGACGTTAATTAGAAGGAGAAGAGTTATCTTCTAACATGGCAGCAGGCACTGCTCTGACCAAGGCTGCTTTGTTCCATAAATTTATCTAAGCACCTCATTATGCCTGACGGCAGAACTTCAAGTATAACTGTAATTACTTCTGCATATAGTTTTTTACCATTCTTTTCTTCCAGACCTTAGTTTACTGCATTTGTGTAATGCACATTTTATGCAAGAGTCCACAAAATTACTCTTTTGCATACTAATTCTTTACTTTTAATACTCTTACGTCTTCTGAAGATGACAGGTAGCACAGAGAAAATACATTATAAAAATGCCAAAAGTTTTGAAAACTTTCAGATGCTCTAGAGTCAAGGTGGATTATTTAGTGTACTCAGTGTTGACTCTGGGTGCTGAGATACCTTCCCTTTTGGGCAAGAGATTTGAGTGTTGATTTTTCTGGGTCTTATGCTAATGTTTTAAGTTAGGCACGCAATGACTTTGTGCAGTGAAGTCCATAAAAAGCCAGTAGTGCCAAGTAGACCAT
The DNA here is from genome assembly GCA_013398615.1 of Brachypodius melanocephalos. Lineage (NCBI taxonomy): Eukaryota > Metazoa > Chordata > Aves > Passeriformes > Pycnonotidae > Brachypodius > Brachypodius melanocephalos. The sequence continues at coordinate 3,194,097 of VZSR01000028.1, read as the reverse complement.
CTGCTGTAGGCAGTGTAATCAGAACAGGTAACTGAGAAGAAGAAAAGCAGCAGTGTCCATTTTGTTCTCCCCACTTAAGAGAATTCACGACAAATTGAAATGCTCCTCAGCTAGGAGACTAGAAACTGATCATGAACACATTGGTTCTTTTTCATAGCTGAACTTTCATTGAAATGTTTTATCTTTCCTTTCTCTAGGCAGCGCAGCTCAGGTTCTAAAGGAATGGAACATGACAGGGAAAAAGAAGGTGAGAACTTGCTCTTGAGAGTCAAGGCATTTAAATCACTTGTCAGCTGTCTGTACTTGAATTGCAGTACTTTGGGTCAGTACTTGGCCTCTTCCAGCACAGGTGACCTCATTTACACCTGTAGACAGTACTTGAAACAAATGTGTGTACTATTTTTAATCCTATTCTTCTGTCACTTTATCACTAAGCCCTGTGTTCTGAGCGAATTTCTGGAACAGCACATGTGTGTACCTGGGGGTGGGAGCCAGACCCTGGACAAGCACAGGACAAATCCCAAAACAGCCCATGCACAGAAACACTTCTAATAGGAAACTGTATCCTGGACAGTCACAGCCACTTAGAGTGCTCAATTTACTGATTGTGTTTTGAGTTTGTGTGATTTGCGTTGAGTGATGACTCTGTTCTTGCGATATTTCTCCATTTAGAACAACAGGAGAAAAAGAAGCAAATCTAAACAGCACCAAGGCAATAAAGAACCTAAAAACAACAACAGTGGACCTGAGAAGGCATCTCAAGAGCCTCAGCGAATAAATGACTGTCACATGAATGGATGCCCTAAGGACAACCCTGGCCATGGTTCTGCCAATCAGAAACTGGAAACCACTTCAGAACAAAGCCAGAACAAAGGCTCTGGATTTGTAGGGTCAGCACTGGACTGTCCAGAAATCAGAGGTCAGTACATCTGACAGAAAGCACCTTTTCAACTGGCAGTAGCCAAGCCTTCATTGACATAACAGTCATGGTATTTTTATTGCCATGAAGATGTGGTAGAGATGCTTTTGTGGAAAAATAATGCACATAACTATCAAAGTCATGCCAATACATTCCTATCTGCACACTGTTCATCTTGCAGTATGTTTCCTTTGAAAATGTCTTTCTTCTCCTATAGATAGACCAAGTGATACAGAATGTTACAGGTAGAAATACAGAAGAATGCAGGATTAGAAATGGCTTGAGTGTCAAATTATTAGCAAAATGATTAAGTCCCTTATGGGGTGAAGATATCTGAGCACTATGAGCTTGTGGCATATTACTGGATTTCTTTATTGTTTATTCCAAGCCAGTCCATTTTTTCTTTATCTCATCTTCCCCACACAGGCAGATTTTGATCCAAATGAGTAGTCAAGCGAGGTAAGTATTTAATGTAGGAATGTTTAATCAGTGCTTTTAAAATGCTGATAAAATTAGGAACTTTTGTGTGTGCTATATATATACACATATTTGGGCAAATATTATAATTGGTAACATGCTTTTTTATGTTATGAGGTGTTTCCCTTATTGACATGAAAGAGTTGATTTCTTAACTGAGTTTCTCTTTTATACACTGTTGAAATAAAGAAGTGTTCCAAATAGTGTTTAATTACCAAAACAATTTCATTTGTTGTTATAGCTCTCTGTGGTTCTGTAGAATGTGTGCCAGGAGAACACCATAAAGTCATTCTGACTTAACAGCAAGGCTTTGTACCTTTCTTCATCTTACAGCTCCCTGTTTTCTTCCTTAATGCTTTCTTGCAGACAGAGAACGAGAACGCCAGAGAGTATCTGTGGAATCAAACCCAAAGACTGTGAATGGAGTAGAACAGCATGAGCCCCTTCAGCCACCAGTTCAACTCCAGTGTAACCTAGGCAGGCCAAAGGCAAAATCTTCCTCAGTTAAATCATCCAATGCATCAACCCAACTTGAAACAAAGACAGATGATTCAGTCAAAAAAAGAGGTAAATTGGGTCTCTGGTTGCTGTGTTCTGAGGTCAAAAACAGCTGAGGCCTCTAGGAAAAAAACTCTGAATTCACATAAATTAAAAAGAGATGTGTTGGAGAGGATGAGCAGAATTATAACAAAATGAATAAAACAATTTATGGTCTATTTAACATATTAAACTGAATAATTTGAACTAATAATGCCTTTCTAATATTTATTTGATTTGGGGGATGCATTTCAGCAAACATGTTTAGAAACTGAAGAGCACTAGGGAGGGACTATGGAAAAGTTAGATTTACAGACCTCAGTAGAATAACCACTTCATTCTAATCTGGGCAAATAATATGTTGAACTATTCCTGGTACCTCATCCAGAAAAAACTAAAACCAACTTTCTGACTACTGTGCAATTTTTGTTTTCTATTTTAGGGCCAAACATTGAGAAGTCAGTAAAAGACTTGCAGCGTTGCACTGTTTCTCTAACCAGATACCGTGTGATGATCAAAGAGGAAGTGGATAATTCAGTGAAGAAGATCAAAGCTGCTTTTGCAGAATTACACAGCTGGTAGGTAAATCAGCTGCAGAGATCCATCAGCTCCACTTAGGAAAAGGACTAATTTAAGCCACTGGCCTAATTAGTGGGGAGGGGTCAATTACACCCTCTTTGTTTGTGGCATTTGGTTTCATTAAAAAACCATGGTGCCATTAAGTAGTGACACTCCTCACCAATCAGGAAGTACTATATGCATATATTGTATACATACATAAAGTTCTTTGAAAGAAACTCAGGTTTTTTTACTCCTGAATTACCCATCTTGACCTAATTCTTTTGTATCAGATTCAGTGGCAACATATATGAGCAAATGAAAGCTGTTCTAAATATCCTGTCTGGGATTTTCTGAAGACTCTTTTACCTTCTTTAAATCTCTTCTTTCTATACTGCATCTTTGATCTTATCTCCTTTGGCAGACAGTTCTTTACTGTCTCTTCATGTCCCATCATCTTTGCTTCTTATCATTGTTCTCCTAACTTTCCCTCATATTTCCTTCTAAGTTTCCCATCCATCATTTAATTTCCAATTTGCATCTCTAGTTCATTCTTTTTCCTTCAATCTGTTTTTTTATTATAATTTTGATTACTGCCGATCTTCAGCTTGTATACCAATGCCCTTTCAAAACTTATAGGAGAAATAATTGCTGTAGTAGCAAGTTGTATAGTTGGTATATTCTTGTCAAAGAAAAATATTTTCTGCTTTGAGTTTCACTTGGCCTTGGTTAAGCATAGATGTCATATAAATCCTATGCATTAGACAGTGTTGAAGTAAATAGAAGAAATCATGTGAAAATGTACAAGACTTGGTTACAAATAAGAGTGAAAAACCTTTCCCCTTTAATTCAGTCACAGTATTTGTCAGTATTTTTATGAGCATATCTCCTAAAAGAGCAGTAATATTGGCAGAAGTTTGTTAACTTTGGGCTTCAGTGGTGTATTCATTGTCTTCAAAGATGCATCTAAAGTAGCTTTGGGGCCACTGGGGCTCCACTTCTGTATGGGCAGAAAATCCAAGTGCTGCTGAGCTGATTGGGGGGAAGATTCTGGTTCACTGAGCCCCCAGTGTACTTTACTGTATAGCAGGGAGAGCTGTGTTTCTGTCTCTCCAGTGAAGATGAGCTGTGATCAGCCATTGTACTAAATTTGGTAACGTTGTCAGGATTGTTCTGGAGCCATTACAGTGATTTTTGCTTGTAAACTCAAATATAGTAGTAAGATTGTTAGGATAGAAAAATTGACTTTCATCAACTCCTTGCACCTTTTTTTGGTAGTTCTCAGAGGAGACCTTTTCTCTGAGAAAACTATAGTGGATCCCATTTACTGTGCAGTTCACACTCACTTTTTTATTTATGGTAGCAGTGTTAAAAATACCTTACATCAAATGTCTCACCTTGGCTGCAGGCAGTCACAGGCAATTCAATCTTTAAGCTATTGTCATTCTGGTCATGGAATGGACTTAGAATTCTGTCATGATCTGAAAGTGCAGGGAGGCAGTAAGTTCAGAACTGAAATTCTTCATTTTTCATGTATTCATATTTTAGTTTGAAAAACAGTAAAGTGTATTGCCTAATACTAAAATATCCCAAAAGAGTTTGTAAATGGTAGTACTTAAAACGATGAAAATAGCCTGGAAAACTTTTCAATAGGCTTCATTTCATTTGGCCTCCTTACCAGAGCCTAAATTATTGAAGTGGAGTCTGCTGGAAGCTCTAGAATGTAACAGATCTGTGGTCTGAATATTTGTGCTTCAGCATAACATTGCAACGAGGACAGTACAATGTCAGGAGATGTTTATGGAAATCTCAGTGCTGGCTGCATTGCTTTTGGCAGCTCACAAGTCTAACACTTAGGTTTTTCATCAGATGCATGAAGGGGATTTTTTCTTTAAACAGTAAACTGCCTGACTTAACACCTTCTTTGCTAAAATTAAAGAGAGTTTTGTGATATTTCATACTATCTTGTGGCCTAAACTTTGAGGAAGATGGGCACAGCTGTTTTAATGCCTTGTTCCCAAAAACTTCCTGACAACTGCTGTAGGTTTACTGGATTTGGGTAGCAATCACCGAAAGCAGTGATCCATACAGCTTCAGACCTCATACAAGGATTGCATTGTATTCCTGAGCTGCACGGTTTAGTGGGTGTTATTTACATGGGAGTTTCCTCGCTCCAGAATTGAACAAAACATCCCCAGTGCTAGCAGGAGGATAAGGTTTTAAGTGAGCATATTTATTACCCTCCTTTGGCATGGAGTTTCACTGTGACACTGTCAACTTGTCTGTCATGGAAAAATTAAGGAATTGAGCTAAACTGTTGCTCCCAGAATGCTGTGGAGTGACCAAAGCAGGGGCATGATGTCAGGTCTCCATTGTGATCGTGATTCCAAAGCTTTTTCCAAGTTCCTCTCCCAGTTCCTGCTGGAGTGTGGGCTGGTTAAGATGGACAGCAGAATAAACAGCCACCAAGAGCTGTCTGTGTTCAGAACTGCCAGGAATACTGGAATGAGCTCAATACTGTAACCCCTTCCTGTTATACACAGCCGTCACCACCCAAGGGGTTTTAGTGAAGCTAAATGAAGTCAGAAGCTTTTATCTTGCGTTGCAGCTGAATGCTGAAACATATACTAATGTGTCTCTTTTGGGTTTATTTTTCTTCCTTTGATTATAGGATATAAGCCCACTTTTGTGTCCTTTATTGCTATGAAGGTCAGAATCAAAACTGCATTGCAACAGTCAGTAATATTTTTGACTTTGTGATGATCTGTTTGGGTTTTTTTAATCTTCCCATTATTTTACCAATCACAGAAAGAATGAAGAATGCAAAGATAATATCATGTATCTTCCTCCTACTTCCAGACAGTAAATGAAACCATTATTATGGAGTTAAATGAATAGCACATGTGGCCTAAGATGTCCTGAAAGCTTCAGCAGAAACATTCACAAGAACTTCTCCTTATAACAGCAGAAATACTGAGTGATAGCTGCCTGTAAAAATCCATGTTTCTCTCTGGCTCAGTATTTCACAGCTTGATGTAAACAATAGGGAAGTTACTCCTGAACAGATACTTTGCTGCTATTTAAAAAGTCACCTATCACTATGCAAAATAGTGCTACCCTCCCACAGTCTGAAAAACAGCTAGGGAGCACATGTGCTGTGAACCACGGTAAAAGCTTGAGGGGAAAATGCAATGCTTACTTCAGTTTTGACTTTGTAGTAAAACAGGCCAAATAACAATCCCAGAAAGATGTTTATTTAAAAACATTGCATTGGGCTCACTTCCTCTTTCTTAAAGAGCCTCACTGAAGTTTCTTCTAACTGGAGTAATTCTCTGTGTGCTCAGAAGAGATGATAACAGCTTGCATTTATTCAGTTCTTTTCATGCCAGAAGACACTACAGCATTTTACAAGCCGTGGTCTGGACCAGGCAGGGCACTTTGCCCCACGAGAAGTCTTCTGCAGTCTCAAGTGGATTGTGCTCCTGCTGTGATACAGCACTCTGGTCACTCCTGCTCTTGCTGGGTTTTCTGTGACATTGCTTTCCCAAGGTTATGAGAGCACTCAGCAAAGCAAGCTGAAGGGTTGTGTTCCTCAGGCTTACATGCACCTGAAAGTTAGGAGAAATAAAAGCTTCTTGGTAGTACTCCTTGATCCAGTATTTCTCCTCATTGCATTCAGCTTTGCTGTGTGGTTTTCAGGAATACCTTTGTGTGAGTGAGAAAGAACATAAGGTGCTCCCCTTCCTACTTTGATATTAAATGTATCAGAGCATAGCTGTGTCCCACATCAGTGCAGAGCACAGAAAAGAAGGCTACCAAATGATCCTTAAGTTCCAGGGGAAGGTTAAGAAAGCTAAATGAACTCTCACTAGAATGGACTTGAGACGTTTTGTTGCCAAGCTTAAAACCTACATGCATTAACTGTGTTCTCACTTCTCTTCCACCAAGAGATTGAATAACCGTCCTGGGGATAAAAGGAGAGCCCCAGGAAATCGGAGTGAAATGTGTGGGGCACAAAAGGAGCCTCAGTTCCCTGTAACACCTCTTGCCAGAAAATAATTTTCACATATTGGGCATTCATACAGTCATATGGAAAACTAAAAGGAAACATCTGCTACTTGCCCATATGGTCTGCTGCCAGCCACAAATAGTCTGTAGAAAACAGTGAGAAGGTTTAATTAAACTGCATGCAGAACTGAACCACATAAATATAAGCTTCTCTACTCTTTCCTAACATGTTGGTGTGTCCAGTGCTGTGTAAAGAGCATGAAAAACAACACAAATGATTTTTTCAAGTGAAGAAAAAGCAGTTGAAAGCTTTACCATAGGCTAGACTTAAAAAAAGAGATTCTGACGTAATGTTGGGAAGATGGAGTTTGGCAATACTGACAATCCAAAAATATAATAAAATAGATTAAGGGTAACAATTAGAAAGCATGTTCTGTATGTTTGGGGAAAATGAAGCAGTTTTTATATTGTTTTCTAAGTTAAAACAGAGGAGTGGATGGATGGAGGAAGAAGTAATCTAAAAGAATAGAATTATGTGTGTCCTGACATAGCTGTGTCTGTACTGACTCAGTGTGGGGTACTGAGCAGTGGTGCCAGTGCTCACAGTTGCAGAACAGTGAGAACACAGTTGCCCCTTTCTGGCACCCCTGATTGGCAAACTGTAAAGATAGTGGGTTTCTGTCACCTGTAGCCCAGAATCAATGGCACCAGATGACAGCTCTCTAGCTGAACCAGCCCCCAAAGGATGCCCAGGAAAAAATAGCTCTTCCCCCTTCCAGATGGAGACCCCTGCTGCAGTTTTCCAGGATGCCACAGCTGACACTGTCTTCTCCAGTCTCCAGAACAGCAATCATTCTCAAACTGTGCACAAAACTGGTTCAGGGGAGAGTAAAGTTTATTAAAGGCCCCAAGGAGAGAATTGGCATTTTGAGGGGTTTAACAGGGTTATGGAAGTACTCATTCAAATTACACTTAACAGTAACCTCTATGCCATGCAGCTGGGGCTTACCTTTGTGAGCTGTGTCAGCATGTTTGCCTCCATGTCAGCTTGGTCTTTTTATTTCCCCATCTCTTCAGGCTCAATAGGTTTGTCATAATGCCTAGAAGAGGCAGAAGGAAAGAGAAGATTCTGGACATCAGGAAACCTTGTGATTCTCATCAGTAAAGCTAAAATCAGCCACCCTGGCAATCTGAAGCAGATTTTTTTAAGAGGCACTAATAGCTTTAATCATTTTGGTGGGATTTGGAGGTATTGCAGCTGACTGAAAATATCTTTTCTTTAGCACTGTGCAAATACTAGATTTCATGCTGTAAACTAGAGGAAGATTAATTTGTTTCCACTAATGTCAGAACAAATTCAGCATTTGTTCTGAGTATGAAACTGTGAAATGAGGCAGCTGTCAGCATAATTTGCCCCTGTCATTGCTGTGCCAGCAGCTCGCTGTAGTTTGGCATTTGCAGCTCTTCTGCCATTGTACACTAGTGTGAATCCTGCCAGCCTCTGTAAGGCCAAGGCATGAGTACTGTTCATTTGACCAGGAATAGGGCACTTATGTTTTTGCCTTCAAAATCACTTCAGCAAAATGATTCCTGGAGAGCTGCTGTCTCTCTGCTACATCTTATATCTGTACAGCACAAGCACTGGCTGTGTCTCATTTGCGTGCCCTCTGTGTTAAGCCTCTGCTTTGCCATGTCCTCTGAACAGAACTGTCTCCTTCCTGAGCTCCACTTCAAAATTTCATCTGGATATTAAGCTCAAACAGTGCTAAATCCTGTGCTCCAAACTGCAGATACCCACCTGTGGTGAACAGTGATACGGTGCTGATAGCTCAAGTTTGGTACCCAGGTCCTGATCCTGAAAGTGTGAGGGGTAAGAAAAGGAAGAATCAGTGCTCTCAGGAGACACGTGTGGTGAAAGGAGACAGGAAAGAAAGAGATAGTAATGTTACTCTGGTTTTTTCTATATCATCAGTCATAGAGATAAAACCCACTTGATGCAGATCTGTCTGGAGTGTGGTCAGTGAAGGGGGGAACTGAGTCCCAGTGTTTGGTCTACTACAGCAGGGGAACCTATGGACTGATGATTAGGGCATGGATTCAGGTACCTTTAAAGAAAGAATTCTGAGCTTTGTGTCTGTCACCAGAGTCGCAAATAGTATTTGGGAATATATTCAGGTGTTGATATTCAAGGTAAGGAGAAGGCTGAAGCCATGCCTTTCAGATTTTTAGTGCTTAGAATAATCAGAAAAAATTGACAAGATGATGAACTCTGCAGAGCATGAGCTAAAGTAGTATGTTAATGATTTTAAACCTAGTTCCAAACATCTATAGAAAACCCAAGAGAAACAACATAACTGGAGAGGAAGGAATTAGCAAAATGTTTCCCCTCAGGTGTCTTTAGATCTGAAATGCATTCTGGTCTTGCTCTGCTAGAGCTCAAATCTGGTCCTACCTGAGTGTGCAGAAAGTTCCTGTAGCACTCAGCATCCAGTTCTCCACAGCACAATGGCTGCAGGCTGTGCACTGGAGTGTACCAGCTTGATACAACTTTTTAGTGCCAAATGGACATGAAAAAGCATTAAAAGAAAATGCTTTCCTGGGAGGTATTGCTGCGCTGAGCTTCGAGCAGTTCTCAATAACGCTTTTGCTGTGGTCTAATCACAATCACTGTATTAAGGCTGAGTAGGGCATTTTTCCAGAAAATACATTAAAAATCGTTGAACTGCCAAGTTAAGGAGCCATTCACTTTAAGTGACTGTCAGACCTTCATGTGAAAACAGTGGGATACTAGCAGGAATGAGAGACAATATTTGATCCATTGATTTTCCCCCACTGTTCTTGTCCTTTCTCCTTCTATATGTTAGCATTAAGATTTCTCTTTGTATTTGTCATTTGTCTTTTTTTATCCTGAGGTCAGAGATTTTTTCCCGTTTCCTGTCTGTTGTTTTCATTTGTTTATAACTTTGATAAATTCTTCTTGTAGGCAGTGTTGTTCTGTTTTGCATTTGCTGGTGCTGGTTGGCCTAGAACATTTCTAAAGAAACATTAACTTTTCCCATATATGACATATGGCAGTTTATGGTTTCCAGGCTGAGAAGTGTGGTTGTATGTTTCCAGATGAAAATTAGTATGTTCCTTTCCTTTAGCCAAGAGAGAGAACGTGCCTGTCCTTTGCTGACATAAAATAATACAGCTGCATTGTCTTCAGGGAAGAAAAACCTTTTCAAGGTTTGTCTGTTAAAGAAACTTAGTTTCTTACATGGACAAAACACCAAACAGTTTCTCTCTTGAATTATTCTTCAATTTTTCCAATGTTAGTTTATAGCTAGAAAGGAAAAACTCAAGTGTTTGTTCTTTAAATTCATCAGTCCTGTCCTCTACTGCTGTGACATCCAAACACTTTCCTGAAATGTTCGTCAGAGATCAAAGTGAAACATTAGGAGTTGAAAACTGTCCAGTAACAGATAAGATTTGACTATAAAATATGATAAATATAGGACTGCTATGTTTTCAGTCTGGTACTAAAGTGGTTTCATTTGGCATCAAAATAAAATGTTAGGGCCACCAGTTTACTAAGGATCTGTTATTAGAGTGCAGAGAGGACAATCCTGGAATGAGCTGCACTAAAACACTCTTCTGATGAGCTCTGCTGTTATGACCTTGTTGTTTCAATCTGTTTTCGAGACAAAAGTTTGTTTATATAACCTGTGTAGTGCACTAGGGAGGCACTTTGATAATAGAGACAGAAAAAGCAAAAATCTGCAGGTTTTTTTTTAATTTAAGAGAAAGTAGTAAAGATAACTAGATTCTCTTTGTGGAGGATAGAAGTAGGTAAGAACTTACAAGACTCCTTTCAGCCACCTGTTGTAAAAGTCAAGGAAGTTTATTAAATCATGTAGTTACAAAAGCTAATTGAAAATAGATTAATTCTGAGAACATTGGACTATTTAGATTAGCAAGCTGGAATCATCACCTGCTTATTTGGCAGGTAATGCTTAATGCTTATGCCTGGAGAATATTGAGTGCCAACTGGAACAAGCGTGTCCTTCCATTGTCAGAGCCTGCCTCTTAACTGATTTGCTCTACTGTAAAAAAACCCTGCTGTTTTATTTCCTCTGGTGTGTAGGTCATACTAAATTGATCTGGCAGGCTAAAACAATAATTTTAGTCTTTTTCTGTGTATGAAGCAGAAAAATGTGTTACACTGCAGTTGTGTTGTCTTGCTTCAACCTTTGCCATCAGCCAACCTGCTTCTGTCCCTCTTGTTGGCTGCTGGGAGGCAGTGTAAGGGTCTGGTCCTCTTCAGGGGGCATGGTAGACTGGGAAGACTCAAGGACAGAAGATTGCAGAGCTTCTGTTGCAAACCTCCTGTGTGAGGTTGGTTGGAAGATTTCAAGGAAGGATGAATGGCACTTGAACACGTTGGAGCTGGTAAATGTTTGATTGTCAGCTGTGTGTTTGCCATGTGTTCCCCACACTGCCTGCTCACCAATCTTTCCCTGTTTTAGTAAAGGACCTGTCAATATTTCTCTCTTTAAGTCTTCTGTCTCTCTTCATTGCCCACTGAACTCTGCAGTATCTTCCCTTTCTTGCAAAGGATGTTCTTGAGAAATGTTTTTGGGTTTAAGTTTTCTATAATGTCTTCCCTCGGTAGCAGCCTGTTCATATGTAACCTGGTGTCTTCACTGGGTACAAAAGCTAATGGTGAAGGTTGATTTTACCAACAGGGTAGAGAGCTGCACTCTTCCCTTGAGTGTGTGCCTGGATGTACTCCTGCTGTTTGACCTACTTTTTGCAATTTCTCCCCCCAGCTGCTTGAATTTACTCACGCAAACACAAACATTAACATTGGTGGTGTTCATTAATGTGAACTTAACGTTAAGAATAATCTAGTGAGAGGAAAACAGAATAGCACACCAGAGCACTGTCCCCTGGAGAGCATTCTGGGCATTGTCACTATGTTCATATGTGAGCAATTTACCCCATGTCCTGTCTGCTCTCAGCAGACCCACCTGAGCAGCTCACTGTGACAGCTCATAAGCACAGTCAGGGATTGCACACCAGGCACTTGTAAAAGGAGAGGCATGCAATTCCTTCAGGAAGGCCAGGTAAAAGTGGAACAACTCATTCCCAGTTCTGCAGGGAAAAGGGGGCAAGGAAGCTGACTTCTGTTATGGACATACCTTAATGCTTATTTACATCACAAACCATTTCTTGTTTGCCCTGACATATTTTGAAAAAAGATCTCCAAGGAAGAAAAGGAACCCATTCCACACATCTTTAATTTTGTTTCATTCTTAGTTTTGTGCTGAGACCTAAACTGTATTAATGTGGGGAGCAGCAATGGTATATCTGGCTTAATTAGGAAACAGACTCTGCAGTCATTTGAGGATTGCTGTGCTGAATCAGACTGATTTCCACATCTGTGCAGATACATGGGAAGGCCAGTGAGATGTTTGTGTAAAGCAGCACACACTCATTATCACTAATATTTTGCCTAGGTATTTTTTTCAGCTTCAATTTTTTAAGTCTTACTCATTTCAAAACTGCCCATTAATAATGTCTGAAGTCTGTGTGTAGTTATAGCATTTGATTTTGATGGAGTTCTATCATGAATAAATTATGATTTTTTTCTTTCTTTTTTTTTCCTTTTTTTAGCATCGTAGACAAAGAAGTGTCATTAATGGCAGAAATTGATAAAGTTAAAGAAGAAGCCAGTAAGTAAAAAAAAAAAAATACACAGCGAAATTTTAGAATACTGTTGAAACAGTTGTTTTGTTTGACAGAAAATGGCACAATCCATAAATTTGGTTAGCAACATTCCATCATCGTTCACTCTCTATGTGTAGTCAGATAAGGCTTTGAGGTGCCTGGGTAGTTTCTATGAGGATTGTGCATCAAAATTGCAGTATTATGAAATTAAGGTAAACCAGAAGATGATTTGAATTACTTACTCCTTCTGCTTACCTATCAGAGCTTTTTGACCAGTCTTTTTTTTTCCTCATTTCTGTAGTTCTTCAATTGCTTTGTTTCCATTTATCAATCACTTTTTGCTTGCTTCTATTACCTACATAAGTTAGAATACTGGAATTAGGAAGTAGGGGAGTAGGTTATTGTGTTGCCTTGCATAGCTTTAAGGGACAGTGATCAAGCTTATGAATTAGAAAATTTTAAAAAATAAAAAACCAGATGTTTACTGCAGTCTGTTTTCTTAATAATCTGTGGGAGTTGATCTTATTCCAGGCTTTCATGTTGTCTCTGGTTTTTGCATTTCCATGTGTATATATGCTGTTTTGGGGATTGGGGAAAGCAAGATGAGCCTTATATTAGGATACCACAATATCTGTCTTACACTCCATCCAAGACAGTGTTTGTATTTACCTCCAGTAAATACAGGGGGACGTGTTTCAGTAGAGAATGCTAAGCAAGAAATTGAAGAGTAACCAAAGCATTGTTAGAATGATACTTTTCCTGGCAGATGAAAATGTCCTTGATATGAATGCATACAGTCCTTATACTGATTTGTGGATTTTAGGTCCTTCCAAGCAGGGTCACAAATATATTTAATATATTTAAATATATATATATTCTTTATATCAAGAATATATTTATATATTCTTGAAATGCTTCATCTGCATTTAGAACTCAATTAATTTACAAAAGTAACTGAACTTTTGTTGAAAAAAATGCTCTCAATTCTCTGCTGCTGCCCAAGTCTCTGCCAAAATCTCTACTGCTGTAGTGGAGTCTGTGTCCTTAGGATAGTTTACATTAAGTACCACTCCCCCTGACTGTATGTGTAAGTTCAAGACAAAACCCTATGATTGTTACTATTTTACATTTAGATGTTGTTTCCTCTCTGCCATAAGTACTGATCCCATCAGCCAGCTAATCAGTTGTTGCTTTTACACTGAGTCACCATTTAGGTAATAGTTTGCATATATTTCCACCAAAATTGTAATGTCATATTATCTTGTGTACAAGCAGATCATTGCTTTGTGGTTTATGATTAATCTTTCCCTGTAAGAATATAACTACTTACCCCTTCCTTACACAGAATATACAAGTCAGGCAGTAATGAATATTTAGTATTTTTTTCATAAAGACTGTTAGCCATCAATGCTGCTTTACTGTTAAAATGGCAAATTAAAATTCCATATGTGAAAGCAAAATTGTGATGCCAGTGATTTTAACATAAACTGTGTATGAGCAGGTTTTTTTCAGAGGAAGTGAAATTCCCCTGTGTAAATCAAATGTCTTCAGAAACAGGCTGGTGACTCAGTGTATTGCTTCTTTCCATGTCCCTGTTTTTGTGCTTCAGAATAAAGCACTGGAAAACTCAAAACAACATGTCTTTGTCCCTGTTTGTGTGAATGTTGGAGGATTGGTTTAACTTTGATTTTCTGACAGCTATTCCATTTTCATATCTCTTGCAAAATCGGGCAAGTGAAATATGCTGATCAGTTTAATCTGTGCAAGTATCATATTGGAGGTCTGGTTGAAGTCAGTGGTCCATGTGTCTGTCTCACATGGGATGTACCACATTAATGCCCAAAGACTAATAAATTACAGAGCAATTTACCTTCCTAGCATTAATGACTGACTATTGGTATTTGGCAGTGGAAATCCTGACTGCTCGGCAGAAGAAAGCAGAGGAGCTGAAGAGACTGGCAGACCTAGCCAGTCAGATGGCTGAAGCACAACTCTCTGAACTCAGGGCTGAAATTAAGGTCAGCATTCACTTCTGCTTGGGTATTTTAGCCATTTGCAGAAATGCCAAGGAAGAGCTGTCACATTAACATGCCCAGGCTGTTCATTCCTGCTATGGGCCGAGGGGTAAACAGCTTTCCATAGGGAAAGTGTAGCTTCTTAAAGCATTGTAGCACCTCTGTGCTGCTATCAGAGGAGTGTAAGCTATATCCTCCTAAGTGTAGCAGTGGGGAACTTTGCTCTTTGTCATTTAGACTCAGCAAGTAAACCTGATAGCTTCAGGTTCAGTGATCAAACATCTATTCTCCACTGAAATGAGCCTCTTCCCAAGTGTGGGAGTGACCCACTGGGCTGTGAGACATAATTTGGTAAGGATGGGAAAATAACTTGGTTCTGCACAGAGGTGTTGTGAACAGGGCAGGGTCAAGAATTTGTTGTGCCTTAATTCGTTGTGAACTTTAATATTTTTGAGTTCTTTTACCATCCGTACAGTCTTTTGCTCAGAATGTAAATCACTGTTAACGTGTCTATTTTTGCAGCACTTCGTGAGTGAACGGAAATACGATGAAGAGCTGGGCAGGTCTGCCCGATTTTCCTGTGATACAGAGCAGCTGAAGACCCAGATTCAGCTCTGTGGAGAAAGTAAGTGCTGATGATCCCTCTCATTGAGTTTGTCAGAACATACATAGCTGTTCAGCAGAGCTGACAGCACGTGTGCTGCCAGTGTGTCAGAGTGCAGCATGCCCAATATGAGTGGTGTCTCTGGATGCAGCAGGACTGCTGAACACACACAACTCTACAGTCTGCAACATGTTAGACTCACTGTGCCTGGGCTGCACACTCCATCTGCAGGTGCACAGTACCATCTTTGTCAGAGATTTCCAGGTATTACTCAGATCAGTTGGAGTTTTCAATCTAAACAGGATCCCAACTCTAGGGAATACACAAATTCAGTAATTTAGAAATAAATAGTGAATTGGAAGCTTCTGTGTGTGAGCATAATGTAATGAGACCAATTCAGAACTCTCCTGCTAAGAAGTAACTCCCCAGCTTTATAACAGCATTCACTGGGTTTTTCAGGAGCCATGTGGACTCCCAAATCATAGAATCACTAAGGCTGGAAAAGACTGATCCCACCTTGCTGCAACCTTCTTTTAGGTAGTTGTAGAGAGCAGTAAGGTCTCCGCTCAGCCTCTTTTTCTCCAGGCTCCTGTTTCTAAATCATCTGCCCTTCTGCTTGGAAATTCAGGTTCACATCTTTTGCTTCAAGTATCATGTCCCTGTTGCAAAATAGGAGCCTGTTTCTCATATCTGTCATGCTTTTTTTTTCCCCTGAAACAAAGTAAGTGATATAAGGCTTTGCCCAGTATGTTACCCTGTCCTGTGGTATTCCATTCAGGAGAAAACTGGTGAAACAATACTGAACAGGTGCATCTTAGTGAAAGGAAAATAATAAATGGTTTCAAGTAGTTCCTAAAAATAGAAAATAGAGAAAGCACTACACAGTCTGCCAATACAAGCTTCTGACTGCACAGCTAAAGAACTGACAGCTTGGAGGCATAACCAGTTTAACTCATTAGACCATAAGAACTGCTTTTGGAGAACACTTTGAAGATCTATCTAACCCCATATCCTGTCTCAATGAAACCAACCCAGGATGTTTCAGAGGAAGACATAAACTTCCCAGTAATGTTTCTAATTGTTTACAGTCACCACATAGACCCTATCTAATATCCTGAAGCATAAGATTGAAAATTCCATAAAGATTACCTTGACTGATAATACCACAGCTGCTATTGATACAACCATGGACTATTTTTTAAAACTCATTGAACTACTTCCCTAAATAACTTCCAGCTGCAGTTAATTCTGCAAGTTAATTATTTATACCTCATTTCAGTAAAGCATTACATAAGCACAGTTTGATGCAGGCCTGTTTAAATCAGGTCAGTGAAGTCAAAAGAACAGCTTTTAGCAGGGGAGCAGTGTCATCCTTGAAATGACTGATAGTGCCCTGACTGACTGAAGAACTTTGCTCATACCTGCCCTCAGCGACCTTAGATGAGCAACTTGTGATGATTGGTGTCTTTGACAAGAGCTTTGCAGTGCAAAAGATGTTTCTCTTAGCATCATCTCTCAATAAGGCCCATCCCTTGTTAGGAGCTGCAAATACCCCTCAAACAAGAGATTACACAAGGCATATAGCTAAGAACAGCCACTCTTAAGGGCTTTAACAAAAGCAATAACCAAACCCACAGAGCTTGTGCAAAGAAAAGAATGTTCTAGCATGAGGAGATCATAGCATATACTCAAAATGAAGGACAGGAAGAAACAAAAATAATTGGATTGATATGTATCAGAATGTCCAGTATCCTTTTCTTGTACATATTTTTTGTTAAAAATACATTTTATGACAAGCATCTGGGTTTTTATATGGGATTCCATGTGCAGCAGTCTGTTTTAGATGAGAGAGAATTAATAGAATTCAGGGATGGTTGGCCTCACTGAACTCAGAAGAGAAAATTCAGTTCATTGTGCACATCATTGCATTGTTTTTCTGAAGAGGACACCTAGTGGGAGAAGTAGCTGATGTTGGTGGATCAGAAAACCCAACAGATGATGCTTACTTAGTAAAATGATTCCTCATCTTCTTTCTCTGTACTAGAAGTGAAAAATAGAAGTACCTCTTAGATAAAAACAACAGGCATCTCTCTGGAGTTAAATTTGTCATCTGTACCAGAAGGAAACAGAAAAATTCCATAATTGGAAAAATCAGGACAGCAAATTAAGATCAAGAACTCCATTAGCCTCGGAATCCTCTTCAAGACTGCTTGGGGGCCATTTCATAAAGGCAGCTTGAAGAAATGCAGAGAGGAATCAAGGATTTTTGGGTGCATTTCATATCCAAACAGTGCTTAGTAAATTAGGTGATCTCAAAATACTGAGAAGTAGAGAGTAGGAATATACTGAGATAGACAGTGGTGGTTCCTGATGGTGCAGACTGATGTGGTCTGCATGAAGGGGATTAGTGCATTGCATTCAATTCCAGTTTTTGTAGATACCCATGATACAGAAGAGCCTTTTTTACCCATTTCCTTTAGAAAGGAGTAAGTTAAGTTCTCTTGGATGCCAAAAGCCTGGCTTTCTGCCAGGCTCCATCCAGTTTAAGTGCAGTGGCTCCTTTATCTCCAGAAGTGCTTTGCAGTGAGGCAGACTTACAGGTGTAGAATGGTTTGGCCTGACTCCAACTAAGCTACTTCAATAGTTAGCTTAAGTTAGCTTACTACATTATTTAAAGTGAGACTGAAACAATGATTCCAAAATTAACTGTAAGCAGGGTAAGAATATAGCCTTCTGTTTAGATGTTGATCATTTAACTGATAATCCCTTCTTTTAACAGTTTCTCACCCAAAGAACAACTATTCCTCAAGAACACCATGTAGTTTACTGCTGTCTTCAATGACCTCACATGGAACAAATGGCAAGCAAAATACGCACAACCGAAAGTCCTCTAGTAATGCCAAGAACTCTGATAATAAAACAGCCAGCAGTAAAGTACAAAGTTATTCTTCTTCCAATCCTACAGAGCCTTCTTCTCAAGGAGTCCCAACAAATAAGCAGGTAAGATGTCAGTCAGTCATGAACTAAACTAAATTATTTTAAAAACTTTCAGAAAAACATGTAGCATTGACAGTTGTCCCCTGACACAACTTCAGGTTATTCCCTTGGGTCCTTTCACTGGCCACCACAGAGAAGAGATCACTGCCTGCCCCTCCTCTTCCCCTCACAGGGAAGTTGTGACTGCAGTGAGGTCTCCTCCTCAGTCTCCTCCAGGCTGAACAGAACAAGTGACCTCAGCCACTCCTCACACAGCTCCTTCCCAAGGCCCTTCACCATCTTCATGGCCCCCCTTTGGACACTCTCTGATAGTTTTGTGTCTTTCCTACATCATGGCACCCAAAACTCCCCCAGCACTTGGGGTGAGGCCACCCCAGTGCAGAGCAGAGGGGGACAATCCCCTCCCTTGCCTGGCTGCCCATGCATCCCCAGGACATGGTTGGCCCTCCTGGCTGCCAGGGCACTGCTGGCTCATATTTAACTTCTATTTTACAGAACCTGCAGATCCCTTCCCTCAACAACTGCTGTTGAGATGCCTAGAATTTCATCCCCTTTCCTGTATTCTCCTGAATCATGGCAGATTTTATTTTGGCATCGGCGATGAACCTGCCATCTGTATCTCCATACTACTCAGATGTAGTATGGTACTCATAGTTCTGGTTATAGTTACAATAAACAGACTCTGGTAACAATCAAAACTTTTTAGTGTTTTCCCTCTCTTGTTCCCTCCTAACAGTAACACTGTTAATTTTGACTGCTGTGTTTCTTGGCCTGTTGGAAGGATTCAGACAACCTAACAGTTATCCCATTTCTTTCTGAGTAGAATGGGCCTTCTAGCCAGAGACGAAGATTCAACCCACAGCACCAAAACATGCGACCCAATGGATCTCATAAGTCACAAGGTGCCAGTAATGAGGCAGATCAAAATACGAAGAGCGGTCCCAGGTCTGAGCACAGAAGACAGCAGCATAACAGCTTTCGATCTAAAAACAAAGGAGCCGTGAAAAATCAAGAGCAGTCTACAACTGCAAGGACCACAGAGAATCTGACGCATTCGGAGAAGTCCCGACGGAAGCATCACACACCGGACACCGCAGAGCACAGGCCTTTCCAAGGCAGCGTTGGCAGGGTGCCACAATGCAATTTATGTCCTGCAAGGATGGAGGTCTCTGCTGATGCCACTGTTCTTTCAGTGCCAGCTGTGACTTTGGTTGCTTAAAATGTCACAGCGATGGCAGGCAGAGAAAGTCAATCTCTTCATTTTAGTTTGTTGCTCGAAAAGCTTGTTGGTGAAGAAAATAAGTCAGAACATAGTCTTTTAAATCTTTTGCTGCTTAAAACTTGTTGGTATCTTTATTACTTACTAATTATCAAAATTAAATCATACTTTAAAGGCTTTTCCCAGTATGTTCACATTTCTTCTCTCATGACTGTATGGAATCTTACCAAAGCAGCATTTACTTCTTAGAAAAATTAAATCTAGATTGGAAAGATAAATTGATAATTAAATTCATAATAGCAAAAACCTGTTGTAGATATGTGGTTATACCAGTCAACATTATTATTTCATAGAACAGCCTGTGTTAGAAGGATCCAAGGAAGTCTGTATGCTGTGGTCTGCAAAGAAATCAAATAATCTTGTAGAATTCTTCAGAAAATCCTTATACACCTCTTTCTTTCTGTGCGTGTATACATGTACATGCATGCACACTGTATACACAGAGAGTATTGTTCTATACAAGAAGAGTTGAAAAAGCAGTTCATTTGATTTTAGCTTATTATTCCATAATCTGAGATCTTTAAATTCAAGTATAAATTGTATTAAATGTATTACATATTGGTATTTTTCATGGACAAACTATTTTTATGAGGCTGAGGAAATATGCTCATTTAAGTTTGGAATGTATATAGTAATGGCTATTCAGATGCACAGCCCTGTTCTCCATCCTTATCAGCCACTTTTCTATGACTAGTTGGATTTATTTTTTGCATACGAAAAGTTGCAGGTCTTCTAGACTTGAATTCAAATTATTTTTCTATATTTTTGCTGTAGGAACCATCTGTCCATAACAAGAGCTATGACTAATGAATACTTAGTCTTTATGTTCCGAGTCTGTATTTCAGAAAACCTGTTTCTTCCAAATAATTAAAATCTTTCTAAAATACTCTGGTGTTTGCTGCTTTGCAGTGCCTAACCTTGTGCTCTTACTCAAATTGTATTTGAGTAGTGGAACTGGTATCAGTAGGAGGCTTTCAGCTGAGTTTGGACTGGACTAGGCTTTTGCTTCTAGTTTGATTCTAATGCACAGCACCCAAAACAACCTTGCCATGAGAGTCACCTCCATGCTGAGCACATTTTACAGTAAGTTAGTGTTTAACACAGTAAGGTGTCAGAACCAGAAAGTTGTAAAGGTCACGAAGATTGGCCTCCCATCGAGGTCAGTAAGAGCAGAAGGACACTTGGGTAGCTTTAAAAGTTTACACCTAGGTGATTGTTTGCTATTGCTTTTACCAATTTCCTCTGCCTAATTTCTGTTTACTGACCGCACACTTCCTTAGTACTGACTGGATTACTCCCCTCTGAGGCTCTTGAAAAGTAATTTCCAGGGGAAGAGTGAAGTGCATTCTCTAATTTTTATTTTTCTTCATATACATACACAGTGTCCCACAGGTGAATATTGGTAAAACCTGATTTTAAAAGGCAAGTAACTCACTGTCATTTGGGAGAGTGGTGAAAGAAAAACAAACGTGTAGGTAGACACTGGCTTTCTTAGCATTGCAAGCATTGCTATTACCCTACTTAATTACTTATCACACTTTTGAGCTGAATGTTTTGGGGTAGATAGAACTGAAAGTCCAGAATCTCGGTTGTGCATACTCATCAGATAGGTGGCTTTTCAAAATTTATCTGCTGCCTTACAGTTTCACTGTAACCTTACTCTAAGAGATTCAGTTACAAATTCCATGCAGATATTACACAGGAATTTCTTATCCATATGTAAGTTGTGAAATGTGTCTCTTCTTGTAATCCTAAAAAAGTCAAACTTACCTGTCATGACAATTATTCTTTCCTTATAGCTTCTACACTTGATTATTGCATTATTGAAAGTTACTTTATTCCATAAGTTACTTTATTCAGTTTCTCACGAGCGACTTTCTGCAGATAAATAAATAAAATCTGTAACTTAACTCAGCACAACAGGATCACCTTGTGGTCTTCAGCACCAGCCAAGCTTTGATGTACTGGAGGCTCAGTATGTGACAGATCCAGGACTAACAGGTGAGAGGTGGCATTTCTCTTTTCTCTGGTGATGCTAAGAAATCTTCTTTGTTAAAAAACTTTATATGGGTTTGGTTAGGCTGAGGAGAAGGCTGGTTGTGGGAATGCTGCACTTTTAGCACACCAAGTTTCGTCTGGTATCTCTGCTGGTTTGGGAAGGTTATTCCAGTGCACATTTTAATCACATTATGTGGCTCTGCTGAAACTGTGTCAGAATCTTCATGTGTGTCTGTATGCTTGGAATTACATCTGCCAGTTTCTAGGAGTGTTTTGCTGTTCATGGTAGTTACAAGTGGCCAAATGCTTTGGGCCCATCTTCAACAGAACTCTGTTTTTACCTTCTCATTACAGAGACAACCACATGCAATTCTCCTTTTAAGGCACTTGTAGAGGGGCACTTGAGGGAATTTATGGCAGGGCAAGGCTTCCTTTCCAGGCCAGTCCTCTTTTATAAAAAGCCCCCTCAATTAGCAAAGCAAATACAGCTGTTTGGCCTCTCTCAAACACAGACATGGAATTCCCGCTGCACTTAATGCTCTTCAAGAAGTGGAAACACATCTTAAAGGGGCAGTATTTTAAAGCAGGTTGAATCTATCTTTTGTGTAAGATTAAATTCAGATTAAGGGCAGAACCCTTTGTGTGTCTGTAAATGTGTGTCCCTCCAGAGAGAGCAGCTTTGTACTCACACAGCACACTTCTTCCCTTGCTGTATTTCTGAACCTTCTCTCAGTGTACAAGCACAAGTGATCCCTTGCATCGCTAGTAAGAGCAAAAATGGTCATTTACCCTCACCAGAAGTGCCGGTAAGTGCATTCAACTTCTGGTGTCTCTGCAGCACGCATATGTTGTACACCTGTGGCAACCTTATATCTAATAAAAGCCACTTATTTTTATCTATCCCCTCTCCCCCCAAAGGTACAAATTGAGGCTCACTGTAGTTAAAGTTGACTGGAATGTTAAACTGCATGTGCTTGAGCAATTATTTGAAATCCATTTTTCTTCCTCCCTTCCCAACCTCTGAAAATATCTAGAAATAAAGCAGAAAACACACTTCAATGTTCACTTAAAACAATTTCTTCCTGTGCTTTTCATTATCTTTTTCATTACAATTTTCCACCTAATCTTTGAATAAAGGATCACATGAGATAATGATCTCTTCTTCAACCATATAATCCAGAGCTGTCCAGCCTGTCAGACCGAGTCAAACATCATCCATCCACTTTATCATTCTTAAGCATAATACTTTCTGCTAATAGAGCTGGTTCTTTCTTGTTTAGTACCGTAGAAGTAGTAGGAATTTCAACTGCAGCACTGTCCTGTTCCCTTGTTTCACTGGATGCAGAAGAGGGTGGCTGAGGTGGTGTCACAAGAAGAAGTGGAGTCTTTCTCAGCTTCACAGCACGTTTGCTCACAGGCTTCTTACTGCAGCTTGGGATGGCATTTGGCCCAGCGTCCCATTTGCAGCACTCTGCCCTGCACGGGGAGCCTGGCACTTGCTGGGCACTGATGTGCATGCTGCAGATGTGGTTTCAGAAGCACATTTCTTTGTGCAGCATCAGCCTGTCACTATGGGGTCGTTTAAGAATTGCTGCAGAATGTGAAGCATTGCAGGCAGCTACCTTTAATGAAGATGAATTCTTGACTTTTATGTGGGTACTTGTTCAGGGACCTGAGAATCTGATTGGCTGAGGACCCACTCTACATGGTAAACAGCCTTTCTACTCCCTCCCTCACAGTGCACTGAGATTGATGCTATGCGTTCATATTCTTAATATATTTTATTATTATTACTATTATTTTTTATTTTATTGTATGTTATTAATGGTATTAAAAATGGTTTTCAAAGATACGTAGCCAGGAAGTTACAAACACCCAACTCCTTTTTAAAACAAGCAGAGATGTCACTAAAGAGGCGGAACCGTAGATTAGCGGTCAATGACCTCTGCACAGCCCACTTCGGAAAGGGCCTTGACCGAAGGTGAGAGCCCAGGTGAGCCATTTTAGCACGGCAAATCCCGCCCGTGTGTGTCCCCTGGAGCCCCGGCCACTCTCCGCTCCCTCCCGCCCGCCCGCCCCCTCAGCCCTCGGCCCGCCCCCTCGGCCCGCCCCCTCAGCCCTCGGCCCGCCCCCTCAGCCCTCGGCCCGCCCCCTCAGCCCTCGGCCCGCCCCCTCAGCCCCGCGCTGCGCTCGCGGCCCCCGCGCGCGCTCGGCCCAACGGCCCCGGCTGGCCCAGGCCTGTGCGCGCGCGCGGCCGTTGGCTCTGAGGGCTCTGCCGGGCGGGCTCTGCCTCTCTCCTTCGGGTTAACTTCGCACTGCTTGTAATGCGGCTGATTTAAACGCGTCAGTTTTAAATCTGACAAAGCACAAGCTGCTTCTGGTCGTATTGTGAAGTTTTGGGGTTTCTCCCTTTTATGCGTAAACTCTGATAGTTAACGTGAGGGAATAGACACGCTAAAAAAAAATCTATGATCATCTCAGGTTTCATGGTTTACTAGTTAAGTATTTTGCCTTTCTGTGTTAATGTCTCATTGTGGTGATTAATTCATTAATCTGTTTTAATTAACAAAGGTAAAGACTGAAGCAATTCTTTCAACTTCAGACACAGAAATCCTCGTAAGACATAATAAACTCAATTCTGAAAAGTGTCAAAAAGATAATTTATTTATTTGGACATTCCCCTTGACGGTGTACAGATTGATTTTGAGGATGGATAAAGGCGCAACTGCTAAATCGTCATCTGCTGCGTTCACCTCAAATGCTGCTAAAGGATGGATGAAGAAGAGGGATGGAGCATTACAAGCTGCAAAATGGAATGCCTCTTTAGCTTCTAAAATCAAAACTAAATTAATAAGTAAGTCCTGTTAAAATAAATCTGAAGCTGCATGTACTGAGAATGTATGACTTCAAAAGGAATAGTAATTGTATTTAATATGATTAGCTGGAATTAATTAATTACCTTTTCGTTAGGACAGTGGGCATATATATTTTGAATATAAAGCTTTTGCTTTGTGTTGTCAAAACTCATTTATTATGAGAATGTTTGAATGTTTTAATTTGTAACTTTTAAAAAAAATTATAAACATGCTTATGCCTGTGAAACTATCAATTTTTAAATGTTTTCCTCTTAAAATAACCTTATTTTTAAAAATCCAGACTAGAGCAGAATCTATGCATGAAATAAACTTGAAACAGATAGAGCAGTCATCAGAATGCCAGCCACATAAACAGTTTTATATTGGAAAGTGTTAGGCTTTGCTGCTGTTGCACCAGAATCTACAGATAAAAACGTCATCATATAGTGATAGTTCACACTGAGAGGGCCTGGAACTGAAGCTGTTGAAAATAATATTATTTTGTCTCCTTTAGATAACTCATCTATGTTTAAAGTATCTTTACAACAAAATAATAAAGCGTTAGCTGTGGCTTTGAGCGTTGAAAAAGAAAATTCTCGCAAGCTAAAGAATGAGAAGATTTTTCTTCAGAAGGAAGTAGAAAAACTCCAGCTTCATAATATCTCACTTCGTCAAAAACTAACTTGTTTGGTATGCTTCAAATAATATAATTTAAACTTAGAGCAGCTAAACTAAGCTTTTATCTGTTTTTGAAACTTAATGTTACTTCTTAAAGTGGTGGCTTAAAAGACATCTCAGATTTGTGAAGTTATATCACCTGACAGCATAATATTTACATTTGATTTTTCTTTTGTCGATTTTTTAAAACTATTTTGTCTATGAGTATGTGTATCTATAGCTATTTTAGTCCTAGGTTCACCCTTATATTTATAGGTATTGAGACGAGTTTGTGCTCAATTAAGTCTAAAAAATAAATTGCAGCATAGATTCACCTTTTATATCTTGTCTCTTCTTATGTCAGAAGCCACTTAAAATATTTTTTCTGTTATATGCAGAATAATACTCTTATTGGAATTGATGCATTTCTGAATGAAAACCTCTTAACTGCAATAGAAATGAGCAGTCCTTCTGAGGTAAGGTGTTTTTTCAACTTTACCATATTGAACTCATTTTCCAGGGTAAGATTTTCAAAGCATCAAACTGAGTGCAGTGTTGAAATACTATTTGTATTGTAAAACGTTTACCCCAATTCCTTAGAACTTGCAATTAAACCAGAATAGTAAAATAGATTGACTTTTACTGTACTGAAAATTTAGGATTTAACCTGGTTTCCAAAGTACCTGAAAGTTAAGTATCAGCCTGAAAGAAGAATCATGTGGTTAAAAAAAAGAAGCTTAGAACTTCAGTATGTTGTGAACAAGCTACCTGCCTTCCTTGCTTAGTGCTTACATCTGGAAACTTAACCAGAAAACATAGTCCATGTTAGTCCTTGTGCCATGGAAAAAAACCGATTAATTTTAAAACAAGGAAAATACTGTGTTGTCTGTTCTCAACTTGCTTAGTTTTGCTCTATGCTTCTATATGTATAATGCAGTGTGGATGAGTTACAGCTACATTTGGAAATTCTGTACATTTCTTTGGGATAAAAGTAGGTTTTGTGTTTTGATGAATTTTGTAACAAAATATTTTGCTTTAAAATTATTTTGGATATGTGTTTGATTATCATGTGTCTTGCATCAGTGCATGTATTTTTCCCATTCATTTTTGTGGGGTTGTTTTTGCTGTTTCTTATGCTTAAAACGTAAGAGAATATTTAACTATTTGTATTTCTCTGCTGTTCTCTTGAAAGGATCTCCAGAGTTCCTTTCCCCTGTCAGCTGGCCCAAGCAGCCCCACTGGTGATGAGTTCAGGAGTGCACGTGGGTCAGCTCGGTGGGTGGTTGCATTAAATGCCAAAGGTGGTTGGGATCTGTGGCTTTCTCTTACAGCTCATCTTTGTACATTGTCCTAGGTAATTTTCAGGTAATGAGAAAACCATTTCCTGTTTAATCCAGAAACTACCTGTTTGCAACTTGGAATTTAGAGAGAGAGTGGTAGACAAAACTTGTGTTTGAGATCGCTTGTTTCACGTGACCTCACCAGCCCAAAGCAGGATTCTCTATCATCAAAAATACATTTGCCCCAAGACAGAACCCGATATCCTCCTCGAGTTCGTGTGTTCTGCTATTAACATTATTAAGGGAACATTTTGAACAATTGAATGTCACGATAGAAAATGTAATAAAAATCTTCACAGTAGAATTTTCTCTTTTCAGATCTGTAGAATTGCCAGCAAAACTCCCTTTCATTGCAACAGCTAATGCAAAGCAGCAAGGCAGCCCCTCTCTGGGTGAAGCATCAAATTCTTATGAGTGTACCACTAACTTGACAGAGGAAATGCATTCAGACCAAGTCAAGTTTGCATCACTCTGGCCTTCTGGTACAAACAATCAAAAGTTAATTGAAACAGAACCAATGGTTGACAAGAATAGGCTTTTGAAAGGTATGATGTATTTCTATGTAAGTGATTTATTTTTCAAGCTCTCTGAGAATTAGTATTTAATAATTCATTACTCCATGTGCAATACAGAAGGTATAGTAAGATTCCTAAACTGTAATAAACTAGTAAAAAGTAAATGCTCATCCATAAGTATAGGTGTCCTGACAATCATTTTTCGAATAACATTTGTTGAACTTACATAGCTAAAATAACCAAATAATAGCTGAAGTAGTTATAGAAAAATAGTTTATGTCCAGTTTCAAAAGTCCAACTTCAGTAAGTTATGAAATTAGCTTCAGTTTACTAAATTTTTAAGGACCAACCATAGAATGCGTGTAGTCAGTTTAAAAAAAAGTGCAATTTTCCATACTTCTGGTTCAGCCTTCAGTAGTTTTAGACAGATAACTACACTCTATTCTTCTTTTCCCCAAGCTGCTGAAATTTTTCTCTTTGCAGAAAATCAACGGTGTGCAGAATTAAGTTGCAATAGTGCCTTCCTGACTTATGCAAAAAATACACAATCCTTAGAACAGTCTGAGGAGCCTACAGAACAATATCGTGGTACTTTGTTGCCATCCTATAAGAATGTGACTGGAAGAAAGAAAAACGCAGTACTTTGTAAGTCAAAAACTCAACCTAATATGAAGGATTTTGATAAAAAATGTAGCTCATTGAATCTGCCTCATCATGATATCAACAGTAGCAGCAATGCCAATGATAGGAATTTGCAGGAAGGTTCAAGTGACTTGCCTCACATTATTCCTTCACCTTTTAAATTTAACAGTGAAAGTAAGACAGATTGTAACAAGCTGCTTTTTACTGACAAGATGAAGCCTGAAGAAACTGTTTATGATGCTGATATGGAGTTGACTGCCAGTGATGCAAGTGAACTACTCACAGTTACAGCAAAAGGCAATTATAAATTGCACCAAAATAAAATTAATAATGCAAATTCTGATGAAATATTACCAAATTTCAGAAAAGTGAAATATTCTAAGAAGGATAAAGAAAAAATTAAAAGCAAGACTGAAGTCCCTTCAAATTTGCATGCAGAAGAAAGGCACTCTAGGGCTGACAATGGTGAAACTTTAGAAAGTACTGATTCACAAACTCAGCTATTCCAAAGTCAGTCAGAACAGCTACCTTCAGGAAATTCTGTAGAGCAACAGAGCAGAACAAGTAAAGCTAAGGATGCCAGGAGGACATACCAGGTTAATGTAAAGAGTCCAAGAAAACAAGAGACAAATAAAGGAGCTTTCTCAGAAATGTTTGGAGAAGTGGAAAGCAGAATGCAAAAACCAGACTCAAGCTCAGCTGTTAACAAGATCCCACCAGAAGTTTATTGTACTGAACATTTACCATTCCAAGATAACACTTCTGATGTATTGCCTTTACAGGAGGGTTTTCTTAATACAAATAAGAAAGATAACAAACCAATAATAAAAAGGAAAACTTCTCAAAATCTTTCCAAAGCAAACACAGCAAAATCCTGTAGAGAGGAAAATAGCCAGTATGGAGAACATATTTCAAAACAATCTCCAACAGAGATAAACCTATGTGGCAGCAGTGAGACAAAACAAGACCAGAAGAATATTACAGAGAGAAAAAACAACAGAAAGAGTAGTTATAGACAAGGTAGAGAAACTGAAAATGACATTCCTCATCAAGTTAGTCAGAAAATAGACCAAAAGAGCAGCCATTTCTCACGAGGCAGATTGAAGCGTACATCGGCAAAGGGCAGCTGGAAAGCATGTGTAATACCAAAGGAAAACCTTACACGGTTCTCAGTTTGTGGAAATGAAGAATTGAAAAATAAGGATGCATTGCTTGCAGAGGCTGGAAGGAAAGTAACTGTAACTCAGCAAATGCAAGTAGCTTTAATTACTCAGAATGGTGTAGCTCTGAATACACCACAAGCTAAAGAACAGCTTGATGATGATGCTAACACATTAAAGAAGGTAGATTCCTCAGCTGTAGCAAATAAAACCTCCCACATAAGTAATTTTCCTGATAAGCATGTAAAGCAGAAACAGAGGTTTAGTTCTGATATTACTGAGACCAGACGAGAAAAAAGTTCTTTCAGCCAGAATATTTTGGATGACCAGGAAGTCCCTCATGAAATTAATTCCTTTGTGAGTAAGTTGAAGCCTGTGATTGAAGTTGCATGCTGTAACAATATGCCATTTAAGGCAGACAGCTCTTCCCAGGAAGGTGTTTATGATGTTGAGCTCCCAGCTCTTGATAACCACAATGCTTCCATCAACTCTGTACCGAAGAGCTCTGAAATTCCTGGGCAGAATGATCATAATGAAGCACTAGAAGCTGAAAAAGCAGAACAAAATATGGATCAAATTTCTAAACAGAGTAACAAAAATACTCTGACACCTTGTCATGGTAAGTGTGTGGGCTAGAAAAAGCAAGGCATTTTGAATTAGGTAGTGCCTGAACTAGTGGTAACATGTCTGCGCTTAATTCTATCCTTTCATTGTTTGTTTAGAGCAGATTAAACAAGAGTGGAAAAAGGTAAGAATAAAAACCACCAAAATCTCCTATATCACGTATCAGTCTCAGTATCTTTTCAAATTGTGGTGACTAATATCCTTTTCAATAGATCCCAAGATGGTACTTAGTAGGGCAGATGTCTACATTCTTGAGAAGCAATTTTAGTTAAAGCATGTATTCTTTTCTTGAAGAATTCCATTGCATTCAAAAAGTTGGAGATTGAAAGATAAAATGGCTTGAGCCTTTTTATCCAGGGGAAACAAGACAGGACTACACTGTTCCCTTCTTAAATGGAAAATATGGCTGGACCTAAAGATTTCATTTTTGTTTCTTTAGAAACATTGCAACTCAACAGGAATTCTGATATCTAAAAGAAGTATGCTGAGTAGGTTTTTCTGTAGCCTGCCCATGTGCCAACTTTGATGTGACAATCTCTTTTTTTTAAGTAAGATACATTAAGAACATAATAAAACTTTAATATAATCTGGAAGATAGGTTTAAATTCTTTTATAATAAATGCAATCATTATAATGCAATGTAATGGGGTTAATGGAATATAACTAACACTTCTATATAAGAGTTTAAATATACTTTAAAGCATAGCTTTGAAATTTCATAGCATTAGGGATCTATTTTGTAAACATACTTGTTCCCAACAAGTTCTTCTTTATTTCATAATCTGAGAAAGCCCCAACATCTAGACAGTATCCTAGCTCAAATTAATAGTTTAAATCCCAAACTATTAAGCTAATACTACCTTGGCTTCATTTGAATGCTAGGACACAACAGCCAAAAAACTTTCTTAGATGAGCACAGAATAGGAACACTGGCAGAATGAGAGCGTTGTCTAAAGTATCATTGTCTGTGATTTGCAGTTCCATCGTCTCATCTTCAGTTCCTTCTTTGGAAGGTGGAAAAAGGATCCCATACTTTGAGTTGCTTTAATGGTAGATTAGTAAGCCTTTGTGATCAGCAGTATCAAACACTGCTGGTGTAATGAGCAAGGTAGTTATTTGATCTTCATCTATTTAAGCATACTTCAAAAGACAATTAAGTTTTCATCCTACATCCAAATCGAAATCTTGAATTGAAAGATTGCTATGCCCATTTTTTACACATAGGCCCTAAAAAGAAGGCATAAAGCTGAAAAATGCAGAACTAAAATACTCTTGTACAGGTTGACTCTTCAGAATATGCTTGTGTGCCCTCCCCCTGTGTTCAAGGCCAGGAGCTGTGTGCGGTGTTACTTTTGTAAATGCAATAAGGGAGTCCTGAGCAGTCACAGGGCACTCTGAAATGTCCCATGAGCTGAGGCAGACCTCAAACAGCTCCAAGTTTGTACAGGATGAAAGCTGCTCTAGTGGCATTTTCTTTGATCATCTATCCCATTTTGTGTTGAGTGTAGGAGCAGTAATCGATGTATCTGAATTAAGAAGGACATATTAAAAAGAATTATTAATTGAAGTTTACATAGTGATTCAGGAAATACTTAAAATGAAGTATACAAACTGTTGTGTTTGCAGGGAGAAAAGCTTTCCAAGACCTGACAAATACTAGTGTACAATTTCACCCTT
Source organism: Brachypodius melanocephalos (assembly GCA_013398615.1). Taxonomy (NCBI): domain Eukaryota; kingdom Metazoa; phylum Chordata; class Aves; order Passeriformes; family Pycnonotidae; genus Brachypodius; species Brachypodius melanocephalos. Next base: position 3,163,523 of record VZSR01000028.1, on the reverse strand, counting down.
CTGTACCTAAATCCCCCCAAACTTTAGAAGAGTCAGCAGTACCAGTGAGACGAGGCAGACCCACTGTTTGCTACAAGGAACCCAACCTACATAGGTAGGTACACGTAAACTGAGGCTTTTTGCTCTTGTCTTCTGCGTATGTAACTATCCTCTGTAAAGATTGGTTATTAAACCCCCAAATAAACAGTTGAGCTTTCACAAATCTCTTTTGCAAAGATACTTCAGTGTTGATATAAAGCTTCTCCAGTTAGTGTGGCAGAGTAAGACAACAATAGTATTTAAATTCTAAAATATAGTTTGGACTAATCAAGAATAATAGTGAGTCAATGTTTATCATGATAAAAAAACCCCTTTAGAGATTAATAATTATGAATGTTATACTTAAAGGTAAGTTATACCATAATAATGTCCTTGTAATCCTGTCAAATGGAAATTTATGTACTAATATTATATAACTCAGTAATTTTGCTTTAATTAGCTGTATGTAATATAAGAAATCACTTAAGATATATTAGTATGATAGTTATATTGGATATATAATTTTATTAAGTAATTTGCCTCTTAATATTCATAGCAAATTTAGTGGCACAGGATTTTATAGGTTGCTAAAAGACAAGACATAAATTCTGAAATAACTTCCAAAATTTAAAATAGAATTCGAACCCCAGACTTCCATTGAGAAAACGAATAAATTTGCTCTTACATGACTAGGTCTAAATATAAATGGACATTTATGTTCATTACTTCCAAAAATATTCTGTGAGTTTTTGCCAGAAAGTTGTTGAGGTTTTTTTGTTTCATTTGGATTTTTTGAAGTATAATATTAATTTAAGGAACAGTTCCACTGAATTGAATGTGTATTAGTAGGATGTGTACTCATGAAGTAAAGACAGTAGAAAGGCTTCCCTGGAACAGTGTTGACAGTGAAAGGATTATAGCAACTTACTTTATGACAGAGGTATAAAAAGCCTTTTTTTCTGGCAATACTGGGGCAGGAGAAGAAGATAAATGTACAAACTAAAAAAAAAAAAAATTAGAGCACTGTTCTCATGCAACCTTCAAATAGTTTTTACTTCTGTGAGTAAGCTCACAATTGAAGCAATGAAACTGAAGAAAGATAGGAGCTAAAAGTAATGTAGGAAGTCTTCACTTTACCACTGGCAATTCAGAAATATTTATACCAGATAACTTGTAAAAAAATTGGAAAGGGATTAGAGTCACACTTTTATTTTACTAATTGACTTATATGCTAAAATACTGTAGTATTATATATTGACACATTGCTGCTCTTTTATCCCAGAATGATATGATTTTGTATTTCTGAGAAACGGTAACTAATAACAGAAAAAATATTGATGTGAGTCAAGATTTTAGATGATTGTCTCCTATTTATATTTTAGTTAGATTTACTCTGTCCTGAATGGGTGCTGTTAAGTGTGTGGTTTAAATAAGTTTTGAATTTTGTTTTATAGGAATATCACATCCTAATATGATAGAGGTCACATAAAAAGACTAATATTTCTAGCATTGTTTTGGAAAGCAGTAGTTACCTATGCCTTGCATTTTTAGACATACTTATTTTCCACAAATTTAATTTCTTTAGTGTATCAAGCTTTCAGTAACGCTATTTACCACTTGAATGATTATGATTACATTACTAGAGTTGCATAGGTGCTTGATGATATTCATACCTGATGTCTTCTATTTCTTTTCTTGACAGCAAATTAAGGCGAGGGGATCGATTTACAGATACACAATTCCTGAATTCTCCAATCTACAAAGTAAAAAATAAAGGAAATTTTAAAAGCAAAGCAAAATTTTTTGAAGAATAGAGAACTGCCTTTATGGACAATACTTCTAAAATGGGTAAAATTGTTTATGTATATATGTAAATGTTTAGCAATATAGTGTTTGTTCTTTGATTAGTAAAGGTCTTCCCCAGTGAAATTTTCTGGACAAGAACCTCTATAAAAGGGGCACAGAGTACTTTACTGAGGAAGGCACAGACAGGTTAGGCTCACTCATGTTTTGCATTTCTGGTCGGTAATTTATAATCTGTTAAATTGTTAGAAAATATATGTTTTAATGAGAAATAAAAATAAACCAGCTTTGGGAATTGTACTGTGAGTTTTTCATATTTATTTTGAGTGGAACCATTTCTCAGTGCTGGTTGGAACAGTCACAGGCATCCTGAATTTTTATGAATTTATTGAAGTAGATTGAGATAGTCCCTCTTTTTTTGATAGTTGACTTTTGGGTTTGACAGAATCACACTGAGGTTTCAATAAGAAAATTCATTGAGAAATAATGGAGGGAAGTCAAGTGTCCACAGTATGTGCCAGAAGCAGCAAGGAAGAACAAAGCACTTCAGTAGGAATTCAGTAGCAAATAGGATCCAGACAAAGCAATACCTTGAGTTTCCAACTGAAAGTGCCGGTGTGATAAGTAATACAATAATGTCATACCATTCATCTTTCATGTTTTTGTACTGCTTCCCCTCTGCATTCCATAATGTGCTGTCTAGCTGACAGTTTTCTGGCAGTATCTGATTTGTAGATGCTGCCAGATGCAAGTGATAGCTCACTACCCACACAACTTGTACACATTACAATGGATGAGATTCAGGTTAATTTTGAAACAGAGAGCCATTTTTGATGAGACAGAAATAAGTTAACTTATTTTGATTATAGATGGTGGTTCTTCATGCATATGCAGTAGATGTTACTAGTTTACATGGGCTTAAAAATTGATCAGACACATTAATGGAAGAAAAATCTATGAGGAATTATCAGAAACACCATTTCTGGCACAGGATGTTCCTGAATTGCAAATTTTTGAAGGCTGGAAGATGATTATGGAGAAGCCTTACTATGCCTTTGACCAGTTTTTGTACCTTTTCCTGTTCCTGTTGACAATTTCAGAGACCAGTTCTTTGGTTAGCTTGACCTTTTGTCTGACACAATGTGTCACTTTTTAAGAGGTGCAACTGATGGTCTTAAATTTATAATATATTCTTTAAAAGTATATTCTTAAAATATATCCTTCCAAAAATTATATTCTAAAAATGTTTTTCTAAATGTACTCTTTGTACTTCATTGTAGATTACACTGTAAGCTGGGAAGTTGATGATGAAAATAGTCCTTTAACATATGTTAAAGACAATAAGGTGGTTAGGAGTAGCTGGCATTGATCTGCAATCAGGAAATCAGGCTTTATGAACCTGATAGTCTTCTACAGCTGGCTTGGTGGGTGAGGGTAAAGCTTGAGATGTTTGTCTCAATTATAGCAGGGCTTTTGACATTTTCTCTGATAACATTTCACAGAAAAACTGACGAGGTATGGGTTTGTTAAGGGCACAGTGAGGTGAGTTGTGAGTGACATGAGAAAATCTGGAAGGTTGTGATTAGTGCCAAATGGCCCAGCTGGAGGCAAAACATTAGAGCTCCTTAGGGTTTCACACTGCTGCCAGCAGTGGTTAACACCTTCACTAACAACCGGTATGAGCCAGTGCACCCTACACAAGTCTGCAGTTGATACAAAACTGGAAGGAGTGGCTGAAATACCCATGGTTCTGTCACCATTCAAAGGCATCTGGTCAGGCTGGAGAAATGTGCTGAGAGGAGTCTCAAGAAGTTCAACAGGAGGCACCTACGTCCTTCTGTGAGTTGCCAAAATTTCAGCTGTGTATTTGGACAGAAAGGGGACTCATACATATCAGAACACTCTCCTGGATACAGCTTTCAGGTATGTCCATTCTACATGTGAGTATGGAACTATAACTATAAACACTAAGAGGCATAAACCCATTATTTACAAACACTTGAGTAATACCACAACTATTTTCTGCTGTGGTTGTTATGGTCTGTAGGCCTAAGGCAGCTTCCTCAAGATCCTGTAGGACTTTCCCTGTCTGAATTTAGAGTTAAATGTATCACTCCTGAGATAGTTTACAAAGGGGACACTTAGTCCCTAAAACAGAGAGTTGTCTAGTTGCAAAGATCATTGTAAACCTTGTAAATATGCAGCAGTAAGTAGAGCAAGGTGCTTTCATACAGAACATTGCAGTACAAATAGAGTATTCAATCAGTATGAAAATTCTTCCAATGAAAGACCTCATCACCCAGGCAATGTGATCTGCATTGCAAAACAGAGCTGTTAACATTATCTGGGAAATTTCAGCAGATAGACTTTTTTCTTTCTGGAACATGCTGTGCATGTCACCCCATTAGCAAGACTATTATGAAGAGGTGCAGAAATGGTTGGGGAGATAGATTCTATCTTTCTTCAATGTTATTTTTTAAAAATAAGTAGAAATGACAGACACATAGAAATGATTAAGGATTTTATGTTGAGTGTTTTATTACCAATGTTGTAATTAATTTATTTTAATTTTAATTGAAATGTTCTTTCAACATTTTAAGTGAAATATTATCAACATCACCAGCTGTATCATTAGAAACCCTCAAGAAATACCTGTTAAAACTTGTGTTCCCAGTTCTGGCACTGCAGCAGCAAAACATAATGGTTTTTTAAGTGGTTGTTTCTCTCTACTGCTTTTGGTTTGAAAGCTAGAAACAGAGGCACATGCTTTATCTTCCCAGAAAAGAAATAATCTCTTTGAGGATGAGCTTAATTGTTTTTTCATCGAAGTTCCTGTTGTTCCACACAGCCTCAGGTGTTACCAGCTGGACTGCCAGGGCACCTCAAATACAAACATGTAATTTTCAATAAAAGGCCTAGGGCTTTATGCCTTCATTTCTTCCATTCCTTTAGTGTAGATATCTTTCAAAGTAGAAAAGTAAAAAAGAAGTGGCCTGAAGATGCACAGAAGTTAGTTTAGGTAACTGTAAAATCGTATTTTTTCTATTGCCCTTCTTCCCTTGTTTTTTCCATCCTCACTCTTGTTGCTCAAATCGATCAGTGCCTTGGGTTTAGAGTTAATGGACAAATATTTGCTAATATTAAGGTGAAAATGCTTCCTTTTAATGGGGTATTTTTGAAATTAGTACTTTGGGGATTTCATCAGGCTCTTAACTGGAATCTGCTAAAACGTTTCTTGAATAAATTTGTAAGGTACTGTACTGCTATTTCATGGCACTGGGATCCATCACCAGTACTGTTTCAAGGACGAAATAGTAACAAAAATGGTATGAAATGAAATCTCCTTTCTGATAATAAGAATGATTGCGTTTTCCCTACTGCAGCCCAGTGATTTGTTCCATTTATACACCTGATAACTGGTCATCTCAAGAGCTTATGTCACAGGAACGTTGCACTTAAATCTGATGGAAATTTGCCGCTGTGTACAGTCTGAGAAGGAAGCTTGCATTCTCTAAGTTGGTTTGGTGGCTTGGACTTTTGCGGAGCAAAGAACTGAGCTGCAACTGCATCTCCTGTCCTACACCAGCACGGAGAGTATTCCCCATGTTTTCTCCAGCTCTGTGATGCTGTGTGAGTTTGGCAGCCCATCTTTTTTACATAGGACTTAAAGGGCCACCACTAACACAGTGGGCGCGTTTATGCCGTCTGCTGACAGACTGCCCTACAGCCTGAAGGTAGGATGAGACCTGTTGAGGTGATTGCTAGTGAAAGAACCCGTGTTTAAACGGCAGTAGAAAGGCCTGCGCTTCTGGAGCCGGGGGCTTTGCTGTGTCAGATGGGCACAGCTTGCAACTGATAGTCCTGTCTGCACAGCCCACAGGACTTTAAGTGCTTGTACGGTGCTGTTACCACCAGAGTCTGAAAAAAGAAATGATTACAACTGCAACAGCAAATCTCGGGTCAAGCAGCACAGCAGGTATGGTATTGAAGTTCGATGCACCGCAGGTCCCGGTGCAGCCCCCGGCACTTTATCAGCTACGCTCCGTGGGCCGCAGACCAGGCCAGGCCGGGAGGAGGTGTCCCTGCGGTGCCGGTCTGGCTCCGCCGCAGGGCCGGGGAGCGCCAGGCGCTGGCTGCCGGGCACAGTAACCCCGGGGTGGGGCTCGGCTGGGCAGCCCCGCTCGCGGGGCAGAGACCCCCAGGAGCCGGCATGCGTGGAGCATACACAGCCCCGAGAGAGCCCGCCCCGCTCCCTGCCCCTTCCCTCCATCCTCCCGGGCGGGGCGGGGCGGAGCGCGGCCCTCCCCTCTTCCTCTGGCGTCGGTTCCGCTCGCAGAGCTCTCGTTGCTGCCGCTCCTCGCTGCCGTTCCTGCCCGTCTCCGCTCCGGGCCGCTCGGGCATTTTCTCTCTGCCTTAAAGTCGGTGAGGAGACGGGCTCGGGCGGTGGGGTGGTCGGCTGGAGCCGGCTGCGCTAGTTGGGCCGTAAGGGCCGCGCCGCGCGGCGCTGCGGTGGAGGCCGGGGGAGGGAGGTGGTGTAGCCCTTCTCTCCCCCCTGCACGGGTACCCAGGAGCGGGGCAGCGGTGGCGGCAGCGAAGGCACCGCCAGCTCGGGCCGTGCTGCGGGGCCTTGGGCCGAGAGGCGCGGGCACGGCCACGGGCACAGGCAGTGGCACCGCGCGGGCCCCGGCTCCGCCCTGCGGCCGCCTCCGCCCGGGAGCCCGGTGCGTGCCGGGAGCCGGGCGGGGGCCGGCGCCGCCCGCAGCCGCCCAGCGCCGCTGGAGCTGCAGGGAGGAGCGGCGCAGCGGGGGCGAGCGGGCAGCGCGGCCCCTGCCTGCAGCGTCCTCACGGCTGTTTCTGCTTCCTTGCAGGGTGTCTTTTATGAATAATCAAAAGCCGCAGAAGCCGACACTATCGGGCCAGCGTTTTAAAACCAGAAAAAGAGGTGAGTTACCGCACCGTGTGTGCTGCCAGGACCGACTGCCAGCGCTGTGTGTACGGTAAAACATCGGTTTCTGTCAGTAAACAAACCCGTGCCTTCATGTGCTCTCCATAAATTTTTTTATATGAGACCATGCTGAATGCAGTCTTGAGGCTGACTGGAATTTTCTCTGCACTAACAAAAATGCTTGGCAGTCAAAATTGTCGCTGAATTTGCTGTGATAACCTTCCCCTAAAAGATGGTCATTCTGGAACTGTTCAGAGTGTGTTTAGCCTGCAAGCAGAAGGACCTAGTACCCCTGAATTATAGGGGAGCTCCAGCAAAGGCTTGTTGGAGGTTAATCCATACGTCTAAGGGGCATGTAACATAATAAGAATTTCAGTCTTAGCCACTGGATAAAGTTACATTGTCCTCTTTTAAATTTTTAAAAATTGACAGAGTTTGCTGTGGTGTGTCTAGCAGATGGAATGCCAGCAGCCATGGGTTTAGTCTCTTTTTAGTCATTTAACCATAGTTTGCTGTGAAGCAACTCCTCTGGAACAGTGAGCTCCATGGGTTTGCCCTGGAAAAAAGCTGATCCAGTATTTCCAAACTTGCACCCAGCTGTTACCAATGTGTTGATACTTGCATTGACACTGGACACCAGTATTCCTTACCAGGCTGCTAACAGAATTGGCTAAGCTGTTGTAGACAGTACTCAAAATAAGATCTGCAGTTGAGTTCTCTTATCTTTGGAAGCTTTTCATCTCATGATTTCCATAACCTAAGGACAAATTGAGATGAGGAGAATTGAAGATCTCTTTAAGACTTCCAAGTTTAGTTACATGGATGGATTTGTTGCATGTTCACTGTGCTCTGCTAGTAGTAAAAACAAGGGAATGATCAGCTGATGTGTCAGGCATGAAGATACATCAGGTGTGTTCTGCTTAACAACAGCAAAGGTTGCTAAACAGATCTGCAGTTACAGTCCATTAAGTTAGCTCTTATGTCTACATTTCCCCCAAGCACTTAAGGAAAAGTCACTGTCTCAAATTGAGCTGCAGGTTAAGAGGAAGGGATGGTCTTGATAGCCAAAAAGCGAATTGCCAGGTGACTTGGATGTGGTAATGGTATGAAGTTTGTCAGAGTTCATCCGAAACAGAGGCCCAAAAAGCTGAGATAAAACATGAGTAATGGAGCCAAATGTACAAAATTATAGGAGCATGTATTAAAAATTGCCTTCCAGCATGAGCTAAGTCTCTGGTTTTGGAGGGAAAGAGTGATCTAACATGGGAATAGCGGTATAGGAATCAAACTGAGAAGTCAGGTAAGCTTTATTAGAGCCAAGTAATGATCGTCACAAAGAACTCCTCTTGGAAATCTTACTTTAACACTTTTGCTTTACAGATGAAAAAGAGAGGTTTGACCCTACTCAGTTCCAGGACTGTATTATTCAAGGTTTAACTGAAACTGGCACTGACTTGGAGGCAGTAGCAAAGTTTCTTGATGCTTCTGGTGCAAAACTTGATTATCGCCGCTATGCAGAAACACTTTTTGACATCCTGGTGGCTGGTGGAATGCTGGGTAAGTCCCTTTGATGTGGCTGCTGTCAGCTTTGTTTGCTTCACTCTGCAAATACTGTTTTCTTTCAGTGTAAAATCTCTGCTAAAGAGCCCATTGAGAGTGTAGAACAGAGTTTAAGTTAATCTGTGGTAAACCACCAGACCATCTTTGTGCCCAAGCAGTTACTGTAGAAGCACTCTGTATAACCTGCCTCAGTTTTACCTGAGCCTGTTTGCATTCCTTCAAGTGTAGATTGTACAAACTCTACTTTAGAAGCAAGTACATTAGACTTTTGGGTGTGATAGGTGGGGTTGGTTTTGTTTGTTGGTTGGGTTTTTTGTTATTGGTTGGGTTTTTTTACTAGGACTAGATCTTGACTCTGGTCAAGATCACTTCTAATGATGAGAGATGGATGAATGCTTGTTTCAGGTGTGTGGTCTGTGGTAACAAGACCAGTAGTTGCCCTGAAAGATTTTGACATGATCCTATGATCTGTGCATCCTGCCCTGTTATTTTGGAAAGGAAACTTTTTTACAGAAGACTCCAAAGTGCTTAGTCTTGGATTTGCTATTACAAATGATTTGTTGTTGACAATAGTGAGGTCATGGGCTCTAGCAGACATCAGGGAGTGAGTAATGAGAGGGTGGTCAAGTCAGCAGAAAACACAGGGGCTGAGGAAGTGAAATGGGATGAAGAAAAAGTCTTGTAAACTCAGGTACAAACTGTGTACAGAGCAAAGAGAAACAGATGCTCGCCAACCAGGTAAGCACATACTGTAATTGTTACAATATGTGGGTTTGCATTCAAGAGTCTTAACCAGTGCACCCTGTGTTAGGAAGGGTTCCTTCTAGGAACGAGGCTGATGGAGAAGGGAAGGGAAGAAGGCATTGCTGTGTTCATGGTGATGTAGGGTGCTTTACTCAACTCCCTCTCTAACAGGTAGCTAAGAAGACCAGCTCTGATCTTCAGTCAGAGGAGGCCAGAATAAAAACTAATATCCTGTTGCCTTACCAGCTTTTAATGTTATTACCAGAAATATTCATGTCTGGTTTTAAAGTCATGTTCCTGACTAATACATAACAAAGGCTCTCCATTGTATGTAGAATGGCATAGAAATGGATGATGAGATGTTCTGGCACTGATGCTGGTGACCTGAATGCACTTTCATTAGTGAAGCAGCCTACATAACTAAAGTTTCAAGCTCATCTCTGCAGCACTGACTTTCGAACTGCGTGTCTCTATGTGTTTCAGCTTGCTGTTGTGACTTACTCTGTCATGTAAAAGGCACAAAGCTGCACTATTGCAGCAGACACTAAAAAGACACTTGCTGGAATTAAGCAGCTTCAGTGGCTTCCTTTAAGGGAGGAGGAGCTCATATGGCCTTGTTAACTTAGTCATATGGAAAGGAGATGTGTTGTCAATCCCCTTAGCCTCTTAGGGGGCCAGAATAGTTAAATGTTCAAATCTAAGCTGATTTTAAAGTTCTGGTGCAGCAGTGGAAGAGAGAAAACTGCAGGAGTGTCTGTGGTGATGTGGTCATTAAGTTCATCAGGAAAGGACAACGTGTTGCATGTTATGGGTGTTGGAGTTGTGCTGTGGAGACTGCTGAGTGCTCTCCCTGGGAGTAGCACCACTAATGCTGAAATCCTCCTGCAGCCCCAGGTGGGACCCTGGCAGACGACATGACACGCACAAACGTCTGTGTGTTTGCAGCACAGGAGGACCTAGAAACCATGCAAGCATTTGCTCAGGTTAGTTCTGAAATGAGAACAATTTAACTTAAAGCTGTTTAATGGTCAAAAATTAAACGTTTGTGTAATTCTAAGTTAGGGTAAAAATAATTCATGGCTTTAAGCATATTGCAAGTGGTAGAGCAGTGTTCCAAACTCCAAGTGCTCTAAACAGTTCAGACCTATTTTATTGAACATAGTTTTTTAAAATTCTAATCAAATGATAGTTCACAGCAAAAGGTAATGCACTCTATCTTTTTAGGTTTTTAACAAGCTAATCAGGCGTTACAAGTACCTGGAGAAAGGCTTTGAAGATGAAGTCAAAAAGGTATGGAGTGTTTTTTAATCAGCAGACAAATAAACCTTCACATTCTGCTAGTTAATCACTCTGTAGAAGGGTTACATCATAAAAGGGATTATTAAAATACAACCCTTGAAAGTTCTTCATAGAAGAGTGGCTGGCTTGCAGGACTAGCAGTGACTAGTGCTTCTGCTGGCTTGATGAAACAAAAGTGTTTAACACAGAGGCAGTGGCCAAAGTTTAGTGAGGGGTGGTGGTTTTATGCAGCTCTTCTTACTTGTCCTGCAGTTGCTGCTGTTCCTGAAAGGGTTCACAGAATCTGAGCGGAACAAACTGGCCATGCTGACGGGTATTCTGCTTGCCAATGGGACACTCAATGCATCAATTCTCAACAGTCTCTACAATGAGAACTTGGTTAAAGAAGGTAAGCGTGGCCCAGCTGCTCCCTTAGGAAGGGGAGACAGAACCATGACAAGTAGGTGGAAACTGTGATAACAGTACATCCTCACAAGCTTCCTCTGGTGTTAGATTGACTACAGGATTAGATGTGATGCCTCATAACCTGGAAGACCTTAAGACTTCAGAAAATTAAGTTTCTTGAGAAAGCTTGTGTGTAGGACTTCCCTGCATGACACTACTGTCACTAGAGTTGCCCAACAAGGCACTATATTTTGAGGAGGGACCTTGCAGGATGCAAAAGGTGTGTCATGTCTTTAGGTTCCTTCCTTCAGCAAGAAGAGTTGAGTTTAGTACAGGGAAGACTTTGTGATGCTGAGTGGTAGAAAAAGTCCAGCGTGCTGGAGGCTGCAGTGTCATTGGGCAGGGAGAGGTAGTGCAGACTGAGCTGGGGTTGTTTGGAAGCACAGTCTGACAAATGAGGTACCCTGTACTCAAGTCTCTGGTTCCCTGTGTTTTGAATTCCACTAATAATAGAACTATTCCAACTGCACAGGTGTTTCTGCAGCTTTTGCAGTCAAGCTGTTCAAATCATGGATAAATGAGAAAGATATCAATGCAGTGGCTGTCAGTCTTCGCAAAGTAAACATGGACAACAGGCTCATGGTGAGTACCCCTGGAACTCCTCTGCTGCTCCATAAGCCAGTTTGGTGAACAGCATTTGCCAGCAAAGTACTCAACATGCATTTCTTTTACAAAAGAGTTGTAAACTTTGTTTTCAGGAACTCTTCCCAGCCAACAAACAAAGTGTTGAACACTTCTCCAAGTACTTCACTGAAGCAGGACTAAAGGAACTTTCCGAGTATGTTCGGAACCAGCAATCCATAGGAGCTCGGAAGGAGCTGCAGAAGGAGCTGCAGGAGCAGATGTCACGGGGAGATCCATTCAAGGATGTAGGTGTTTGTAGACAAGGTGGAGATGCTTTCTGTGCCTGTCTCTCTTTCATACAGAACTTAGCTCAACACTAAGGCCAGAAATGAGGACTGGGGGGCGTTGGTATTAGCTTTGTGGCCTTTCCTTAATGTCCTGAATCCTGCTGTATGATCAAGGAGGTTGATTGTCATTCTGAAACCTTCTGGGTTACCTTTAGAAGAGACATTTTAATTTAGCTTAGTGTCATGTGTGACCTTTGTGCTGACTCTTCCTCTCTTGGCAGATCATCTTGTACGTGAAGGAGGAGATGAAGAAAAACAACATCTCAGAACAGACTGTGGTAGCCATAATCTGGTCAAGTGTAATGAGCACAGTGGAGTGGAACAAAAAGGAGGAGCTGGTAGCAGAGCAAGCCATTAAGCATTTGAAGGTATTGTAACTTCAGTATGGACTTCTGCACCCCTTAGGCAGAGCTTGGTTTTCCTTCTGTCTGCAGCTCCCTTTTAAATGTTAAGGCTACAACCCTGCTAGTGCAGAGACAGAAGGAGATGGGGAATTCTCCCCCTGCTGAGGAGCCTTACAGACCAAGGGCCTGAGGCAGAGGCAGTGACTGCTGCAGAGCTGCTCTGGGGTGGGGCCATGGTTGCAGGTTTCTAAGCAGTGGCTGATGGAAACAGCTTTAGTCAGGGGGTGAATGTGAAGTGCTCTGTGTGTGCCAGTGTGTTGTTCTTGTTACAGCAATACAGCCCTCTACTTGCTGCCTTCACCACCCAAGGTCAGTCAGAGCTGACTCTTCTGTTGAAGATTCAGGAGTATTGTTATGACAACATTCACTTCATGAAGGCCTTCCAAAAAATAGTGGTGCTCTTCTACAAAGGTAACTTCTGTGGGGTTCTAGTTTCAGGGGTTTGCGGGTTTTTGGAGGGGTTGGTTTTGGTTGTTTGGGTTTTTTAAAGCTTCTGAAACAGAATGCTTCGGTTCTGACAAATTCTTTAGGGGAGATCAGTGCTACAACACTGCACTTCATAAACTGAAAAATTTTCTACCTCCTGTTTGTAAAAATGTAAAGGTGCATGTGAGTGGCCTTGCAGCATCTTTGTCTTGCACATGGGGAAGTGCAAGACAAAGATGCTGCCTGTCTATAGTAGATCTGCTTAAGAGTTGCAGAACAAAGCTAAATTTAGATTTTTAAGGCATTTGGTTAAGTTCCATGATAGTGTATTCTTCTTAGTTCTCTTAACATTGACTGTGAGCAGCTGAAGATTGAGACCACCAATGTGTTTTGGGCTGCTCTGGGCTCTTTTTAAATGTCTGATAAAAGACTACTGAAAAGCACGCTGTGCACCTATGGAAACGTTAAACTGAAGACTGTATTGTACTTGTAAAATTCAAAAAGCACCTACACCACAGGAAGTGTTTACTTTAGACTGTAAAACAGTTTGCATTGGTTCTTAGCTGTTAACCTTTGCTTGGAGTGTGCCATCTCGAATAATCCTGAAACGCTTCAGACTGTTAGTGAAAGTGCAGCTCCTGGATACAGTGCAGAGGAAATACCCAGCATGAGGAATCATCCAAAATGCCTGGTTCAAAACTGAAGGCACTCCTAGTGTAGATCTGTCTAGCTGTACCCAGAGGAGGAGTACATGATGGTTCTAGGAGAGGAAGCAAAGGCTGGCAGGCAGGTTCTCAGCAGTTTGCTGTGTTAATGCTGCTCTTGCCCATCTTTACAGCTGAAGTTCTGAGTGAAGAACCCATCCTTAAGTGGTATAAAGATGCACATCTTGCAAAAGGAAAGAGTGTTTTTCTGGAGCAGATGAAGAAGTTTGTTGAATGGCTCAAGAATGCTGAAGAAGGTAACCAGCAGCTTGGCTCATATGTGGACCGTGTTCATTTTGGGAATCCTAATGCCGTAATGCTGTGTTCTGGAGTGGGGGATGTTAATTGCCCCTCTGAGACCAGTGTGCCCCCTCCCCTGGTCCTGGCTAGAAAAGCTTGCCAGGACAATCCATGTGGATCCAGTAGCAGCTGTTGTGTGGGATGCAGGGCAGCAGCTGAGCTGGGGGCTGGGGGCTGAGCCATGGCCAGGCTGCTGATGAGGTGTCTCTGTTGCAGAGTCGGAGTCTGAAGCTGAAGAGGGTGACTGACCTGTGAAACTCTGGCCTCAGTAAAGCAAACAGGAGCTGTAGATAAGTGTCATGTCTCATGTGTCCTTCTGATTCTTACATCCTACCTCCCTGTATCAAGCATGATATAAGGGCTCTCATGGCAATTTATTTTAACTGTTTTCTATAGTTAATGAAATACTGGATTTAGTTTTTAAAACCATGTTCAAGTAGCTTACAGGAGCTGTTAGATTTGACTCTTAACCTGCATTTGTCCTTTCAGTTACTTTCTACCTCCTGTATTTTCTACTGTAATAATGTAATTTAAGGCCTTCCACAGTGAAATCCACATCATCTGTTGGGATTTCTGTCTGTATTGGAGTAATGTGATATGGTTAATGAGACTTAGGGCAGTCTGCTTGCAAATTAAACTATAAAAAAGCCTCCCAAGTGAAGAGGCCATTGCGTGTGTGGCACTGCAGTCTGTACCACCTTGTCATAGGTGGTTGTCCATGTCCCCAAGTACTTTGTCATCCCTTTACCAGACTTCCAGCATAAAGCAATCCTCTATTCCAACTCCTGGAGAAGGTGGGAGCCCCACTGCTGGAAAGCAGCTGTTGTGGCAGCAACAGGTTGCCAGGGTGGGGCATGAAGAGTGGCATCTCTGAGCCTGCTGGCTGGCACAGCTGGTAGCCTGTGTTCCCGAGGGGCTGTCACCGTGCCCTTGCAGCTCTGGGGGTGCCTTCCTTTTCCACTTCCCTCATGGAAGTACAAGCCCTGCTGTTCCACACAGAGCTGCCCAGCAGCTTTGTCAAGCTCGGTGCTGCTGTTGGCAGGGCTGGGGCAGGGGGAGCAGCTGCTTTGTGCTGCTGTGTAAATGCACAGCTGCTGCAACCTAAGGCAGCCAAAACTCCACCCCTCCCCCTTGAAGTTTAGAGATTCTTTTATGCTGGCAGCTCACATGCTAAACCAAACAACTTATCTGCTCCCTAAAACTTTAATTCCTAATGGAAATTCTCAGGACAGTTCAATTCAGAAAGATTGGGGGAAAAAATGAAGTCTGTACTGTTGTAACCTAACAGTGAGCATTAACTGAAATACTGGTAACCAGAGTACACCTACTAAAATAAATGAAAAAATTGGTCATCACAATGCAATCTGTTCAATACTACAGTGATCTTCCTTACTTTGTAACTTTTTTTTTTAAGCAAATAAAGGCCATCCTTACACTTACTGTCAAGGGCTGTCTACTCCTTTTTTTCTCCCCAGTCCAGCTGCAGAGAGCAGTGACAGTGTGGGTGTGATTTGGTGGGCATCTGTCACCCAGCCAGGGTCAACCCACCACATCTGTCTAAAAAGTTAATAAAGTCTGAAAAATATTCCATGCATCTTGCATTTAGTACATCTCTGCATCATCCTCTGCATTCTTGCATCTTCTGGAACAGCACCAAGACCATGCAGCCAGTCAATAAAAGTGAATTCAAGTCAGAAAAACAATCCATTCAGCAGGGAGTGTTAGTTACTCAGGCATTCAGATACACACCAAGCCACAGGCAGCACGAACAATTTCAGATTCACTACCTGGAAATTCACATAGTTTTATGTTGCAGGAGAAAAACAGGGCAAGGAAGAGATTTTCAGATGAGATACTCAAAGCAGGAAGGCAACAAAAAATTACAATTGTTTTTCTTCTAAAAGATTCACTGAATTTTACTTAAAAGATTGCAGGGCCCCTATATTTTTCTTAAAGCAGAAGGATTTAGTAATTATCTTTTTATATATATACACACATGTTGTGACAAGGTAGACAAGGAAATGCAATCCTAGTAGAAAAGAGTCAGCAACTAATATGAGGCAAAGGAATAAACTTATAGTATCCACAGAACTCCCCAGACCAGAAACTCAGTTACTACTGACAGATGAGAATCTACCTTCTTAAAATAACAAACCAAACAAGAATAAAATTGGTCCTATCACCTGTGGAGGTTTAGGATGACATGTATTACAAAGTGTCTTGTATTTCCTTCTGCCACATTAGACTAGATCCCTGGCTACTCAGCCCAGTGTCACATCCTTCCTTGGACTTGTGACTGCAAACTTCAAAACTCTCTCATTGACAATAGCCTCTTTCATACACAGAATTGGTTTCTGAATCATTGCTACCAAAAAAACCCAACCAAACAAAAAAAACAACCCCACAAAACTAAGTAACACCACCAACAAAAAAAAACCCCACCCACACAAAAAAAACACCTTCAACTCAAAATTAATCTGGTATCACATGACCTGATCAGAATAATAAAATCTTAAAACATGCCTGCTGACAGAATTCCAGAAGTTATTTACCTGCCAGGAGCTTCAGAAGGATGGCTGCAGCACTTTCTCCTGTGCACTTCTGAATGGTGTCCCCTTTCCAATCTTAGCATTGTTGCACCTTCTGCAAAGTGGTCTTTTTCTTTTATCCCCACCAGGACCATTAGTTTGACTGGAATTCCCCAAGTGTAACAAAGGTATTTTACTCTCTGAATTACATCCCACAGACAAAGAATTCAGTTTTAAAGCCTTTAATTACCAAATCTAAACAATAATGGCGATTGTGTTTTTCCTCACCATCCCAGTTTTGGGCTTTTTTCTCTGCTCCTTCTTCGAAGTTATTTTTTAATTCAAGAGCTTTTTTCAAGTTAATTATTTTTGGTAGGGGAACTCTAACCTTTTACCTTCTGCATTAAAAAAAGCCTTTTAAGGACACCATGGCTCAGGCACTCCTGCCAAGCTACTCAGGCGCCCAGTGATGCATTATCCTAGGAAGAAGAAAGGCTTCTGTGTGTTTAACAAGGGCAAATATTGCCCAGTGGGCTTTTTAAGATTTCAGTGAATTTTTTTCTATGGGAGACAATAAAACTCGGGTTATCTCCCAGTTAGTTTGTCCCACGAGGAAGAGCGAACTCACTACCCACCCGTATTTAACTTCCCTTTTCACGGCCAAGCCGACGGCAGCGCCTCAGCACGGAGGGGACCGGGACGGTCCGGGAGAGCGGAGCGAGGGGAACGCGGGGCCGGCCCCGAATCCCTGCGAACCCCCAATCCCCGCGGGCCCCCAATCCCTGCGAACCCCCAATCCTCGCCCCGGGGAAAGGCTCCGCACTCGGCCCGAGCAGGGGCTCGGGGAAAGCTCCGGCCCCGCCACAGCGGCCGAGGCCATTTTCTGCCCGCCCGGGGAGGAGCGGCAGAGAACATGGCGGCCTGAGGGGGCGGGGGAGCGTAGCGGACTCCGGATTGCGAAATGATCATTTCTTACCCTGGGACGAGGCTGTTAATGGTCTCGTACTGCCCTGGACATGGTTGGTGGTCCTCTGGAATCAGCTTACCATATGTACAAGTTTGTCGCTATTCAAAGATCATGCACCATTATTTTCTTCCTGCCCGCTGTTCTCCACTTTAGACCAAGTCCAGGAAAGCAGAGAGAATACAATCTTGAAAAGTTTGTTTGTAATTTTGTCCCAATAGGATCACCCTCCTTTCAATACACAACATTAAATTTAAAAAAAAAAAAAAAAAAAGTATCTACATTTAACGTGTATCCTCCAGAGAGCAAAATACTTGGTGCTGCCCTATTTCACATTTTCTATGTAACAGCCTTCTTTTTGTGGAGGGGAAAAGAAAGACCTGAAAATGTTTCCAATTCAGTGCAATTTTACATTATTAATTATTTACAGTTCCTCTGCACTGTAGGAAATTTCCCAGTATTGCACGGCAGTACTGTCAGTCAAGCATGCCATTGCAAGCTACTGCTGCTGGTTATAAGGAAAAGACAAGAGCACAGAGCTAAAAGAATAAAATCCTTTACCTGACTGAATTATTACACTAAAATATATTAAGTCTGGAAAAAAGGCTGGGAGCTTAAAGCAACATTCCATGAAGAATACAGGAACTTTGTCCCCTCGAGCAGGTATTAACTCTTCTCATTAATACCTCAGTAATCTGTACCTGGCATACCTTTGCCTTTCTCTTTATTTTAAGAGGCCAGGTCTCAAAATGGGCAATAAGGGTCTGAAGCAGAGTGCAATTCAGGTGGACCTTGAGCCTCCCAAGGATTACAAAGAGTATATATAAGAATGGGCTTTGCTAAGGGATGCTCACTGAGTGGAAAGAGGACTGGGGGAAGAAGTCCAGAATGCCTCTCTTCTCTGACCAAAATCAAGTGACCACAGCCTTTTTGGCAGTGCTCTTTGCTGTGTTCACCCCCTAGTCTTTGTGGAAAAGAAGTGATGACAAAAAAGTTACAGTAAATCCATGTTATCTAGTTTCAATCAACAGCTATGTAAGGACAGAAATACTTACTCTTTCACAGCAACAGTGTTGTGCCAGAAGCAGAAGAAATTACTCCCATCTACCTTTAGGGGAGGCTGAAGAGGTCATCATTCCAACACAGCAGCACAAGAGCCAACACTCCTCTAAATACGTTCTTTAATCTTCTGGGAGGGGTAAGTTTCATCTATTTATGACACTGCTCTCACCTAGGGGAAAAAAATTGTGTATCTTACTTTACTCTTTTG
The DNA here is from genome assembly GCA_013398615.1 of Brachypodius melanocephalos. Classification (NCBI taxonomy): domain Eukaryota; kingdom Metazoa; phylum Chordata; class Aves; order Passeriformes; family Pycnonotidae; genus Brachypodius; species Brachypodius melanocephalos. The sequence goes on along the minus strand of VZSR01000028.1, from coordinate 3,145,203 downwards.
AGAAAACTGAGTAAGGAAGATGACACTACGAGAAAGTTTCACAAAGCTGACAGCATGGAATTATAGCAAAGGACATTGTTTTAACATAACATCACTCAGAAAGATAATGCAAAAAACCAAAGATTAGGAAAAAAAAAGTTCTGGTTTTTATTTTACAAGTATAAAAAAACAGTGTTTAAAAATAAAAATGCCAGAAGATACTCTGGAAAACCTGGCCTTGGAAGCACAAGACTTCTTTGTGACAACCCTCAAACAATGTCACAACTCCTGAAAATTCTGCATTCAATGAGCAAAGATATGATCCAGCTGAAGTGCCTCTTTTTGATGGCTCTTACACCCCATAATCTGGGAATTATCTGACCAGTCTCTGAAGAATGTGTTGAGGCATTCTGTGGCTACAGAGCAAAAGGGTTGGCGTGAATTGTAATGTCTTTAATGCGAACATCATTAAGAGGTCGATAGGTTTTCTCGTTCACAGGCAGCTTCTCCAGCTCATCCAGGGTCTCCAAGCCATCAATAACTCTGTAAGAAAAACAGAAGTGCTGGAAATTGCCTTCTAATAATGATTTAAATTTCACAGTTGAGGCATCTCAAAACACTTTACAAGTTAAGTATCACAAGGCAAGGATTTTGCAAGCAAATAATACAAAATAAGACAACCAAAACATTTTACGTGGCAAATAAAAGTATTTTGAAAGGAAATGTTAAGCATCCACGACAGACTCTGAGAAGAAGTCCAAGCATCTGTATGTGCCCTGAAATACTCAGATCCCTCACACACTCTGACAGAGGCACGCAGTTGAATCACTTACTTTCCAAACACCGTGTACTTCATGTCCAGGTGTGGCTGTTTGCCGTAAGTGATGAAAAACTGCGATCCATTGGTGTTGGGACCATTGTTTGCCATGGAAACCACCCCACGGACACTGTGCTGAGCAAGGGGAAAAACCTCAACATGAATACACATCTGAAACCAGGACTAACCTGTGCAAAGTGCTCTGTCTTAGAGCTCTTCCTCAATACCATTGTTAAGAACAAATATTGGTTGCTAATATATTCTGTCACAATCAGTAATTAGCTCCTCAAAATGGCTCTTACAGTGAAAAATTACTTCTTTGCCTTCAGTGCATGAAACAATGAAAAATTGTTTTTACTTCTGTTTTCAGTGATGAAAACCCTCAAACCTAACTTGCTAAGCACAGAAATGCCTATTCCTATTTTAATAACAACCTATTGTTTTCCAACCAAGAGAAATTTTTTATAGAGAAAATTCAGATGAAAAACATCAGTGAATACTGAGAGCACAGAAATACCTTTAGATATTCACTGAATTCATCTTCAAACTTCTTGCCCCAGATGCTGTTACCTCCTTTCCCAGTGCCTGACAAAAAAGCAGCACAGAAATGACTGGATTTTCAGACTGAAAAGTCCAGGAATTATGTTCTATTACAACATTTTACAAGAGAGACAGCCTGCAATTAGTTTGAGACAGGTTCTTGACTCTGCACCGAGACATGACTCTATATAAGGAACCCATTAAGTAGCAGAACAAAACACTGACATATCCTCAAATTAAATTCAGTATGAGTACGAACAGACACAACTGAATCAGCTTTTCTCCCAAACTGCTGACACCATCTGGGAACCAAATCCCCAAATGTTTTAGACGCAGCCTTTCAGGCAGAAATCACACAAAACACAGTAGCAGCTGCTTCTACTGAAGTCAACAGAACCATCACATTTAGTGGAAACAGCTGGTAAAACCCAAGTTTGCAGAATGCATGATTACTTAAACCTGGAGTAATGGCTGCACTTCTATAAGCCCACCACAGAAAAGTAATCTCATCATAAAAACCCCTTATCAACAATACAATAACTCTTACATTTTTATTTTACTTATATTTTGGTTTTAATACCTATAATTCCTTTTTATTTCCTTCCATTTTATGTTTATGTACATTTCTTTCCATAGAAAGACAGAAGAATTTACCTAATGGATCCCCTGTCTGAACCATGAAGCCCTTTATATTTCGGTGAAATACGCATCCATTGTAGTAGTTACTAGCACAAAGAGCCAGGAAATTCTACAAAAAATCAAACAAACCATATTAACAAACAACTGAAAAATAGCATTATCTTACTCAAATGACAGCATTGGCAAAACCAATGCTTTTACCTCTGCTTTGCTTTGTGACCATGAGAATTCCAGACTATTGCCACAGAATAGTCATAAACAAATCACAGCTAATAAACTCCCTTTATAGCATCACACACACAAAGAATAAAAAGCTTTCAGTGCAAGGTTGTCAGACTTGAGGAACAAACAAGAAGCCTAAGGCGTGCTCTCATGTATCATTCCCGTTCAACAATTTCGTTTTGCACATGTAATTTTGTAATCGATAACTTCATGCCTCAGTTTTTTCATTAAAATAAATGAAATTTCTTTCAATTTCAGTTTATTGTAAAAATTCAAAATTGGGATTCCTAACAAACTGTGAGTAAGTCTCACTCTTTTAAACTAAAATCAAGTCTGTGAGGGTATAAATAAACCCATGGAAATCTGGGATTCTTATGCTAGGTGTTTTACTTCCCCTTAAAGGTAAAGGACACTTTGGGAGATGCTGGAACTTCAAGAGAAGCACCCCCTAACTAAACCTTACCAAGTGAGAAACAGGTATCAAACTCTAGGCATGCACAAGTCCTGTGAGTGGAACAGACACTGCACCAGGTTAGAATGATGGTATTCCATTACAGGAAAAGATGAAATTGCAAAAGCCACTTCACCTCCCCCCACAGTCTTCAGTATTTCTACTGCTTTGTTTCACCACTGGACAACCCTACTCCTGATACTTGACTTACTTCACAAGTCTTTGGTGTACGCTCACAGAACAGTTCAATTTTAATATCTCCCACATCAGTATGCAGCGTGACAGCCTGAGCAAAAGGCAGAGAACAAGAATTACCACTGTTTCAACATTTGGCCATAAGCAAGGCTACTGTCACAAACCATTGTCATTTCTGCTAAAATCACCAGAAAGCATTTGGTTTCATTTAGCTTCAGGACAAATCAAGTTTGCCATGGTAATGCAACAGCCGTTGCATGCTGTTATACCCCAGAAATACATTATTCATTTGCAAACAGGACCTACTCAGCCACTTGAATGTAAAGGTGAAGAATCAAGGCTGCATCTATTTTGGATGGTGCACACACCCCCCTGCTTTACAACTAGAGGAGTAACTGATGCCTGCAGCTTTTTGATTGATAAGGCTAGTTCTGAATGGCAGCACATATAATGTGCCTTCAAAGACAAGTAAATCTACAAATTAACTTACTTTCCTTAGAGAACTTATAAGTTACCTTCATAAAATTTAAAATCAGTTACGCAGTGACCTAAACAAAAAAAATTATCTCTACAGGCCAAATATATCACAGTGCTTCTATGGAAAGTGCTAGACCATGCAAAAACAATTACTGTGGGGATAACTGTACAGCAAAACTGATAAAAATCAGCATCACACTGATACTGGCATGCTGCTCCAAAAGTACACAAGTAAAAGAGACTGCTGCCCACAGTGTCCATGAAAATGCTACAGAAGGTGTAGGAACAGTTTAAGACATATATAGTCTTATCTATTTCTTGAATTGCGAAACTTTTAAAAACCTGTGAGTGCAGAGGTGTACATATGCTGAAGCAGAGGTATATTCTTGCAACTAGACTAATGCTTTTGTGGCAAAAGAAACCAAATTAGATTATCAAATACATGCCAAAGGAGCATTAAAATCTGTGATCTCTAAAGTGAAAGCATTATTATGTTTTAGACTGATGTAAATCAACCTTTTTCATAGTATATTTTTGTAAGTTTGAAATGAAAACCCTGAACTTTTCATGACAAATTCTTCACAGCATCAGAGTTAAATGTGTAATCCTTTGAGATGGAGAGCAGGCTATTCACTTTCCAAGAGACAACCATTTCAGAAAGAACGAAAATATATAAAATGTGCTTTTATTCTTACCATGCCTGTTTATCAAAAAGCTGAGGTAGCCTTCTATACAACGACTTCCTGCAAAGATAACATATGAAATTTGTTGAGGTTCTTTCTGCCAATCCCCATTTGTTTTTTATTCTAAAATATCTGTTGGTTACATGCTTTTACACCACACGGTTCTACGGTGCCATTCCAGTGACTCTGGATAAATTTTTGCATTAAGCAACTACACAGCATACAAAGAATGAAAAAAGAATAGAAAAAGACCGCTTAAAGAAAGAGGAAAAGGGCAAAAAACACTCTTTCCTAGGATGAAAATTTATACTAAGCAATCACTTTTTGCAATTATGGCAGTTGGCAGAACAGTAGACGGCAGAAAGCCACAGCTAAAAGCCACATGCCAATACCTAACAGAAGTGTGATTTGGGGGCAACTCGGGACAGCTGTGAGTGCCCGCAACAGACAGGTACCTGCACCCGAGCATAGGATAATAGTTTCAAATAAATCGCTTAGAATGACGGTATAAAACCGCGGCTGCGTAGAAGTCGAGAGATTTGCATGCTAGTATCTTCTCTGTACACCCGCCCTCGCCGATGAAGCCCCGCAGAGCCCGGGGAAGCGCCGGCCCCGTGTCCCCACCTCAACCCACTCACCCGCAAACTACCGCTCCCTCCCTGCCCGAGGTACCGCCACCGAAATGCCGCGCACAGAACAGCCGGGCTCCTCCTCCGCCCTCCGGCTCCTCCACCGGCGAGCCCCTGCCCGCAATGCTTTAACCTGCCGGGGCTGATGCAGACCCAGCCTCGCCGCCGCAGAAGCGGCTTCTCTCCCGCGGGCCTCAGCTCACTCCAGCGCTACGGAGGGGCCGCCCCAGCCCTGCCGAGCGCGGCGGAAGCGGCGGGGCCGAGCGCAGGTCCCGCCCCGCAGCGCCAGCCCTGCTCCTGCGGGAGGTGAGCGCGGTGCCGGCCCGGCCGTGCCCCGAGGCCGCCGGTCCCGGTCGCTTCCCGCCGCCGAGGAGCGAACGCCTGTGCGGCCGGGCTCTGCGGCTTGGATTCGCCGCGGGAAGGGGGATGAAGCTTGAGCTCCGCGCGTTTGGTGCAGGGCAGCGCGGGGCGGTGTGTGCGGGGCGGGAGCGCGGCAGCTCCGGGGCGGGGAGAGCGCCCGGTGCCAGGGGTTGCCGGGGGTGACCGGGAGCACCGACCGGCAGCGGGGCAGGGTCCGCAGCCCGAGCGTCCGCGGCTGCTGTTTGGCCGGGGGGTTCCCGAGGCTCAGGGCGGCCTATGTTTGCCCCGCACAGGTCCCCGCATGCCGCTCCCTGTCCCGCCGCTGCTCCGCCCGTCTCTCCACCGCGTCCGTGCCTTGGGCCGCCCGCCCGTACGCGCCCTCATGAACCTCCGGGAGCTCGTTTCTGCCCTGAACGACTTCGCATCCCCCGCTCTGGCTGAAAGCTGGGACAATGTGGGATTGCTGGTGGAACCAAGTCCTCCCCACACTGTGAACACCCTTTTCCTCACTAATGACCTCACTGAGGAGGTGATGGAAGAGGCAGTGCAGAAGAAAGCAGACCTGGTTCTTTCTTACCACCCTCCTATATTCACGCCACTCAAGCGAGTAACGTGGAAAACGTGGAAGGAACGGCTGGTGGTGCGAGCCCTGGAGAACAGAATTGGGATTTATTCTCCGCATACGGCATACGATGCCGTACCTCATGGAGTTAATAACTGGCTATCAAAGGGACTCGGTGAGATTCTGTTAAGAACAAACAAGTTAAAATTATTAAATATGTATGTTATTTTAGGTGGAATCTTTCATTCTTTGCCTTCCAGCTTTTATAGTTGTGATTTGAGGACTGGTTTTATGTTTCCTAATAGTTTTATAATACTGTAAGCTTAAAAACATTTTAGGAAATTTATCTTGGTGATGTATACCAGATAACAAACACAAGAGGGTATTGTCAGATGCATGACTCTACTATTGGATGTATCTGGAACTGGTGGAGCATATTTATTGTCCACTATGGTTGCAACGCTGAGACCACTGACTTTAAAGCACCACCTTTAATTTATAAAGTCCAAGACCTCAATCTTTACAAAGGATTTAAGCTATGTGAAATTATTTTAGATTTTTATCCTGTATTGTGGCTCACAGATGTGTCTTTTCCAGCCTGTCATACAAACCAGAAACTCTTTCTGGTTTTGTACAATCGTTAGGATAAAATTGATGGCATTAAAGATGGCAAATAATATACATCCATCAGCTTCTTTGGACTAAAAATAGACTGTGCCTAATGGAGACAGGAGAACAAAAAACCCACAGTTCAGGTCAAGGAAAAAGGATTTGAGTGCAAAATTTGCATCTGGATCTCTTTAAGATAAGTGCTAAATCAGTGTTAGGATTCTTACCCTGCTTTATAAACCAGCAATCTTGTACTGTTTCCTCAGGTGCCTGTACTTCTGCCCCGCTGCATCCATCAACTGCGCCGAGCTCTCCAGCTGAGGGCACGCACCGGGTGGAGTTCTGTGCAGATGCCGAGCATCTGGATGCAGTGCTGTCCAAAATCAAAGACATCCCAGAGATCTCTTGTCTCACTACTCTCCCTGCCAGGTATCTGCTCCACTCTAATGTTGTATTCTTCCTGTTGTTTGAAACAATAAGTTGCTGTAATTGTATTTTACTGTTCTAATAATTTTGTTCCTCTGTCCATTGCTGCTGTATTTTTCAGCAATAAAATGAAAAACTTAAGGAATAATTGTCCCTTTCTGGTCAATCTATGTCATGTTAAATGGTAATAGCAACTCAAGTCTAGCATCACATAGATTAGGGATGTTAAATAAAAGTATTAACAGGAAAATTGATGTGGACAATTGAGTTAAATTCCCATATTTGTGTCTTCCAAGACGAGTCTAAGCTATCACAATGCTGCCTTTTTTTCCTTTCTCAGTTGTAGAATAGCCATTGGAATAGAATAATAATAATGCCAAAATTAATAATTATAATGCTGTAATATAATAACTACAATGCCAAAATTTCATCTAGCTTCTTAACAAGCACCAGGCTTGTCTTTCCTCAGGGTTGAAGGTGAGGAACAAACACGAGTCAGTTTGAACTGCTCTCAGAAAGCATTGCTGGAGGTGGTGGCATTATTGTCCCAGAACAGCCTTCTTTATCACAGGACAGAGATTCTCTTACTACAAAAGGTAACAAAATCACAAAATTACTTGCTGTGAATGTATTACTTTTGTGAGCTGAGTACTCTAAACACTGAAATGCAGTAGTCAGTGGCATCACAGCTTCCAGTGCTACCCTAGTGCTCAGAAATACTGGCATATAGGGGATTTGAAGCCACACACATTTTCCAAAGCAATTAAAACTATTTATGTGGTCTGTACTAATTCTTAAAACACTTCCAATAGGTGGCATGGTTCATATGTTACATTTGAGAACATCACGTACACACTTTTTTGTCAATGTCAGCGATGTTCCTGCAAGCCCAATACTGTAACTCAGCCCGTTACAGCATGGAAAGCAGTGCAAGCATGTGGAGCCAGCTTTCTGACAGTAATTTGAATTGTTTTTCAGCCTCTTCTTCCCCAGACTGGAATGGGACGGCTGTGCACCCTGAGCGAGCCCGTGTCCCTGTCAGCCATCATCGAGCGTATCAAAGGTCACCTGCGGCTGCCCCACGTCCGCGTGGCCCTGGGAGCAGGCAGGACACTCGGTAAATGGGCCTGCCAGCCAGCCTGCCTGCTGGGACTGGCACTGCAGCAACACAGGGAGCAGGAGCCTGTGCGGGACTCTGGGAAACACTGCTGTCCTTAACAGGTTCACTTCCAAGAAACAGGGAGCACTGTTAAGAAACAGCATCTTAGAATTTGCAGTCATATGAAAAGAAGCTTATCTATTTTTGATTCTGCATTACGCTGGTTGTTGTGGTGAAGAAGGGACAGCACAAGTTGAATGAAAGATACCATTTTTTGTAATTTATATAATGACTAAGACTTTTTTTTCCTGCCCAGGATATCAGGCACAAAGGTGTACTGTTTCATTTTATGTTTCCTTTTGTGACTGAAGATTAAAATTCAAATTACTTTAAGAGTAAGACATTTTATGGTATCATTATGAACACAGAACTGTGTTTTGATGGAAGATAAAGAAGGTGAACTAGGTCAAACAGTGGGGTCATTAGTAAGATGTGGAGTAAATATCCTCTTGTCCCAGCTACCTATCCTAATGTCCAAGAAGCATAGCCAGTAGAATTTGTGAGAGTAAATTTGTTGAGAACTCTTTGTAACTTAGGAGGCAGAAATCTTACTAGACTAAGAATTGCACCAAAAAATCCCCAAACAAAGCCTCTTTTTATGGTGGGGCATTGAAGTGGTATGATTCTACTTAAATCAGCAGTAATTGCAAGGCAACGTACTGTGAAACCTTAACAGATTTTGAAAACTCCCTGTGCTGTATGTTCCCTCTTTTAGTGAATGTAGTGTATATGAAAAATTAAAATTCCTGTCACTGGCATATATGTAATAGCTTGGAATTAGCAATCACAGCAAATGGACAGTTTTTATTGGCATAGAGCAGCTTTCAGCTTTGGTTAGGAACCAGTATATCTCAGAGACAAAATGCTGCCTTAGTGGCATCATTAGTTGGGAAGCTAACAGTGCTGGAACACAAGATTCCTGGTAAGAGCAGTGGCCTATTATAAAGAGTTCAGAAACCTAACTAACACCTCACTAGGAGAAAGGTCACCAGCAGCCAGCCTTTGTGCTGGAGTTTTCTGCCAAGTTTCCTGGCCCTTGAAAAAAACCTGTCACAGAGCATTTTGTTGTATTGTTACAAGTGTTATAGGCCCATGACTCTTTCAAACTGACATGTCTCTTCCTCCAACAAATTTACATTGACTCTAAAATCAAGGTAGTAGTTAACTGAAACAATTACTAGCAATACATACATGAGGGCTGAACAAAGGGGAAGGAGTTTAACTGTGGCACCTTGTATCCTGCAGAATCACCAGTGAAGAAAGCTGCTCTTTGTGCTGGTTCTGGGAGCAGTGTACTGAAGGGAACAGAAGCTGACCTCTATCTCACAGGTAACAGACTGCTGTTTCATTATTTTTATAAAAATAGTCATTAGAGAAAAAAACAAACCCACCCCAGGGATTGACTGAATTCCCAGAATGCAAAACAATATAATGTAGTCTATGGAACCTTCCAAAGAAACTCCATAGTGTGTCTAACCAAAGGGACACTTAGTCCATTATTCTCTCTTCCAGCACTGGGACAGCTATTCCCTGTGGCTCAACAATGTGAAGGCTGCCTTGCATTCTGTAGGAATCACTGCCCCTTCTCCCCGTTATGAGCTGACCCTCAGGCTTCCCAACTTCCTTCCTCCATCCTCTTCCAGATCACTCTGAGCACTTTTATTTTCTGCCCAAATTAGCAGAATTGAAAACTATTGAAAGATGGCAAGGAATTTCTGTAGTTTGACTCAGCTGCGTTCAGGGATATCAGCTGAGTCTTTCAAAGGAGCCTGGAGCAGGAGTGTTCCATGTTCCTACTGAGCAGGTGGTGTTGCATTTCCACTTACAGCCTATATTCCATTACATCACCACAGCTTTTAGCTGAGATGCTTCATACATTGCAGAGACCTGGTTACCTGAACTGTACCATTAGCGATCTCCATGACATTTCTTTCTCAAAATGGCAGGAGAGATGTCCCACCACGATGTGCTGGATGCAGTTGCCAATGGGATAAGTGTTATTCTGTGTGAGCACAGCAATACTGAGCGAGGCTTCCTGTCAGAGCTGCGTGATGCACTCGCCGTCCACCTACAGAACAAAATCAACATCATTGTATCTGAGAAAGACCGAGATCCTCTCCAGGTGGCATAGTGGGGAAAGAATGGGAGAGACAGGGAAGATTCAGTCAATAGGGTTGTCTTGCAGAGACCTGTCCAGCTGCAGAGCTTAATGAAGGTGCTTCCAATTGGTCCAGTATGGAATGATTGTATTATATGGTCCCTCAAAGTCTGGGGTCTGTTTTGTCATGTCAGAAAAATAAATGTTTGTTTTGGAATACCAAAGGCTCACTTACTCAATTATTATTGTACTTGATTAAATTTACTCTTACTGCTTAATGTTAATAGATAACCATGATACACAAGGATTGGTTTGGGTAAAATATATTAAACCTGACTTATCTCCAGATTTAAGCTTACGCAGCATTTCTACCCTACTACAGTTATGTCAAATGATGTCACTGCAAGTCAATGATATTTTACCTAATAAATTTCAGAAACAGTAGTTAATGAAAGGATGGAGATCAACTGTTTGCATTAACAGCAGTACTAAGGCACCACTGAGATGCAAATAAATAAAGAACACAAAGCAAGTTGTTGGTACTAATATTCACAATCTACCACTACTGCAGCTTTAAGGCTTTTCAAAAGAGGGACTCTCAATCCAAAAGCTTTGTAAGGTTGAAACTCAATTCCTTAACAAAAGCTGTAAATTCATGTGCCTTTGTTATTTTAAAAACAGTTTTTGTAACTGTGGCTTTCAATTACAGGATTACTAAAACTGAACAAGTAGTGTTTTCACCACTGATAATGAGTTTTATTTTCCAAGTTAGTTTTTTGTTGGGAATTTTTTTTAAGAAAAAAAAAATCTCACAGTTGTATACCCTACCATCTCTGGATGGTAAATATTTCATTACAAATTTGTAAAGTTGTTAGCTTTATCCTTTTAAGTTAATAAAAGTGGCTCATCAAGCAATGTCTCTATCTAATAACTGCATGTGTTGTTCCACTTAAATGTAAGTGGAAAGAGATGACGGGTTTATCTGAAGCTACCTAGGCTATATAAAGGTCATCATTCTTACCAATACCATGAAGGCACCTCAGTCTGCTGAGAACTGAGAAGAAATTTCTTCTTTCCCAAGTCAAGGGAAAGGACCTATATGAAGAATCAAGTTGATAGGGGTTAGGTAGATGCTCTAGGTTTCCAATACAAAAGTCAGGCCATCTCCCTTCTGTCTGTGAGGGGCAGATGAGGTAACTATCATTCCGTGGGATGTTTTGGTTCTCTTCAAAAGCTATATACCAGTATTAAAAGGCAGGCAAATGATTCTTGTTTTTGATGTAAGAAACAATATAAAATATTTCTACTCAGTAGTTTGAAATCTTCTCCGAGGATATTTGACACAACAATGAAAATGAGGCTTTTGCACAACTGCCACAAGGATCTCTACCTTCCTGTAACATAAAAAGATTGTGAAAGACAAGACAAGCTAATGAAAATTAATACAGTACTTTATTTGATTGATTTGAATTATTACAACACTGAGCTGTAACACAGCTACCAAATATTAAGCATACAGAGTCCCTCAAGTCTGGCTGGCAGACTATAGATGATGGAACTACAGAACTTCCTCCCACATAACTGAGAAAAAAAGAATTGAAGAAAAGATGTCAAACTTCAGCAGTCTCCCAACCTCTAAGAGTTTAAAAAAAGGGAGAGCTTCTAACTGGCACTTAAGGCCTCCCGCAGGAACAGCAGACCCTCCTGATGTTAAAAATATAAATATACAATCAGACTTTTAAAAAATAAGAAAGTTTCATAGCCTCTTCATATTCCTGGATTGCACCTTGGAAAGTAGCAGGCAATGACATGAGTCCATCATAGTTTCGATTATCTAAATCTTATAAAAGGATGTGGGTTTGGAAAAAGTCCTTCAGTTTTATTGCCAGAATTGACTAAGTTACAGCATCCCAAACCCACTAGTACTGTCCTTTCCTCATGCAGTCAAGGCAGGTCTCATAGCATTATAAATCTTGTCTGGAAGCTAGTTTTGTCTAAATGGTAGAGGAGTAGTGGATAGCACTCAGTTGAGAAAAGTTGCACCACTAGTACAAACTAAAGCTCTTAACCATCTTGTGATTTGCACTTCCCAAGTAAATTGCTCCAATAAACCCCTCATGTCTACTACTGAGGTAGAGAGCAGAAGGCACAGTCTCACCAAGTTTGTTTTCCTGGCTGTGACGTTGGCTGCACAGATAGGAAGAAGGCTTTGTCTGAGCTAAGAGACAAAGCAGACAAATCCAACTAGAGCGCAAGAGAGGCCTTGCTTACCAAAGTCATAGTTCCAAACTACCTGAGGTAGTTGAACAATGAGCAAGATTCACTAGAATTATTACTTATCAGTGCAGCAGCTGTGAGGTTGGGGAAAGAGAGATCTGAGCATAGGCCCCTCTCCAGCAGCCATTGAGAGCAGTTGCTGCAGACACTGAGGACACAGAGACATTACACATCTTCATCCTCTTTCTCTAAGAAGTCGGTCAGGGTACTGTCATCGACAGGAATTAGTAAGTATTCCACACCATCAGCTCCCTGAAAACACACATGCACAGACATTGTTAACACCAGTGTACAGTTGCCAGGCAAGCCACTAGACAGCACTGCAATGCTAGCATTTATCTGCAGTCTGGATTAGAGCTGGACAGCATTCTGAACAATTACATTACTGAAAGCGCAGAATATTTCACTGGGGTAACACAGGAAATGCACAAATACTGAGAAAAGTCACTAAATGAGAAATTTTCTGGTGGGTTATGCTTGTCTGACACTACAAAGCTCCTCAACACTGTGTTCCTATATCCTGTACTGCTACACTGCCTCATTATTATGACAAGTCTGCCTTCTTTCCTTATAGAAATATAGGTAATACTACTGGAAGCAGACTGGCAGGCTCCATAGTCTGCTACTTCTCAGTCTTCAAAAAGAAGACACGTAGGCTGCTGAATAACCAAAGCACACTGCCTTTCTACAGCCCTCTATCCATGTAAAGGGTGTTGACAAATTGGAGGCATGGAAAGACCTGCAATTACAGAATGTCAGCTCCTTGCCAGTTCCTAGGTGCTTAAAACACTACAGCCTAACTTAAGAGCAAGTAAGCATCTTTTTTTATTCTAAGTGGCTGAATATCTAGAATTCTTCCCTGGACTCACCCGCTTGGTCCGGATGAGCTTGTGGTCCCTGAATTCTGTCAGCTGTGCCCTGAGTGTCAAGTCACTGTTCACAAGGAAAGCCTCCCGACACTGCTGGTAGAAGTCTTGGAAAGACAGCCCTGGAGACAGAAAACGGCAAGAACAGGAAACTGAAGTAGTAAGATTGTCAGATATTTCCAGGTCTCACACCACATATTGTCCACCTGAAAGTCTTGCTTTGGCTTAGACCAGAGTGGCTACAGTAACATCACCTCTTGCAAGTATACAGCCAAGGTAATACTTCAGTAATTAATGGAAAACAGCTGAATTAACATTCCAGTCACCCTGTTGCCTAATGGAATTTTAATAGCATTCTAAATGCACTTTCTATAATCGTTAATCTCTCTTAATTTCCAACTCCTCTATCTTGCTTTCTCTACCATTAAAATGTTATTCAGATCCACTGCAACACCTATGACAGTGAGAATATTCCACACGTATCCTAGAAAGCAGGGGTACATCAGAAGTCATTTATATAGGACATTTAAGTGCAAGTCATGCAAATTCAGTCTTCATTTTAGTTTTTTTACTCCACAGCCCCCCAGAAATGGTCTCAGTCGTGTCTAAGCATGTAAGAGGTGGTCCTTCAGAACCAGCCAGTCTACTGATTTCCTGTCTGAGTCAGACACAGTGCCACTAGAAAGACAAGGAGGCTCACTGAGCCAACTGTTCCAGCACTTCTGTTGCTGGAGATGTAACCTGCATACCAAAACCCAGGGCTGCTGTGAACACCAACACCCCAAACAGATGAGAAAAGGTGGGTACTTACCTGGATAAGATGGATTGTCCTTTTTCTCCAGCTGGTGCTGAGCAAGCAGTCTGAATATCCCCCTAAGTGAAAGGAGAAAAAGGGAAAATCAAAATAATAATAATTAAAAAAACAGCTCAAAACTCCCACCATTAGAAAATATTAACTAATTCTGCCTTATGCACAAAAACCTGGTTGTGAATCTCATCACTGGACAAGGTTTGCTACCCAAATGCTGCTCATTTGAAGTAACCAATCAACTGGAACTCAGGTCCTACCATCTTCATCTCAAACACTATTATCAGAAAACACAGATTGTAAGGATGGGCCCTTGGCAAGTGCTACTGTGAAGTGTAGCAATGTCTTACCTGGCATTGAGAGTGAGGCTATGCAGGACATGCGTTAGGGAGCTCAAAGCCAAAGATCCAGACTGTTGTACTAAAAGCGAGTTCTCATAGGATGTTTCTTCCACATAAGGATTAAATGTGGTTGTTTCATACCAAAGCCAGTTATAGAGGCTCAGCTTTGCCTGATCCCACACTAGACACAGAGAAAACAAAGAACAGACAAAACCAGGAGATTTATGTTTTCTAAGGTGTTAAAGAAGCAATAATAAAATGCACATAGTTCTGCTGTAGGATTAAGGAAACAATATATGTTGTGAAATTCACACTACATATACCCTGATAACTGCAGTTCCAGTAAGATCAATTCTCTGCAACAAAACATTTGCAGGCATCCCTCTTCCATAGACACATTGTAAATCCTTCTACAGTCAGGAATGTGCCAACAGTTTCTGGCTGTAGCTAGAAGCTCTGCCTGGAGAGGGGGCAAAACAGCTGAAACAAGGTCCTTCTGAGTGTGGAGATTCCTCCCTCGAGTGGGAATGCCCCTCAAGGTTACTCCTCCAGCCTGAGCTAAAGAGATATGCCCATGGTTGTTGGTATGGGTGAGTAACATCAATCTCTACTTGTATTGTTTCTGCTAGCTTTAATGTAATTGCTTCAATATTGCTTTAAAAACAGTGAACAGTTATAGCTATCTGTGCTGTGTAGTAAATAATTCTGATTAGGATCTTTTAGTCTGATCATAATCGTAATCAATATAAGTAAGTAATTTATTTAAGTATATTTGCTTTGCCATCCTTGATTTTGTGAGACAGAAGTTCAATTACACCTATATAACCTTTAACATAAACATAAACAACTAAGTCTGGGGCTAAGATTGGGTCTAACCACACCTAGATCCTGTCTGAGGAGGAGTTTAGAAAGGAAGGGGGTCCTTTCTGCACCTCCTGGCTCAACAGGAGGGCTTCTCTAATAAACTCTGTCTGAAGCTCCCATTCTGCCCACAATACCGACTGATAAAAGAAAATTGTTTAGGTGCAATGACAGACATAACGTTCAGTCTTCAGTTCAGTAAGTTCCTAAAATCAGAGGGTGCCAAGAGCTTGGAATCTATTTGTGTATTATGCTTAGTGGCATTTCTCAGTATCTTTATACAGTTTTGGTTCAGCACAGCCACACCCCCCATTAGGACTACACATATATCAACAGATCTGTTCTACACATCCACAGTAAAACATATTAAGTAACAGTAATACAAAAGTAAGTAACAGTAATACATAGTAAGCAATACATGAGCTTATGAAACATGCTCAGCAGCCCCAAAGCAGAACACAGATCCTTCTCTTGGCTAGATCAAACCCAGGGGAACTCACTGAGAGGAGCATTGATGTGATCGATAGAGGCAATGAGGTAAATGCTAGGCAGGGAGGATAACTGTGCAAGGATCTGCTGACTTCTTTCTCCTCTCAACATCTGGCTGTCCAGGTTATGAATGAGGACATAGAGCTCTAAAGATGAATCTGCAAGGTCAGAAAAAACAGTAAAGAACCAATCAAAGAAACTGCACACAAGCTGGTTTCCCACTCCCAGCACAAGTCTATTCCACCACTCTCCATATGCATCACTCCATCACTTTGTTTGCTTTTGAAACAAATTCTAACCTGCTTGTTTGACACTGCTGTTCTGCTGTAAAACAGACTGAGGTAGCAGCTTACGTGGGGTTGTTACACAAGTATGTACACGTATACTCCTGGTGCATGCGTGTTTTCATACCTGTTGCATAAATTACAAGCAAGGAAGTATACTAGCTACAATGCACTAAGAAACTGTAACTGCCTGTATAAAAATTGTAAGGGAAGAAAATGTCCAGGCTCTCTTAACAGTAAGTAGACTCTAACATTTTTATGCATAAAGTTAGTCATTTTACCTTCTTTAAACCTTTTGGTAATGAATTCAAGTTGGTCAAGGGGGCTGCGGAAGGTCCCTATATGGTCCAAAACCTCCTCTGTGATGGAGTTGAGAATCTGAAAAAGAAAACAGGAGTTTCTTATGAAGGGCTCTGACACTGAGCCCTTGCCTATCTTCTGAGAGATAATCTGACTATTACCATAAAACCCCTAAAACAGTGAACACAAATAAAAAAATTATACCCCTTTTCAAAACAGTGACATAAAACAAGGCTTTAGAGTGATGAATATCTATTTATAACAGAAATTACTACAATTCCTTGGAAAATGTATGGGATAGTTTCTTCAAAGTATTAGAAGAGAGAGGAACTGTTCTTCATTCAGTCTGTTGCTATAGGGTGCAGCAGGTTTGCCTGAACATTTTACACTGAAAGACTCTAGAGGTATCGCTAACACAGGACGATTACATAAACCCACAAGATTTTCCCACACTTACAGATCTCACAGTGATGCTGGGGAAGTATCCATTAACCACCAAGTGAACAGAATCCTGGAGCAGAGAGGTACGAAACTTCTCCAACAGATCACGCTTTGAGCCCAGTCCATAAAGCACAATATTGAAACCCAAGCTACAGAAAAATGAGCAAATACACTGGATCAAAAAAGTGCAAGTCTGGTTTTAGGGCCATACATTCATTAAGCAAAATGATCCATTGCAATCTTGGTTTTAAAAATTTCATGTCTTATCAACTCCAGGCTTACCTTACGCTTACAGCTGAAAAATTAGGTTAGCTGCAAGGAGTCTGAAAGCTGCCATGTACATACTAGCAAAAGAATCATTTTAGCAGCCTAGATGCTCACAAAGTTAGCAAAACATCGATGGAAGAAAATGCTATTGAATGAATACTAGATCTGCAACTTCAGGCAAGAAATGGTAATCAACATTCACATGCCTCCCCTCACCAGTAATTATATCACATGTTTACTACAGGTCACAGTAATTACAAGAAAAAAAAAAAAGCAAACCTTCATACTGGTTTTGCATTCTGATCCTCAGGCACAATTTCAAAGCAAAATAACTCTAAATTCATGTATATTTCTTATCCTAATAGTTCCACAGAAAAAGAGGCAGAAAAGCATAAAGACAGCATCGTATGGAATTGTATACCCAGAAAAGGTGACTTTAGTTGCATCCCTCACCCTCTCTCAGACTGCACCATGATAGGGGAAATGCTCATTAGGCCTCAGCCTTGATGAACTGCACCTAGACCAAACCCCTCTCCAGCTTATCAGAAACACTGTCTGCTCAGAAACATTGAACTAATATTGTCTAATGAGCACCCATTTTCTAATGAGCAGCCTTGGAAATTCATTTTTCTTGCCTGAATAACAATCCAAGGGGAATGATATTTTTGTTGCTGAACCTTCAAAGAAAGTTACTGACTCAAATTGTGGCCAGCATGAAAAAATCACTCTGACTGAAGCCCACTGTCTTGTGTCCCTATGAAAGTGGTCTAAAGTGAGACCCTTTGAGCTTTGAGCTCCATTATGGGGGGCTGCTGCATACTAAAGCCCACTCTCTAACACTTGGTTCAGAGAGGCACAGGCAAATTTAACCAGGCAGAATGCAACTTCACTGCACTTCAGACATTCGGTTCAAGGAGTTAATCAGACATGATTTGGCCTACAGGAAGCACTGAATTAAATCCACGTCACCCACTTTTAAATTTAAGCAATCAAAGAAAAAAAAATTAATCCTGAATTCATCCACAGGATGCTATTGACATGAGGGTAAGTTTACTGGCAGTGCCTTTTAACTAAGCTTTTTCAGTGGTTCTCCTTGGATACTTACTGTAATTGCAGCATCCACTTGGAAAACAAGGATTCATGTTGTTGGTTAAGGTCTCGAATTTCAGCAGCATAGGCAAGGGGAGCATTTTTCAAAAGATCATGCAGTGTTTGCTGTGTTGAGAAAGAGATGACAGTCATTCAAAGCTGAGAAAAAGCAAGAGATATACCTGGAGTCCTTAAAACACCCTCTAGCATGCTGCCTATCTAAAGAGAATAGTTTTCACTGTCAGTGCACTCAGTTTGTGGTTAGCTTTTTTCCTTCCCATGAAGACTCCACTAAGCACAGTTTTGCTACTGGAGACACAAAGCAGAGATTAAGTGACTTTTTCATGGTAAACAGCAGCTAGACTAGGACTAGAACAGATGACACACTGGATTTTTCTCTTCCTGCCAAGTAGGGGAAAACCACTACAGGAAAAAGGGATATACAGAGCTTACACAGCACCAAGAACTGTACCAACAAGATACAACATCACATCCCTGCTCATGGGAACAAAGGCTCCAATCAACATGCTTAGCAAGAGTTCAGGTGTTTGTCACTACAAGAGAAAGCTCAAAATGCCCACCATCTTAAAAAATAATACAGCAGAAAGGATATAATTTGCAGCTGATAGCTCAATGTAGAAAATCATCAGGAATCAAAGGATTAATTCAGCTTTGAAGATATGCTGTGATGCTGATGTTTAAACAGCACAGTAGCATGATAACACCAAATCTACACTGGCCTCCCTTTCTCTTCAATTTTAACAACTTTGCTTCCCACTCCCTTGCAGTAGAAGACAGTTCACACTGGAAAGACAGCTGCAATGTATCAGACAAACAAAGTACTGAGAGACAGAACTGCTAAACCTTCAACTACTTTGAAGCCAGCAGTAGTTTTAACACTGTAAGCCTTGATTTTCTTCCACAGCTGTTATGAAAAAACTTGTTAAGAATCCAGACATTACTCTGGGCAGCAATTCCAGACAACAGCAGGTATCAGGCAGTCTGCATATATGCCACATTTTAAAATACCAATGGATACAAAGAGGCAGAAGAGCTCTGGGTACTCTACACAGTTCCAAGATCTGTCCTTGTAGGGACACACAACTGCTTGATTTGAACTGTCTTGTGGAAGTGACATGTGGAGAAAAATAAAGTAATTCAGTCACCACCATCAGACTATTCCTGTCTGCTAGAAACTGCAAGGGAACAAAGTACATTTAACAAACTAGGTGACAACATTCAGAGCTGTTCCAGTTCTGCATGTGGTTTGACCCAGTAATGTTCTGATGAAATCAGCTCTCTTGATTTCCTCTATACATAGTAAGTCAAGACAGTCTGTAATTTCCCCTACCATTTCATTGACAAAAAGGATGTTTTCATACAAGTCTCTACAATTCTGCTTCTCCCTCTTCTCCTTCCCCAAAAGCAAACTTTGACCTTTTCTGGTAACTGCAGCTTTCAGCTGTGAGCTCACCTGATAGTGCCTTCTCCCTGCATTTTCCCTACTGTCTCAGGTTCAAACAACTGGGCACTCCCTGCTCAGAGCAGCAGTAGAAAACTGCTACCTAAATTAGCATTACTGCTGAACACATCATCAGTAGAAATAAAGTGAAAACAGCAACACCAAAAATTTTGATGAGGGAACCCTCTATCATAGAAATCAAAAGCCCAGAGTTGTGTGACTCACTGTGAACCGTACCTGATTCAATCTTCTCTTCCGCAGCTTCTGCAGTGTTCGGTCTGAAGTGAGCACTTTGGAACTACTGTGAGCTTCAAAGTATTCCTCCACCAGGTTTCCCTATAACAGGACAGCAAGATCAGCAACACTCTTCCTGCTATAGTTACTCCTGTCCCTAAGATGGCCAATGAGACAGAGCAAGGGTGAATATAGAAAGATAGAAAATATTTGCAAGAATGGCTTCTTTGGCATTCTGCCAAAGCTACCCTAGTCAGATGATTCTTTCCTGAAAAGAGAGCAGAAAAGAGATTCTGAGAGAGGCAACATAACAGTGATTCTTAACTGGTGTAGGGATCTCTGGTACTGGAAGGAAGTAAGACAATTAAGCTGAACACCAAGCCAGAACACTAATGTGAGCTCCTTTTGATACTACAGGAATCAATTTCTTCATGCTGTCTCTACAAGGTCTCCTGCTCCATGGACATCTCAGACTTCTCCTGAAGCTGCTAATGATGCCAACTGGATCAGCACACAGGTTCACATGATGCCTGTCCAACAGGGATTACTCAAAAGTCGAGCCAAAGCCAGCCCAGCTGGTTCGATCTGAAATGAGTTTAGCAGTTCTTCCCCAGGGTCAGGTGTGGTCACTAACAGCTTATTGTCACTACACATCCCTTCATGTTTGCTAGCTCAGGAGTATTTTTTTGCACACTCACCATCTTTTGCTCCTTAGTTTTTTTGGCTAGGTTGTTTCTGGGAGGAGGTGTAGATGCAGCCTTAGTTTTTGCTGGAGTCTTTTGATCTGATAAAACAGCACCGACTTCTTTCTGTTCTTCCTCATCCTCCTCCTCTGAGCAGGAAGCAGAATACTCACTCTCACTTTCTAAATAGGGATCTGGAGCTAGAGCATAAATTTTAAGGTTAAAAGCTAGGAACGACTTCTTACACAGAACTCATTTTGCACCATCTCACACACATTCTCTAGATGTTTTACAAGCACATGAATCCTAAATACATTTCACAGAAAGGTAAAATCAGTGCTTAAGAGAACTGCAAACACAGGTGACCATTTCTTTTGCAGTTCTAGGATCACAAAGTATTGTTAAGTAAAGCGTCCTCCTTGATACCAACTAAGAAACATCATTGTACCATAAAGAGACTAAAAATGGACAATGGATTTCCCTATTTCTCTTAGCATCTCTGTGTCAGTTCTCCAAATGCCAATCATGCAGGCTGAGTGTCTTCTACGTCACATTCTGCAAAAAAGTTGTTGTAAAATACCTCTGTTAGCAGCGTTGATTGAAGAGCACAGATGAAATCTGGCTCAGTCTTGGTCTCTCAACACAAAAGAAATAGAAGATGAAATACCATGTACTAAACTCTCCTCTGCATTCATTCTGGTTTAGCCAACCAGTTATTGGGAATACTTTGACATGGATGTCCCAGCCACCATTGAAAAGTTTTATGCCTGGTTCAAGCAATTGGGCCACACTAAATGTCAGCATAGGTAAGATTAGTGAAAGTTTTGTCTCTTTTGATCATGTTACTGAAGTTCAGTAACTTGGTGCTTCTAAGCCTTCCACCCCTCACCTTAGTAGCTATCAGTTGTAGAGGAAAAGTCTGCATAGATTTTCTTAAGGACATTTCTACGCTCTCTGCAGGATGAATCACATTGTTTCAGTCACACTGCTACCACAGACAGAAGCTCAACAGGAAAACACTCTCCCTTGAACACAGCGTCTCACTGACTGTGGCAGCTGACTGCAAAGGCTGATCTTTACCTGCTAGTCTCTTTCTGAGTCTGTAAGGTGTGGTGGACACAAATTCTTTCTTTTTATTCTGCAACAGCAAAGAAAAAACATGCATTAGAAGAAATATCTCTCTCCTCTAAACAGCCCTCTGCCAAGCAAAGACAGGTTACATTTCCAAACTATTTCAGCCCACATGAAACTGGAAAAGCAGAGGCAGTTAAGCAGAGAGTTCTTGTTTTCCCATCCAGAGGGAGACAGGATCAAGTTCCAAAAGTGGCTTAATTCTTTCAGCTCAAGATGGAGAGTAGAAAATTCTGAAATCTTCAACCAAGATGCCAATCTTGGTCCCTCAGGAACAGTTAAACTAAAGCAATGGAAAACTGGAAATGCTTCAGTCCCCACAGCAGTCACCTTCTGTATCATGCTGTCTACTCAAAGTCATCTGGAAGTCCTCTATGAAAACAACTACCAGAATGACAGAAGATCACTCAACATACTAAGCCCAGAAGTACAACAAAAGAATCCAAGCTGCCTGGGCTCACCAAGTTGTAGCGGCCACATCTTCCTTACATATGTGTAAAGCACCTGCCTGACTTGGACACTGGATCAAGTCTGCAATACTTAGGAAATACTTTTGTTGATCCTGACAAAATGCATGTGAAATCATCAAGCAGTGAATATGGCATCCCCAAACAGCATGTCTTTTTCAGGTGTATTTCATCCTGGAATCTCATACCAGAAAAGCTGTGCACACATTTCTGCTATGATGCTGTACCATTTTAGAAAGCCAACTTTTTCACTCCATAGCCATCACAACTGACAGTTCTGGACTGCATCTCTCTGCAGTGTCACAAAACACAACATCAGCCTTCATCTGCCCATTACCCCACTTTATAAACCAATGGTAAGTAAGAAACTGAACAGCATCACAGTTTAGGAACTCTGGTTCTAACAGCATTTCTTACAATTAGGGCAGTTTCTTCCTTTAGTGAGAAACTGGAAAGCTGTGAGTTGAGCTGTGTATTACGGGATTGTCTAGCATCCTCACTTGTGTGATGCAAGGAAAGAGTTTTCACCCATTATAATTAAGCTGTCAAACCTACTATTTGCCCACTGACTCCAAACCCCATAGTCCTGATTAATGGTTCTCATTTGAGTTACTCCTGGTTAGAGTAGAAGAGACATCTCTACTGTGGATTATGCTTTTCAAGGTCCTTCCTTCCCAGAACTGTAGTAATTGGCCAGTACAAGTGGGGAAGAAACCCAAATATAAAATCCAAGCAATATAAAGTTATTACTCACCCTCTGCTGCACTTTGTTTGAACTTGAACGTTCTGAAAAGGAATAAACAACATTGTAGAGAGTACTGCAAATTTTCAACAGTGGCACAAGATGGTCCATTAGAAAAACAGGCATTCACTGTTCAAAGGTACACTGCACCAGAATATCAGCTGCCTGGACAGTTAATCCTTTGAGGGAAGCCTCTAGTTCCTCACAGGTAGGCAAGAAGAGAACAAAGAACTGCTGGGAGGAATGGGTTAGAAGTGAAAGTCTGGCAAGGAGAGTTGTAAATATGCTCAAGTGACCATGCAGCTGGGGATAGCAAAGACTCAAATGGCAATGCAGAAAAATAGATATACCCTGTCGATTGCTGTTTATCCTGTGTATGCTTTGGGAAGTAGAACATCTGTTTATAGATAACATAGATGCTTGGTAGGCTTGGAGGCACCCTAAAGGACAGTCTTGAGCACCCTGTCTTGGTGCAGAGAAGATCAGAACACAGTGAAGATCACAGCATCAGGATAAAGCACATGTGCAAAACTGCGGATAGACCAGTGTGAACAGCAGGCTGGTTCTAGCACTGAACCACGCATAAAGGTGCCTGCATCTCCACTCAGTGCCTACAACTCCACTCATGTCCCTCTGCCCAGGTGTTCCTTCAGGAAGATAACAGAAATAAGTTTACTCTTTGCATTCTGGCTGTGAGTTTGTGGTGGCTCCAGCAGCCTGCCTATGTCAGCTCACAAAACAGTCAATGTTATTGCCAGAGAAGGCAGCTTTTAATTCTTGGTCACAGCTTTGGGAGGCCAGGAAGTAGGGAGGAAGCTGAAAAATGAGCTAATATGCTCTTCCTGAGCACATCAGACTCCATTTCCAAGTACAAATGCACATACTTTTGCCAGTATTGACCTGCATTGACTTCTCCCATCAGTATTTCTCTCTGCAGCACCAGGTGTTAACTATTATATAATAAAGTGTGAATTTACACATGAACACCCACACAGTCCTACCCAATCGGTGTTTAACACACCAGCCCAGCTCATAACTTTCTCAAGTGCAAGTATTTTTGTTCAACAGAGAGGAGGTCATAAGACGTCACAGCAAAAGATGAGAGAGAAGTTCTAGAGCAGCAGGGCAGAAGAAGAGATCTGACACCCAGGTGAAGCACAGGCTTCGCATCAAACAGCTCAGCCCATGATGTTATCCTGACTAGAATACTTAAGCATGACAGAAGCTGGAACTCAAGCATCCACTCCACCACCCAGAGAGAAACATAACCTCTATTCACCCAGCTTCAGTTACCCAAACCATCATAGGACTCACTGCTTTGAGGGGTTTTGGCCATCTTCTCAGGGCACTTGGAGTGATCAGGTGCCACATTCTTTTCTGGTGTCTTGGCTAATTCAGAGGCTGTAAGGAAACAGGGGGAAGGGAAGACATGTCAGGTATAAAACTTCAGCTCTGGATAGTCAGAAATGGAGCCTTACACCTGAAATGCTCTCTACATATTAATTCCCTAGCTATTTCAGGAACCAAATACTTCTGGATTTTTTTAACCCTAAATGTGGCTGTATTCCTCAGCAAAGATTTTCAAAAGGTGAACTCATCAATGAATTAATTTTACAAATACAGCCAGTGCAATGGCAGAACACGTTTTGATCTCTCAGAGATCACGTCTTTGAATCAGAGCAAGGTTTGGTCAGGCTCACTTGGTCCTTTTAGACTGCTCAGCTGGACATAACAGATCATCAGACATAGCAAACACATCAGTTCCCCAGGAAGAACTATTTACCTGTGTCTACTCCCTATAAGTACAAGCTGAAAGTGAATGACTGACGTGAAGCTGAAAGGTCACATCGTATCACCATATCCTGCTAACAGTCCCTACCACTGTATGACCAACAGCCTATTCCATGTAACAACACTGGGAGTAACAGACTATCACAGTATGACTTCCCTCAGTTTTCAAATTGAGTCATATCTCCAGGTGGGAGCACCAGCGGAATCCATCCTGCTGCAGGAGGAGGTCCAAGATAGGAAACACAAATTCCCAAGACACAGCAGAAACTAAGAGGCACCACAACCAGCTTCTGCATAGTGATACAGTGATAGTGATCCCTCTCCCTCAGATCATCCTTTGTAGGATGTATCATCAGCTGTGACAAATAAACACTAATAAAGTTCAGATGATGCTGGACATACAAAGACTCTTCAAGTGAGTGACAACCCAGCTCAAGAACCTCATTTGAACCAAAACAGTCCAACCTCTCTGGAACTGCCACTTTCTGCTTGCTTCTCCTAAGACCACAGAGAAAAAAAGGGTGAAACATACCCAGCTCTGCCATTTTATTGGAGCGTTTGGGAGTCTGAAATGAGTAAACTTCACCACCACTTATATTTGAGCCATTTCCCAGTGGATCTGCGAAAAGAAATAATGTTACTTGCAGCTGTTTTAAAAGCACTCATATTCACAACCCAAGAAAGATGGAATGAAACATTTCACTTTTTGGCTTTATATTGCAGGTATTACAAAACAAATATAACAAAAAAAATCCTAGATTCATAATCTTCTCTTCTACCACAAGCACAGACAGAGCAGATTGAGCCCTCAAAAGCAACTTCACCAACACTGTACAACCCTAACACTGCAAGAATCTCCTGAAATCAGAGCTGTGTTAGGTTTTCCCCTGCTAATACCTTGGGCACATATTCCAAGAGCAGCAACATAGTTCTTCTCTTCCAGGATCTCCTGAGCTTCATTATCACAAATATTCTCAAGCTTCTTCACAAATCTCTTCACACTGACACTCAGCTGAGCCTTGTCCTTCCGTACTTTAGTTCCTAGAATTGCAATAAAAGCTTTAACCTCCTGTTACTTCATTATTTCTATTGCAGTAGTATGCAGCCACCCAATTTAGAGACCAGGTTCCTGTTATGGAAATCACTAAACAAATTCAACGCTGAGATGTCCTACTAAAAGAACAGCTGGTCAGTAGCTGACCCTATAGCCATTTATGCCTCCTTCAGTACAAATGCTGGCTCCTGCAGTCCATGAGGGTAAGACACCCATTTCAGCGAACACCAGCTCCACAGAGAGAAATGGGAGAAATTACAGTGGCTCAAGCATTACAGTATCAAATTGCATGCAAAGGGGATGGTACTTGTCAACCCTTATTTTTTCTAGAGAAGAGGAGCAATTGGAAAACACCTTGCCTGTAGGCTGTCGGTACACTGACAAAATTTAGAGAGAATTTGGGCTGAGAGCCCTCTGGAGACCGTCTGCATGACCTTCTGCTCAAAGCAGGATCAGCAGTGAAGTCTAAACTGGATGCTCAGTGCCTTAAACTGGCAAGCTTTAGGCATCTCCACAGAGGTTCCCCACAGTCAGAACTGCTGCATAACACTCCTGTGGCATACACCCGGAGCCTCGTTCCGCTCGGACTGTGCCAGTGTTTAACCGCGTCAGGCCCGAGCAGTTTCCCGGCTCCCTGTGCCGCTGCCCTGGCACCCGGTACCCGCGGCTGCTGGGGGGGCTCGTACCGAGAGCTCGTGCCCGCCCCGCCCGCAGCCTGTCCAGTG
>VZSR01000028.1:2948200-3118945 GCA_013398615.1 Brachypodius melanocephalos | reverse complement strand
CGCGGAGAACTCCCCTCAGCAGCCCCAATCACGCTTTTAAAAACCAGCAGTTCACAAAGTATCCATTTCTGTTCAGAAACAGCACGATATTTATTTAACATCTTTATATATTTATATATATATATATATAATTCTTTCTGCATTGCAGATTGTGTCGAGTTTTATACATCTCTATTTACAATGATTTAAAATAATTGTATTTCTTCTCTGGCAGGTATTTACAAAGTCAATAGTAACTACATTTCACATTTCAACGAGTCAACAGCATGAACCAGCTCAGTAAGACAGTTAAGATAATGGCTTACATGCACCAATAACATGATCTTCAATACGTGCCTTCTTCAGGACTAAGAATGAAGACTTTCCCTGGTCCCCAGGTTAAAGGACATCATACAGCAGAGGTCACGGTTATTAAAAACCTGTTTTAGTCCTTCACCAGTACGGAATCTCGAGCGTCTGGGGTTCATCCCAGCAAGCAGGGCTATGCTGGTCGAGAGGGGCTCACATCACCACCCATCCACGTCCTTTTGCCTGGCCTGTGTGTCCACAAGAAGTGGGCTACGTGCTGCTTATGCTCCTTCTGTGAGATTACATAATGCTAAGGTAGTATAAATCCTCAGGAACCTTAGTTCAGAGAAACAAACCTGGTATGACGATAAAAGTAAGAAAATAATCTTTTAACCCTCGCAGAATGTTTCTTTTTGCTAGTAAAACGGAGAGCAAGTCCTGTATTCTTACAAGGACAAAAAACGGATCAAAAAACTCATTGTCAAGTACAGGAATTACAAATTTAAAAAATGCAGCATGGGGTATATATCAATTTAGCTGTTGGGGTCTTTTAATAGCAAATAAAAGCTACCATAGTAAATCTAAAATGTATTAAGAGTAGCTGATTATTACAAATCTTTATTAGCTTTTTCCTGGAATCTTCAATATGAAAAAAACGTTTAAATGACTCTGTTTTATTTAATCATACGGTATTTGTCCATAAATAACCAGCTAGTAATATCAACCCCTAAAGTATGTACTATGTGCAAGAAAACAGAAGTCTTGTTTCAAAGTAATCATTGAACACTGACACACACACACACACACACACACCACACACCCCAGTACTAGGAATCTATTAATACTTTGACATGTTGATTTATCCTGAGTGATTGTTAACTCACATCTACTGTATACTTGAAGCCACAAAGTTTTTACTACTTGCATTTTTCATAAATTAATAACGAAATTCTAGCACATCAACAGTAACTGTCTGAACAGAAAGAACAGTGTCAATAGCCAGTATTTCTGTTAACTCCCAAGTACTTGTTTTAGAACTAAAGGTAAAAGGTTTCTCTACTTTTTCTGTTTTGTGATCAGTTCTGGGGAGGATGAGGACTCAAACACAGAGGATTCACTACTGATTTGTAAGGAAGTTTCCATGACAAAGCACCATAGAGACACTTTACCAGCAGATACCTCTAAACAGAAATCTCCCCTGATCATTTTACCCTCTGAAATCAATGCGAGAATTCTAAACCACATTTTAATGCAATTTAAATTTTGACTCCTGAATAGATTATTAATCATTCATTAAAAAGTTGTATCAGAATGCAAAGATACTCTTCTCTAAACCAGCTTAAATCTTACAGACTGTAAAACACTGGGAGCTCACAACCAAGTAGTTGGTCAATAAAACTTGATCTCATCACTCTGCTCATCACGCACAAACTAAAATGTAGGGCAACGTTTTACTGCACAGATACAAAGCTTAAATATACACCTGTTCCCATCAACAGCTCCTCAAAGGAAAACCTTAGGAATTCTTTATGACAGAAGAGATAATTTATGGACCCATTTTAAATTCAGTTGATCCCTCAGATACCACCTTTGGTAAAATCTGATGAACACAGTTAAAAAAATCAGGGAGAGGTATACCCTAGAGAAAAATAAGTAAAAGGATGGAAGCAAAATTCAGGTTTTTTTTTTTTTTTTTTTGTTAAATCTCAAATACAGATGATTAAAATGGGACAGATGTTTACTAAATCCTTTTCTTGAACCTGTAAGGTACCCTTAAGACTTGCACAGCTTATGTCTAAACTTTAATATCACAGGCCTTGACACCTGACAAACTTACTAGGCAAGTGTTGGCTGTTGTTTGAAAATCTTGTTCCAAGATTTATTTTAAATAAAATTTCATAATGACTATGTGGAAAACCTCGTAAATATCAGTCTTGCAAAATCAACTTATTGTTTTCAGGAACAAACCAAGTTGCTCACAGCTCACCACCATCTTCCACCACTGTGGAAGAGGCAGGGAAGTATTTTTGTCTCTTCACATGGTCATGACAGATATTTTGACAGACTGATACATGCATTCACTAAAACAACATCCATGTCATGATTTACTACCCTGAATCACCTACGGAAAAGCTTTC
The DNA here is from genome assembly GCA_013398615.1 of Brachypodius melanocephalos. Taxonomy (NCBI): domain Eukaryota; kingdom Metazoa; phylum Chordata; class Aves; order Passeriformes; family Pycnonotidae; genus Brachypodius; species Brachypodius melanocephalos. The sequence goes on along the minus strand of VZSR01000028.1, from coordinate 3,116,519 downwards.
AACAGCAAAGTTTATCCAAGAGCCAGTGAGGAAAAAACCAAAAATAATGAAGAGAGATATTAAGGCCCATATGCTAGAAACAAATAGCCTTTAAAATCCTGAAGAAAATATAAAATACTGGAAAATTATAACAATTTAAATTGTATTAAAGAATGTGATGCAAATATAGAGGATCTGGCTTGTTTGCTTAGCATGCTGGAAAAGGAGTGGTATTTTGCAGCTTTAGTCCTGCAATTATCCTAAACGAGAAACTGAAATAAAAGGGGCACATTTACTCTTCTGATGAAAACTATTCCTATGATATAAATGCTTGTTACAAATGACACCTAGCTAATGGTTTTAATGTTATATTAAACATGCCAAGGTAGCAGTATCTTTGGCAATGGGAGAATTTAAGGAGGAGATTATCAGATCTACTAACATCAAAATATTTTTGTTTTATGTGCAGTACATACATTTTACTCAAACATATTCCACTGTTTTTTCCACACCTCCTCTAGCATTATGAGCACAGTACCTATACTGTACAGCTTGATTTTTATGAATTATTCAAAAAGTTATTCTTGATTCTTAGTCTTCAAATAATTTAAATTTGTAAGCCAAGATAAACAAAAATGTCTGGTTTGTGACCAAAGTTAAAATGCTGAACACTTAAAGGAGATAGCCATTGGTTCATGATAAAATAGGACAAGTTCAAACTCTTAGGTTAAAATACAGCCATAGCATAGAATTATCTATTCCAAAATTAATTTTTCAAAATATAATTCTCTGAACATGTTATACATTAAATATTGAGGAAAATTTCCCTGGAGCTACAATTTTCCAAGAACACTAATACACTTCATTAAAGAAGTAAAACAAACCACATAGTATCTGAAGACAAAAAGCAGAGTTGGGGGTCACCTTGCTGCAGAGTAGCTTTACCACCACTAAGATGCAGGTTTCCCCCTTAATCTCCAAAAATACGTTCCTATTTACATACAGTATACACACAGTTGAGGCAATTGATTGTCAACACGTGACAAATGTATGTACCTACTCACACACAAGTAAACCTCACATGGTGAGAAAAAACCCTGTCCCAGTAAACTCCAGTATTCATAAGTAGTGCAAATAAATACTTTGTCAGAAAACATCTCTTTTTTTTTTCTCACTATTTTGATGACTTTAATTACGTTAAAGCTAGCAGGAGTACGTTGGAAATGCATTTAAGACCAACACACTTGCAAACTACACATACTAGAGCTAATGCTTACTGGCTGCAACATGATGTATGGCATTACAGAATGAAGTATGCTGTTAAAAAACTTCAAATTCACATCAGAAAGGGTGTTCACTTAAAATGGACAGTGATACAGAAGTATCCATTTTATGAATTTTTTTCCAAATGAAAACTAAAGGGGTAATACAGCCATTTAAACAGTCATCTTGCAACATTAATTTTAATAAGTATTTTTACTTCACCACTTTGCTCTTTGCGGAGTGAAAATATGGGTGACCTTTCAAACACCTTTCAACCAAAAAGCTGCTCACAATAAATCCCTGAAAAGGATAATCAAGCTAGAGTTCACAATCCCAACATTTTGTATTTTCTTAAAACTACAAAGTCCAAAAAAATTAGTTGCAAAATGGCAGCATATTGTGATGTGTATCGAGGAATATTTAATTTTTCCCTACTGAAGTATATGTATACATCAGAATATAGAATCTACCCTTCCTCACCTAAGAATTGCATGTATGTGCATACATGCACACATATGGAGGGGGAAAATCATAGTGTTCTGCTTCTTGTCCTTTTATAATGCTGCAGTGCAGAAATCTAAATCTAGTGCCTCAAGTACCAAATGTCCTAAAAGAAGAGACAGCAGAGCGAATTTACGATAAGGAGGTTTGATTTAAGTCTAAATATTTGTCACAGGTGTCAGAAAATTTAAGCATGTTTTGTAGTTTGTTTAGTATTTAGCATCTATAATCAGAAACCCAGAGGATTATTCCCTCCACCCATATCCCAGACACCTCTCATTTTATTTCTGCCACAGTACTTTGGAATGTACTGAACATAGTGTATAAAGATTTGCTACAATCTTGACCCACCTTAGCACAGCCTGAGACAGATCTAGAAGCACTAATGATAAACATCACACACAGCACGGCAGAGCCTGGCACTACAGCTGCTTTGTAGATACTTGTGATGACTTGATCTCTAAGGTAAATGTTCAACAGTACTTGGCTGAAAAACAACAAAACAAGCTCCCACAACTGGAACACTGCACTGATTCTTGAGAAGTCATAGATGTACCACATCAGCACATAGAAAACATTATTTTTTTTTTACAGGGAAAAATTTGAACTTTTTAAAAAAAGATGGATATGGAGTAGGTATATACACACAAGAACAAACCAAAATACAATGAATGAAACCATAACAAAAGGCACATGATCAAAATGAGAAGTGTAAAAATATTTTAAAGGTAGTTTGACTGAGGTTTTTGCCAATTTGAATTTACACGTGTACATTTGACTTCCCTATCTGAAGCCAGTAAAGCTATCTCGCTTTCCTGAAATAGTTTTCATAGTGTGGGACCCCACACACAAAAAAAATAGTTTTTAAAAGAAGGTTGTAAAATTTGACCTGATGCCAATTTAAGTGTCTTAAAACTTCAGGAGGAATTCATCTTATGGCAAACAAAGTAGAGAACCTTGCTAATGAACAACTTTACTTCTTAAAATACTAAAATTAAGTGATTATTAGAAAATTAGCAGACACTCCTGACCTTTTCTTTCCCAAATATTTAAGCAAATTTCCTTTTTTGATAGTCTCTACAAAGTATAAACTTGGTACTTCCAGTCATGACATACCAACTGTCTCCACGAGGAAAATTTTCGTTTATAGAGAAGAGTTTAACCATACACAGCTTTTGTCATTTTTACAGAAATGTAAGCCTTGTAGCTTCATCTCAGCTTTGCCTTAATTCCATCTGCGCATGACTGGTGGTCCTTAAAAATTAATTTCCATTTAGAAACTGTCGGGTTTTCCTTCTGATGAGTCTATTTACTCTTTACCTGAATTTCTACATCAGATGCTGCTAAATTCACTTTATGACTGTATGATATCATGACGACTAGGCTACCAAAGTGACTCATCAAACCGCAAAAAAACCTTCAAATATTTTAATGATTTTTAATGTAAATTTGGAAAAAAAAAATCTATTTGAAATAAAGCATTAAAAAAAAAATCCCACCAAAATCAACTATCAGCAATACCACACCATGTCATTCCTTGTTCTGAATATCTTGCAGAGTATCATTCAAAGAGAGCCTGCTGTTTGTAACTGCTTACATTTATCCTTCACAGTGACAGTGAAACCAAAGTGCCCACATAAAAATCGTAATTCCTGTGGATTTACAGTTTGTAAACTTCCAGGATATCATACAGGACTTAAGCAGAGAGGATGAACTTTCCCCTTTTCCATCAATCCAAAAAGAGACAGAGAGATGGAGGGAGAATGCCAAACATTCTCCAGTGTAACCAGAAATGTGCTTCTAAGCAGTGTCCTCTGACGTAAGTACCAGCCACTGCCCACACACCAGTCATACACATTTGAGGCTTGGCTCAATGGCACGAGTTCTGCATTTTCTAGAGTAGGGCCAATCCACGAAAATAAGAGTTTAAAAAAACCTCAAAAGATTATATATACCAAGGCAATGAAGTGTGATCCTTCTGGGGAAAAAAAAAAAAGGACTGTCAGTACCCCTTTGCACAAACGGCATTGCTAGAAAAGCATTTCACATTGAAGCTTCAGTGTTTCTAGCAAACTATTGTCTCTATCCCTGAGACAGCACCTTGAGAGTATGGTCTGTCTGGACTGCAGGATTCCTCAAATGACTCCATCATTGAATTCAGGGACATTGAGAAAGCAGCTGAAAGGGGTGGGGGCATCCCAACAGCCATGACACAAAAGACAGCAGCCTGAGAAATACTCTTTACCCGAATACACCTTTCAATTCGGTGATCAGCACCTCACAAGAGCAACAGCAACAACAAAAATGAAGCAGAGCTAGCCATTATTTCCTGGGGAAGAAGTGTTTCCTTCCCACTTACAAACCAAATTGCTTTAACAGCATGGTGGTGTCTAACTTTTAGTCTAAATGCAGAATGACCCTGTGTCCTGGAGGGGAAGACATGTAACATTACAAATGGCTACAACGCCATTAGAAGTGCATTGTAACCTACATTATCAACCTAGAATCCTCTCTCCGAGGGAAAACAGCTTCTTAATATGCATGTCTCAGTTGCTGAACATCAAAAGCTTCTGGGATGAGAGACTGGGGGCAGTCAAGAAAAAACTACCCTCATTTTAATGAAAAAAGTGCTGTAAGCAGCCAGGAGCAGCAATGACAATCCCCTCCCCAGAATTGATTGCACAGACTCAGAGAGGTCCAAAGTCACACTAGAATCTCTGAGGCACTCCTGGTTCTGAGAAAGACAAGTCAGGATCCAGTAGTCTTTGCAGTACTGTAGACCGAGAAAACAAACCCGTTTCTATTTCTTAACAAAGCCAAAGCATCATCTCATAGGGATCACATTCACCATTTCTGCCGGTGTCTCCAGTCTCACAGTGTTGAAATGGGACTGATCAGCCTACGATGGATTGCACATCACCCAAGGAGAAAGGAAGGCATGGACAAAGGCATACAGTACATTATATACTGCTTCACAACCATGTTTACAAGGGGGAAGGAGGATGAAGGTGAGGGAAGAATTATTGCTGTTTCAGTAATACAGTATGATAGCTAAACCAAATCAAACGAGATCACAACAGTCAGTATTTTCACACTGTGGGATGATGGTTCATGTTTTGCTTAAGGATGAACTCGCCAGGGATTAAGGGGGAAGAGGGAACACTAAGGAAGGGAGTCAAAGTTACACCTGGGATATCAGCTGCATATTGAAACTTGGAGATCGAGACTGCTTGGTTAGGGGAGCTCCTGGGGAAAGGAGATCTTTACCTTCCCCAGCTTGGCCTAGCCGGTCCTCCTGTAGGCTGATAGTTGAAAACCGATTGGTGTTGCCAGCTGCTAGACTGGTAAAACCCTCTGTACCAGCTCCAGCACTGGAGCCTGCTTGACTGCCATTCACATAGTCAAATGATTTACTGGAGGAAGCACTGGCGGTCCTGATCAGGCCCAAACTGTTGGCTTTTGGCACCACCTGCCCAGCAGGCAGGCTGAGGTGTTTCTTAGTAGGTGTCATCTCAATTATATCTCCATCCAGGTCAGAGGATTGGTGCGTGTACTGCTTCCGAGCTACTGAATCTCGAGGGCTCTCACTGGATTTTGCTGCAGAAGAGGTTTCTTTCTCCTTAGCAGAACGCCCACTTGCTGTTTTCCTTAAGCTGCCCTTCTGGGATACAGAGGATAGAGGTTTGGTCCCAGCTGGCTGGCTGCTGAGGGAAGCTCCCGATGAAAATCCTTCATCAGCATCATTCAGGTTCACAGACTCCTCTCTTCCATTTACACCTTCAGTATCTATTAGGGAAAAAAAGAAGCAACCAAAAAACCCCCAAACCAATCAGAAAACACAGAATGCATTCAAGTTACGTGAAGACAAAGATGTGCACAGAACATCAAAACAAACCTCATTTGCTAATCCACTTGGATTCTACTTGCTTAATTTTTTTTCTTATTCTCAGCCAATTTTCCTGCCATATTTAGCAGAAAAACAGAGTAACAGTAAGTGCTCTCTGAGCTTGATCAGCCTTTCACCTCTAATTCTCTTTTCAGTCAGAAAACTGGTCCCAAACTTTGTCTATAAACAAGAATTGGGCCCCATTTGATTAATTTGTTTTAGCTTGGTCTGCAGATACTGCTACCCATTCTCCTACTACACGCCATTAAACAAATCAAAACAAACCCACCACTCTTTCTGACTATTTTTACCCTATTTTGAGGCAAGATCTAAGGAGCTCTTCCAGTCAGAGTAAGTTCTGGTGAGTGCTCAGTAAGCTTCAGAATTAGGCTACTTCCTGGGCTAGCAATCACAATGTTCCAACAGAAGTAGAAGGCTTCTCTTGTGTGTAGCTGGCACTTTGAACAATGTGACCACACTTTCTATTGGAGATTAACCTAATTCCTAGTTCTCACATCTCCAAAATTCAATCCTCCCTGAATTTACATCAATCCCATCCAGGTGCTTCTACTATATCTGCTTTTATCTTAACATCTAAATTTTTCAGAGAAAAAAAAAAGGCAACCCTTGCATTAAGAGAAATTCAATCTCTGAAACACTTTATGTTATAGAAGAGGTATTGTGCTTTTGACTGGAATCTCAAAGAGCCAATAAAAGCACTACAATAGTATTTCTTAAATCCTTATTTTTAGCCCTATAATATGATTAGGCCTGCAAACAAATACTTTTTTTCTTTTAATCTTATTCCAGTCTTTTTCTAAGCTCCAAGTTCTCAGGAGCGATTGTTTTAGTAGAAAACTGAGCAGCATTTAAATTTCAAAACTGAAAATGGAGCTGTAGTTTTTGCTCCATGTATCTCATTTCAATGAGAGAAAGGCACAAATTTTCACCATGTCAGCAAAAAAGGAGTCGCTCAGGCTATAAGAATTTTGCTTTTCTTTGTAAAAGCTGTGGAGTCTGATCACTTGGAAGAAATACAGATCCAGCCCAGCTAAAGCCGCTGCGGTGCTCTACCGATAAGATTGTTCAACCCAGGTTGCCGCCAAGCAAACATGTTTAAATCTTTTTTGTGGAATGGGAAAAACATGGTGGCAAGTATCTGAGAGAGTCCAGCATTTGAGGAGAAGCTCGTCCTCTCATGCTGACTGTTAGCTAAAGAACATTTTACATCATGGCAAACAGAACGGGCAGAAGGGTTTTGGTGTTGTTGCCATCTCTGTGTAGCAGGAATACAGCCCGATCCAATTTCACATTTCTGAGGTGGAATGCAAACCCAGAACTTTACAGGGAGGTTTCATTACTCTGCTCTACATTTACTATTTCTTTTCAGGAAACTTGGCCTTGGAATTACCATTAGGGTGTATTAGCTTACAAAAGATATTTAGACATCTCCAAATCAGACCACTCTCAGCCTCTCTGAAAATGCAATGAGAGATGATTCTGTAGTTTTCAATAGTTCTATTTGACTCATTAGCTTCCCAGAAGTAGAAAAATAATATAGTTCATGTTACTAAAGTCTTCCTTCCTTTTTTAAGCCTTTTGCCTTAGAAAAAGAAGCTCCTTAGGTTCCCAGAGCAATTATTGAAATGAGGAGTGCATTACTTGCTTTAACTCCCCATAACCATATTTAAAATGCATGTACTTTCCCCAGTTCTGACTACTCTGTTTCGTCAAACTAGGCCTTCATCTTCTCCTCGACACATACTTTTCTTTTCTTACAGGTATATTACAGTGATATATTTTATCCACAATCCACATTCCCCCCTTCAACCTTCCCACACACAAAGGTACTGATAAGAATCAGACATTACTGGAACATACCAAATGCAAGACCACTTTTTCAATTAACCAACATTTATGCTTCTTTATATAACCATGCAAAGCTGGATGAAAGCGTGTTCAGTTACAAGCAGCAAGAGAAGCAGCTGAAGCCCCCTCTCAAGCCCTTCTTATTCAATGGAAAGATGTGGAGCTTGTAAGAAGGTATCTCCAGACAACACTGCTAAGTTTTTTATTATTACAAGAAGATCAGTAGTTTTCAAAGTTTATATTAAAACATTGCTGAGTAACAGGAAGCTAAAGCACATGTCCTCTTCAGGGACAGTGAAGCAGAGTAGTTACACTGAAAAAGTGGCATTTTATGCACAGGATTTAAAGATAAGACTGAGAGGGGTTGTTGCAAGCTTTTGGATGCTCCAACTACACAGAGGCCCAAGCTGCTCAGCAGTGCTCAAAAGTGAAGAAGATAGAGAAGATAACATGCAACAGAGTTTCTGTCCAGTCAGACCCACACACCTACAGAAGTTCCCAATGGGATTAAAGTAATTCTGCAATCACATTCTTTTCCTAATACATCTTATTTTTTCTCTAAAAACTGCCCTCAGAAATAATAAAAAATGTTTGAGTCCTTACTCTGGGAAGGAAAACAGAATGATCTAACAACAAAGTTCTTTTCTGTTTGTTTGTTTGTTTTTGGTTTTGTTTATGTTTCAATAGACCAATAAGACAATTTCAAAAGGAAACAAAAACTAAAAATCTACCCCTTTCAAATTCTCTTTATTTTAAGGCCAAAAGAGAAAGAGACAATGCAACTCAATAGAAATCACATCCATCCCACTACAGTGCGTATTCAGGACTCTCACTGTTCCTTATCAGAACAAATCTGTCCTCAAATAATTTGTTATTTGTGCATATACACAAGTAGTACTTTAGATACAGACTCGGTGCTCTCCACTGACCCAAAACAGTGCACATAACCACAGCTGCAACCACCCAGAAGCAGAATACCTTGTACTGCATTACTGAGTCATTCTTGAAGTCTTATCTTTTTCTACTTAAGGGGTCAAAACACCCACCTGAAGAAGGGGTTTTATATACCTTTTTAAAATTACTTTTAGTATGTTTATCCTTCCTATACCTGAAGATTGAAAAGTCACTAGAAGTGATCAATCTCTCCTTGTGCTGTTCGACATCAAACTAGTATTTATGAGAGAGAATTTTCTGGCTGAAGCTTTCTGTGAAATCAGCATCAGAAAATGAGCAGGATCCCTGGATGTATACCCACAATTTCATGTTGGTAATCAAGCCAAACTCCTTTCCTTGGCCTTCTCCCAGATGCTATCAGCTGGAGAACTCAGTTTGATCAAGAATGCAATTATACATTGCTGATGTTACAGAAGTAAATGGTATTCAATCCATTTGTATTGAAGCAGAGAATTGGAATGATGCCTTATCCAATAATATGCCAAATTATATCAATGGCTTCAAACAAGACTAAAATGCATCATCTTTATCAACTTCTCTTCCCACTTCCTGTCTGTCCCAGAAGGTTCTCTGCAGCTCAGGACTTCTCTATATCCTTCAGGTCATGCACATGCAAAGAGTTATAAAACGGAGTAAGATCAAGTGAAAAGTGAATTTAAGAGAAGACAGGATCATTTACTGAGCATGCTCAAATTCATAATGCACCGAGTCGATCAGAAATCTGCACTAAATATTTTTATGCCACTCTCTTCTACAGAAGCATGAGATCTTAATTGTTGTTTGATAGCAACTTTAAGTGTAATGCTTCTGTGATAACACTACATTTAAGTCTCCAAATTCTCCAGATTATTGTTTCCTGAAGAACAAATCTGAAGAACAAATGTAGCTCATATCTGAATGTGCAAATAAATCTCATTTATGATCAACTCATATCCTTATAGAGGCTGGAAACACCAAAGGAATGTGCACATAGAGAAGAAGGCTTAAGATAGGAGAGTACTTGAAAATACGTTCAGCTAAATCTGTAAGAAATTAATTCTCATCTTGAGGAGAAATCATAATTCAAGTTCAGTACTTGAAACTATGTCTTTCATCAAGGAAATCATCTTTACTCAAAAGTAGATGAACTTCAGTAAAATAAAATTCTACCACCTACTCTATCTGCTATTCTTGGCTGCCAAGCAGACCTCTGAAGCCCTACAGCATTTATGTGGACAGCAGGACTGAGAAAGACAGCAGTAATTATTTCTGAAGTTTTTAGAAACATGACAACCTCATTTCTTCCTGAAAACACAAAGCACTTTTTTGGTGCTTGTAGAGCAGCCAGCTCTAAATTAGTTGTACGTATATGAATTTTCAATTAAAGGATGACTGACAAAACATCAGTAATTGTAAAACCTGTTTGAGATAGGCTGGACTTTTAATGGCAACAGGAAACTTCATTCTTGAAAATTTAAAAAGCGTAGACTAACAAGACACTATTTTAACTAAAATGAAGCCAAATCTATTTGTACTCAGTACTGTCTCCTTTTCAGGACTAGATTCATATTCATCTGGTGCATATTTTTTCTTCTTAATATCAGATTAAACATGCTCAGTAATAGACAGTTTCCAAGCAATCCCAAAGCTCTTGGATATTACCCCGGTCTTTTTTTTTTTTTTTTTTTTTTTGTGCCATGCCAAGCAGTGTTTCACCACACAGATGCAAGCCCCAGGCCAGCCCACACGGTAACAAAAGGTAGTTCCTGACCTGATGTTAGGTATATAGGGGATGTGTGTATTGCAAAGAAAGCTAATACACCCTGGGATAGCGGAAACACACACTAGAATGGAAAGAAGTTCTGCTTGGGGATAGGGAGCCAGGATCCTCCTCCAGCAACTGCCTCACTGACTTCTGCCTCCTCATCTCTGTCCTACCCTCTGTTGTGGCTGCTGCCAAGGTGGGCTCCAGGAAGCCATGCTCAGGGGTCCTGCGCATCAGCACCTCCCCCTCTTGCTCACGTTTGATCCCTAGGTCTGTGGAGCCGTGTTGGATCGGTGAGCCAGGAATGCTTGAGTCAGCCTCGATTGAGAAGTCAAAGCCATCTGGGATTCAACACATAACATTTTAGTGCTTTTCTATTCCTTTCTTGGCATTCCAACCCAGGCAGGGAAAATAGAAAGTTTATGCAGACACGGAACAAACACAAAACACTACCCATGCTTAGTTGAGAGTGGTGAGAACACCCACAGAAAGGGACAGGTGGGCTGTACTGTAGACCAGAGACCAGCAAATGAATATAACAGCAACTACAGTGAAGACAAACACGACGCAGAGTCCTGAAAACAGCAGACAGCCACTTCTTGTCCTGGACATCCTGATTCAGCTGATGACCAGAGGTCATCAAATCCTTTTGCATGTGACCAAGAAGAATAGTAAAAAATAAAAGGGGAAAGAAATGTACCACAGGAAAATATGTAATTCCTGTTTTCAGACTTTTTATTCTCAGTTGATTCTTATGTTATTCTCCTTTTTACTTTCATTGATTTATGCAGTGTTTTTAAACTAATGTTTTATACATGAAGTAACAAAGCTTTAAAAGCAGACAAAGTGATTTCAAAGCAAGTCTTTTGTCACACCTACACTGAAGATGTCATGACATCAAGGTAAAGATCACTACCTTTTTTTTCTTCATACAGTCAAGCACACTTCCATATGATGTAAGTAATCACTGAGGAAAGACTAATTCTAAACTATCCAAACCTGTTTTATAGCCCCCGCCAAAAACTGGGTCATATGATGGTAGGTGTGATGTTCAGTTTTTCCATCTCCCACTGCCATCAATAGCTTTAGGCAGCTGGAATCCTATTTAGATCTAGATGTTAGCATTCATTCCCTGAGCTATTTATGATGGGAGGCAGTTGAGTTTTACTGCAGATTAAACAAAGAACTCAAATTCTAAGCCCCCCTTTACCCCTACAATTTCATACTGTGTTACATGGAGAAAGAAGAAGTCTTACTAAACATTTTCCAATTTCTCCATTTCCTCTTCTACCTCACAGTTTATCACAAAATCAAAACCAAAACAAACACCCAAAATATCCATGTTCACGCAGTGCTCTGAAGATGTAAAATACTATATACTACTATGGAGTATCACTTTCAAAAACAAACGAACAAAAAGGCCCCCCCCTCCAAGTTCAATAAACATTCAAACTCAGAAGCCAGATTACAGTGATGATGATGATTACAGCACATTGTAATATGTGCTCCTGGCAGACAAAGCTCACCTTCTCTCCTCCAGCGATGACGACGGATAGAAGCTGTTGTAATTGCACTCCGAGAAATTCTTGGAACTGTTGGAGTAACCTCTACTTTCAGTACCTTCTGGCCTTCTTGTGATGCATCAGGAGCATCAAAAGGCAGTGAATTCTTCATGGCATTTGCAACCTAAGACAAAAGTAAGATGCTGTACTACTACTGTCCTTGATTGCACTAATGGCAGTATTGGATCTCTTGATGGATACGGAAAGGAGAAGAAGCAAGAATTGGTGATTATGCCAGATTCCCCTCAAGATGGGGTGACACCGTGCCCAGGATTCAAAGTTGATTACATAGAAAAGCTCATCACAAATCTATTCTCAAAATCAGAGTTGATTTTCTCCATTCTTTGAGGCAACTTATTTTGTTCTATCTTTGCCATCTGTAGTGACAGACGTTAACAACACATACAGGAAGGTCTCCATCCAAAAGAGACTGCCACATGACAAGGGAAATGCCATTTATGTTTTATGACAAGAGTGTCAACAAAACTAAGTCACAGCCCAAGCCAATGCAGACATCCAGTGGCCTTGTGCACAGGGGGACAGGACTGATTTCCACCACACCTTTCCCCATACCACTCCCCATCCCTCCCTAAAACCAACCCAAACAGAACTCAACCAAGGAGATTAGACCGTAGGTACTTGCAAGATTTATTTTGGAAAAAAATAAAATTTGCAACCTAAGCAATGAGCATCAAGTTATTAAAATACACTCATCTTTATTAAACCTAGTTTTTTATTGTAATAGCCTATTATAAAGTCAGAAGTTATGTTTTGCAGCTTTAAGGAGAACAAGTGACTTCTTTTGGCTTTGATGTTTTAATTGCTTCTTTAAGTTTCCCACAAAATGCCTTTGGGATTAGAGGTTTACTTTAAAAAAGACAAAAACAACTTTCAGTAATGTTTCTTACTTCACAAGTAAATTGTTCAGCAAAAGTGATTTGTGTACCAGCTCCGGAGAAGCAAACTGGTTCTCTATGGCATGTGCAATATTCTACAATAACAAAGCTGATGCACACAAAGTATTACTCAAAGCTTCAAACCCCCCAAAACCACAACCCATAAAATGAACACAACTTGATTTTCCAAAATCTTCTACTCACTGGAGTTGCTACCTCATTTGAATAGATATCCTTGTCAGTATTAAAGAAAAAAAAATCTAAAAATTCATAGCAAAATACTTCTGCACCATGACCAGAATCATGACAGAGCATTTCTGCTTGTTGAACCTATTAACAGCTGGCCCTTTCTAGCAGCACAAACTGTACTTCTGGGGACTGAGGAAAACCATATGGAGATAAAAATCAATGCAACAGTAAATCTTTGAAACCATCTAAACAACCAGTCTGAATGAGTCACAGTCCCTGTCTGACAAAAACACCCTCAAAACCATGATCTTCCAGGATGCAAAAACACTTGCTCACAATGTCTAATCCAGCACTGAAAGGCAGGAAAACAAACACACAGCACAATTCAGACTTGGCAAGCCAAGTCTGCAGCTATCAGTGACAAAGGAAGGTTGGTTTCGGGCCAGACATCCACTCTTGCCTACCAGAAAGGAGCTCTAAGGAAAGAACATTCAACAAGAGCAGTAAGTGCATCCATAAAATACATTGGATAAAGCTGCTGTCACAATAGGGATTTGCTGATCCATGGTTCCTGTGCACTGGACTTGGAAAGCCTGTGTGGTCTCTGCTCTGGGATTTCTGTCTGAAAACCATGCAGAACTCCTTGTTCAGAGGAAAAGACTGACTGGAACTGGTCTGCTCCCCAGGTCCAAGGTAATACTAATTCTGACATACGGTGATTACTTTGTCTCTGCAGAAGTTCTTGGGTTTCCTGATCAGTACTCAGTGTTTGTTAACAGAAATACTTTTCTTTAACCAGAAAAGACCTTTCCCTTGTGTTACTTCCCACCCTTTCCACTGCAGTCTCTGGGTGAGAGTGATAGAAGACCACTTCTACATTTCAGACACTTCACAGCTTTCTAATGCTGTTTTCCCATTTGGGTTTTTTAAGCTCAGGTTTTTTTTCTACAGGCAATAAAACCCTATGTAAATAAGAGCACAGATCTACTAAATGGTCAAAAATGTTTCTCCAAGAAACAAACACAAGGATCATGATGTTTCTCATTGTAATGATGACTGATGATATTCCCATAATTACAAAAATAGGTACTTGAATACAAGCATCTAAAAATAATCCTAATGTGGGGGTTTGCCTGAATATTAAATAGACTTCAAAGAATTTGCTGGTCTTTGGAAATCCTAGGCAGAAACTGGGCTTAGAAATTTATCTGTGAAGCATCCCAGATGATACTTATTTGGTGCTAGTAGTTTTAAATTTAAAATACAGAATTTTATAATGCTGCTGAATTACACACATCTCCTGAAGAATTCAAGGAGACCAAAGGGCTCCAGTCTTTGAAAAAGTCAAATTGCTTGAATATATAGCATCAGGGCAAAGACATGCAGGTAATTTTTTAAATAAAACAGACAATTTCTTAAAGCTACTTTTAAAAAATGTTAGTAAAACAAGACAGGAAGCAAGCAATGATGAGAGTATTAAAAAAATACCTAACTCCCCCAATAGGCCTGCATGCATATGCAGGAGAAACCTGACAACCAGGAAGGGGTAAAAATTTGTGATGTCATGATGTCATCAAACAACAGGATGGAGAATCAATAGGAGCTTTGGGGAAAAAAAAAAAAAACAAAAAACCAAAGACATTCTAGAAGATTCTTATGACTAGAAGTAATCTCTAAGGACAAACTGATTAAAAACGAACAATGAAAACTAAAAATTGTCATATCATCAAGTTCCAGATCCTCCTACACACTTTTCAAATGTAGTAGTTTGATAGGATGGCCCAATTCAGCAGGTTCAATATTTAATTAAAAACTTTCAATCTAATGGAGTGATGAGTCATTTCTAAAAGGAACCAACTATTACAATAATTCAATGCATAGCAGGCATTTTAAATGCAGCAGTGTCAGAAAGACTGTAGATAAATTTTACAGCCAATATTAATACATTTGGAGAATAATTTTATGCAATTTAGTTCAGAAAAGAGTGATCTCAGATTGCCACATAAAAAGATTTTTGCCAATCTGCTCCTTCGTCAGTTATGTAAAAAGCAATGACATTTTACTGCTGTTAGTTCAGAGGAGGACTAAAGGATTCTAGCCACAATTCTCATGCAGAAAACTGAAATACTGAAACTGCAATCTAATTTATTTTATTCTCCTTAATTTTCCCTCTTCTTTTGATTCTCATTCCTACATCTGACAAAAATTTCCCCTTTCTCTCTTTCAAGCTTCTCATCCTTCCCAATCACGTCCACCTGCATCCAGCCCTGTTTCACCACTTTTCCCATTTCTCTTCTCTCTTTTCATGATTGGAACAACAAATACAGTGAAAACTAAAAAAATCCCCACCCCAATCAGAACCACTCCATTTTACTGCTGTTCCTCCAAACAAGGTAAAGATTAAGATCTGTGTGACTTTTATCAAACAAAACCTAGTATTTCCTCTGGGATTGGAGCTCCTTTTCATTTTCACCTGTATCCTGCTGTTGATTAACTTTTTTATCAGTTAAAACCTGCAGTTTATTCTCAACCCTGATGAAGGACTAGAAGCAAAGGAAACACCTTTTTGGCAACCAATGCCCTATAACACACAACTATTCAGTTAAGCTTCTTTGAACCACTCATCAGCAGCTTATGTCAAAACAACATGAACATTTTGACACAACTGTAATATATTAGCAAAATCCTAGCTTTCAGTCTCAATGAGTCCTAGAAGATCCCAACACCCTGGCTTAATATTCAGTGGAAAAAGTATAGTATAAATAGTTATGTTGCAAACACCAGCTGTTAACAAATCACTTGCATTTGATAGTGCAGTGAATGGACACAAAAGCTTTCATCACCAGGCCACTTCAGAAACACATCCATACTCCTCTTAACCAAGCCCATAAATTACAAGGGATTGTTTCTTACCAGCAGGGGCTGGGAGTACAGTTCAAGCTGTGCTCTGTAAATTATGTCCTCCAATACCTCCTGGCCAAGCTCCCATTGACCATTATATCTAAAAAATAAAGACAGATATTTATCTTCCACATCTTATGAAAGCAAACTTGTCCTTATTTCTGCCCAAATCCAACTTTGTACTTTTCATCTTATGTAGAAAATCATCAACTGTATGTACATCCCAGTGTATATCCACTTCTTTTAACACTACGTGTTTTATTACCTTGTTGGTGTAACAAGAAAGCTGTTCCATGTTCTCTCCAAACAAGACAAAATTGATGCGATAATCAGGACAAATTTTTAAAAAATGGGGTCAATATGCAAATGTTAATGCTACTTAGTAGAACTGAATTTGCACCAGAAATGTATTTTTGCTACCTCAGATGCTACTGACATTTAAGAGGTCTGCATTTCATCAGTTTATCTTGGCATCCAAGCTCATTATGCTTGTGAACAGAAGGAATCTGTGGTAGTGGCAAGGTGGAGAAAGCTGAAATCGGAAGCCTAACTCTCTTCAGCACCTACTGCTGCCCCTCCATCACCTAATTCAGTGCTGACAAAATACTTTCAAATTATCTGTCAGCTGAATAAGCAAGCAACGGGAAATACACTAACTGAGTACAAACCTGTGTTATGAGTCTAACTATTTTTTTCAATTATAAAACAAGTAGCATTTATATTTTATTTCACGTAAAAGCAGACCTTTAAGTAAGAAAACCCTGTCCACTTACATGGCATAATAGACACCTGTGAGCAGCTGCACCATGAAGTCAGGGTCTAACACCACTCTACCACAGTGCTCTTTCCAGCGTTTCTCATGCTGCCGTGGAAATCCACTCACACACAGCCTAAAAACAACACCATTACAAGGAAGTATTAACTCCACAAAGACTACAAATGTCTTTATATCACAGAGATTTCAGTTATTTTTGAATTTATTTCTTTAAATATAAATACACAACATGAAACATCCTTATGTTGCATTCCTAATCATTTGAGCAGTTTTGTAGCAGTGCCTTGATACGTGGCTCGCTGATAGTCCAGTGTTACTCCCATGTAGTCAATAACTCCACCTGTTTTCCTCAAATCATGACCAGTTTCTAAAGAACAAGGGTGGCAAGATGGTCTCTACTATCAGCCAGGAGACTCTCCCTAAAATTCAGTAACTGAAACCAATTTTCTTTAAAGAAAACATTTCAGTGGCACGGAAGGGAAGTGTGTCACCTCCCATTTAATGTATGATGACAGCATGCAGTCACGTTATACCTGAAGTCAGATAACACATATACCATATGGCTGCCTTGTAAGAAATATTTCTGACCCTTGAAAAATGAGCCTGCCTTCCCATATACTGCCTACATTAAAACCAGGATAATTTATTATATCCTTATTGCATCAGTTTACTATCTGAAACTTCATGGAAGCAACACATGGCGACTGATACATAGCAACTGTGGCACTGTCTCCAAAACAACAGAAATCCCTTGCATATAAAATATCTTGCTTTTCTACTCAAAGGACAGATCTAATTTTCAGATGCAGGAAAATGAAACATATTTGGCAAATTTAGCATAGCCACAACTCAAGCGAAAATGATGGAAGCATACCAAGAACCAATCAATCCCCATCAGAAAGCACTTTTCTTTACTGCATGGATATTTAAAAGTCTAGACGACCCTGAAGACAACTTCAAAGGCAAGTGTCTCACCTGGAACCCATCGTACAAAGTGACTGGTAAGAAGAAGCAGGCATGTAGACAATAGCTGAATTGTAGCACAGCATAAGAAAGCTCAGCACCTCAAACCTGAAAACAGCAACATCTTACATTGTTTATATTCTTAATATTTCACTGAAATTTAACACAAGAAATCTACAATCAAAGTCTCAAAAAGCACCCCACAGGAAGAAGTGTCAGAAGTAAACACATAAATTCTTTAATCCTCTTTCATTATAATTCACTAACTTGAAACAGGCTATCGAAAGTTCACTGTAAACACTTAAATTTATTATTCTGAAATTCTTGAAAGCCATAAGTATATGCAGTAACTATGAAGGAAACGAGATACAGCATAATATTAAGACAGTTACAGAAGTGGAAATGTCTGCAATGCATTCGAAATTATTTTATCAGTTTTCCCAGTGCTGTCTTTAGACACAGATAAAAGTGGCAGTCATTAAATTTCTCTCACTCCTGGTTCTGTCTATCCACTTAGCTCCATTCTCTTTTTCTGGTAGAAAAAGGAGTCACAGCCCCTGATCCAAAGCTGAATTTTGTTACACTTCCAGGAAAAATTGAATAGACAGCCATAAAACCAAAGATATTCTCTGTAGACACAGAAGTGACAGAGAAGTTATTCTTCAAAATTAACTAGCAGAAGAACATACAAGAATGGAACAAAGAAAAAGAAAATTATACCTCAAGATTACTAAGGGTGTTCTCTATTTATTTCCAAGCACTCAATGCTAAGAAAGGACTGATCACAAAATATTTTTGTTTTGTTTAAGGACTTGTCTCCCTAGTGAAGCACCTTTAATATTAAGAGTACATCCACCTACCGGTTCTGTGCTGTGAAGGTTTCTCTCTGAGGATGAAGATCACTGTAAACTACTCTGATAAGATCATGCTGACTCAATGCTCCTTCAGTTAAAGCCATGGATCCAATGGTAGAGGGCTAGAAGTAGGTGATGGGAGAAGGAAGGAAGGAGGAGGAGAAGTTAAGTCGTAAGTAAATATTCCCCAAAAGCTTTAAAACTCCCAACTACCTAAGGCAAAAGACACACTTATCTTGTGATCTGTAAAAATGAAGATTGCTCCAGATTACAATAGATCTAAAAACATTACATAGTTTCATTGTTACAAAGTGTACACACTTACAAATAATACAGTAGGTGACAGCAATTTTCAGCTTTGATTCTTACATATCCATGTACATTCAGTTTGTCCTGATCACACAGACCTTTTGTCCAGAAACAGTAGTGAAAGAAAAACACAATTCTGAGTTCTAACTGAACTAAGGAAGAGTTAGAAGGAAGACTACTTTTATGCTAACATGTAAGAGGCAAAAAAACACAGTTGCAACTACAACATAACTAACTCTTTTAAAAATGAGCAGTCAGCAAAGATTTTTTAACATTTATATTCCTGTTCCTTTACGAATTCTATTGCATTCTATTACACTAACTGCAAGCTACAGACACTGAAAACTTACTGCAACAAGATGCATCTAAATGGATCCAGTTCCCACTCCTCTAATAGATCCAATCTTAATTTACCACAGCAGCTCTCTTACCTCATGATATATTGAGGGTTTCGATAACGAAGGGATGGTGAAAGACAAAACTTTGTTGTTTCCATCTTTGTCAGCAATTTCCTGCATTAAACACAAAACTAGAACTCAAACAGAAGTAAGGAGATAGGAGTTGGAATAACTTTCAGCTCTTAGAAGGAATTTAACAAGTAAGTTAATGTCCTGATTTGATAAGACTGTCAACACCCCAAGGATTTTGTGCATTTGCAGAATACCAACAACATCAACATACATATTTATTAAGTGGGAAAAGACCTCTATCACAAACTGCTCTGCAGAATTCAGGTGCAATACTTAAAAAACCCCAGCACGGGCTCCTCAATGACTAAGACTAAAGATTCTGACACAGAAGGGCTGATGACTCACTTGCTGACAATGGGTAGTATTTCATAATAAATGTGCCACAGAGAAAAGGTGAAATCAAGGGGACTGGCAAAGTTTCCTCAGGAGGAAACACACACACTGTTTTCATCAAAGGCTTTCAAACTGGTTAGATTTTGTAGTTGCTAGGCTACTACATAAGCAAACCCTGCAGTCTTAAAAGAAAATATACTAGGAGCAATTACATAAGACTACACCAAAAAGGAGTTTCAAATCCTGCCTTGGCACTTTGTACAGCAAATTTTCAAACAATAAGCTCCAGTCATTCCAGTTTATGTAAAAGTTTAGCCCAAGGTAGCTCAGTACTTGTAGCAGGCTTCAAGGATTATAACAGGAGGATGGCTGACAGAATTTGTCAGAACACAGAAGATCTATTTATCCCTTTCTAAGTATTCAGAAAATAACTTCACTCCCAGTATATGTGCAGAAAAATATCGGCTTCATTAAAGATAAAAAACAGTGGAAGCCACTCTTCATTGAGGTCTCTTTCTTTCTGAATATGGAGAGATTTGAGAAATTACTGTCCTTAAAAAACATGAATCACCTACATGACTTTCAAATGAACTGCAGAACATTCATGAAAAAAAGGGAGAAAATACAAATGTGCTACTTCAATCCAATAAACAGTACAAAAAAATCAGTTTCCAAACAGTTTCCTGTGTTTTTTTCTATTGGAATAAATCTAAAATAACTAGATATTCCAGTTGTTAGAGCTGATCTACAGAAAAAGAACTAGAATGCATTTTATTTTCAAGCACAGTTTGGCTATTCTGTGTCTTTTGTGTAGAAATACAACCCTCAATTTAAAGGAGGGGTTTACAATGACATTAGAGGGAAGGGTGATACTTCAGTAGAGTATGTTTTAAGGTCCTATACCACAGAAATTCCCACTAGAGAATGTCTCTTGTGGCAGTATTGCTGAACTTATCAAACAGCCTCATAACATCACAAAAGTAAACACTTCCAGGCTAGGGTAAGGATGTAAAAAACAGCTTTTACATCCAACAACAGCCAAATTAAATAATTTACAGTTACTTATTCTTAAAACCACAGTTCCCCTCAAGACAATTACCTGACTCACATGTACACATGCATGTATCTGAGTGCTCACATGCAGAGTGGCTTCACCTTCAAACTACCCTTAAAAAGGACTCGTTCAGAGTACGTGGGAGGGCAGGGGAAGTGACACATCAAGACTGACTAAGCACATGAGCCTGACAATCATAAAAAGTCAAATTTTGCAACATTAAGGAGGGCTGCCTGATTTCCTTACAAACAAAAGCATAGAAAGGTTTGAGAAAGCCCATGAGATGATCCTTTTCAGTGAAAATAGTTTTTTTCCAAAAAAGGTAACTATAAACAAAAAAAAAATTTGCAAATACATCTTTACTAAACCGCCATTACATTATGCTTTTCGCCATATTAAATACACTTTCCTCTAAGTGTATTGTAATTTAAAATATGTTGTTCCAATAATTTACTCTGTTCCCAGGGGTCAGTGATGCAAAACTTCAGACCAAAGCTTTCCTCAGCCATTTCCACTCATCTCACTCACCAGGTTGTAAATGCCGAGCAGCAACGCTTCAATGCAACCATTGCTCTGCCTATCCCTGCTGGCAGTGAGACGCAGATAAACCCAGATCAGCTCTGGCAAGAACTGCAGCGTGAATCTCTTGAGCCGAACTTCAGAACTCCGATAAAGTTCAAAGAGTTGGTGGCAAACAGGCTCCAGGAGCTGTGGAAAGACAAAAAGCTCATCACTCGCTGGTAGGCTTCTCTAATAAGGGAGAGGGAACCAATAAATCTAAGGGCTATATCATACAGCCACTGGAGTCAGTAAGAATGGCATTCCCTGATGGCAAGTAAGTGATTGAATCACACTGCTATCTGCATTCTGTTTAAGGAGATCCATAAGGACAGACCTGAGGGGCACTGGTGTGCAGTATTTGGACATGTGGCCTCAACCATGTGTGCTTTGAGAAGATTCTTCTCTAGGGTCTTCAGTACAAGATTTATTTTCTGTACAGGAACTAATTTAAGGCGTGTGACAGACACATGGTTTGAACTGTGTGCACTGTCAAACTTTAGTGCAGCTGTAAAGTCTACAAAAGTGCAAAGGTTAGAGATCAGCTGCTAATAACAAGTCCATTGACAGAAATACGAATTAATTTCTTACCTACAACTTTTGAGTCTCACTATCAATAACTGAGCATGTTCATTACAACGCAAACTGATCTTTTCATTTTGAGTTGCACTTCAGGTTTCAGTACAAGAATGAAAAAAAAGGCCCCTATCAAGTCAGCATGATAAAAGCATGAGGTAAATCTGCCATTTTAAGAGTCTACAATGCTAAACTAATACCTAAGATGCATCCATGGAACTGTTAGGGAACATGAAAAAAACCCAGAAAGAACCACACTAAACAGTCTCATTCTTTCCCATGACTAATCAAGTTTCTGTTACTAAAATCAAAACTCGTGGAAAAAAAAAAAAGAAAAAAAAATTTAACTTCCAAGACAAATTTTTGTAAGATTTGTAACCACTGTCTAATATTGTGTTGTACCAAATTGGATGATCTGACATAAGGAAAATATGGGATTCATTGTCCAAAAAGACAGAGGCATACATGTAACCTAAGGCATTCATATTTGTATAGAAGAGCTACAGAGTCAGAAAATAGAGGCCAGAATCTCAAGTGGTCTTTCTAACAGTACCTGCTTCATGCAGCTCTCTTACACATACAGACATACAGATTAGATAAGGCATACATAAGCCCTCTTTCACTCCCAGGTATATTCTCCTTAGGACTTTCAGAGCATTTGCAGCATATTTCATGGACTTTGATGCATTCTTTTCTCCTTAAGTTGTCTATTCATCATAATCATAGTACCACAAATTTCTTGTAGAATTGAGAGGCACACTTTTGCTATGCTGCACAAAGATATATTTCTGTGGTTATTGTGAACAATCCATCCTCTTAAAAAGCTTAGAAGTCCCTTGCTAACTGCAGTGGGACCAGTATTTCTGCACGTGAATATAGTTTGAATGTTTGATAAATGTGGAACACCATAAAGCTCTATGAATGTACAATTTCACATACCTATATTTACACTTAGATATTTTACACTGGTATACCACAAACATAAAACATAAATTTGACAGAATTATCTATTAAGGGAGCATCACCTAGGAAACGGTTTCATTTCCAACACACAATATTCTGGTCAATGTAGCACACCATATTTAACCACTGATTACGTAAGCCGTAACATGACATTTATGTAAAATAAAACTCAAGCTGTCAGAGAAATCTCTTCTTAAACAAGGCTCTGGTGTAAGTATCTTGCGTAACAAGGCTTCTGACTGACAGACTTGTTACTCTAAGCTAGAAGCCAGCATTTACATCAGAATCAAAGAGAGACTCTACAAGGAGAGCAAAGACATTGATAATGTTGATAGAGAATAAGAGAAGTCCAGTCATTTAGAACAAATGGATTTTTATAAGTCATATAAATCTGTCTATCTATACACACACACATCTATATTTATATGCATGTATAAAAACACAGATAGAAAGACAGATATAAAATAAGTGATCACTTAAGTTTTGGCTTGAGATCTAAATGAAATCAGAAGCCTGTAAAGCTTCTATTACAATCATTTGAAGGAAAAAATGGTACAACTTTCTGGTAGCGTATTTATTCCAGTATTTCATACGTGTATAGCACTTTATGTTCAAAAGAGGCATAAGTGTATCTTTTCTGAATTAATATTTACTTAGTAGAAACTCCTATCTAAAAGTGACAATAATTATTAAAACCAACTGTTACAGTAAATGTTCAAATCCTCAGAACTTGTTTTATGAAAGGCCTAATACATTGCAGACGTTCAAATTAATAAAGTGGTTACTAAGTAATTTGGATGTCACTAAATAAATTTGTAGATTTTTCTTTAAAAGAAAATATGATCAAGAAGAGAACAGAAAGAAGAAAGAAATCTATGAAAACGAAACATACAAGCATATCTGCAGGGAGATGACAAGTGCAAGAAAAGCTAAAAATATTAGCTGAAACCAGATCTATACAATGGCAATGCTATAAATAGTACTTGTAATAGATTAGAGATGACAGCAGCCCAAAGCTGTTTCCTATTCGAAATTAGCCAGTCTAATCCAAGTCCCATCAAAAACAGTGGAAAAGAAAAATTTATTTTAGCTAAGTCAGATGACACTCAACCAGAGCAGTTACTAAGTTTATTCTACTTACTTTCAAATGAAAATTTTATAAAATTAGTCTTTTAAGTAAAGACTAGGGACACATGCTTCCTAGAAAGATACAAGCAATATCCAGTCAGTGGTGCTGCAAGCATTTGAATTCTCCTTATTTTTCGCAGTTGTAGTTGTTATATTTGTTGTGGAAAATATTTAACAACTGCAATTACTTAGCTAAAAACCTCCAACTACTATAGCACCTCTGGTGTGTTCAGAGCTACAAGAAAAGCTGCAAGCTTTTTTCACAAAAAAAACAAAGCTGCCATTACCAAGCTGCTACAACACCAATATCTGCAAAAGCACAAACAGCCAGGATTTTCCTATCAAAGTACAGTATCACAGTCTCCCACCTGGAAACACAAAACTTGACACTCTGAGAAAGAACAAATGTTTTCCTTGCATCCTAGTTATCTGGCTTTCCAAAGAGCCAGCCTCTTCCAAGTAATTCTCTGAATACACATACTGAGGAGACACTGAATAAACAGAGGAAATGGAGCTTTTGTCATCAGTAGTGGATGTATACACGAACTGGTGTACAGTTTTTAATTCCAAAGATCTTTCAGCCCAAAGCCAAAGCAAACTGAATCAGCAGTCAGCAAAAAAAAAAAAAAAATCCAAAGTAAAATATCTCTTATAATATTCTGTCTTTCCTAACAAACCAAATGATTTTAATGATAAGAGCTTTCCTATTAGCATAAGCAGCAATAAGCATAAAAAACAAATGACATTTTTACTGGCTTAAATATGCAGCAAGTGCCAATGATCTAATTTTCACTCTTCATTTTATACCTCAGAGATGCAAACCACTCATATTTTAAGGAAGATGATGAATAGCTTTCCTTTGGCTTATTTTACAAGCCTTCCAAATCCTAAGAGTCGTATCTTGAAGTTAAATATAATGCTTTATAAAATGCATGACAAATATGGGAAATACTTGCCTTTTTGAAGAATTCAATTGTAGAAAATAAAATGTGCTTATTTTAGACTTAAATATAACGTAATGGGTGAAGCCATTTATTATTTGAAGAGTACTGGGTCTGGGATTGCTTGGCATTGCAAAGGTGAGCTCACAGCTGCCTTGTGCTAAACCAAATTAGCCCCACATGACAAGTTAATATTTGAATTTCAGTAGTGCATTAACTTGACATCCATGGAGTATTGTCTACAGCCATAAACAACCCTAAAAATCATAAAAATATCTGATAAACAGTACTTCAAAAGCACTTTACTTCTGAATTCAAATTTTACACAAAACCCAATATATAATTCAGTTAAATTAGCTGTTTATGAGCAAGATCACTCTCCACAGATTATGCAAATCTCTGCTCCAGTCATCTTTACATTTTAAAAAGGGCACTTCCTCAAAGGCAAATAGTAACAATTGTATTTAACTTGTCAATATGCTTGCCTTCATTTAATAGCTCACAAACTAGTAGACACCTGTAAAAGAGAGAAACACCTTAGTTGTTTGGTACCTGGGCATGCTGATTCCATGTTAAATTAATAATCCTGGTCTTATCAAGATAGAATGATGTGATTCTAGAAAAATTCATGTTTGCCCTAAACAGTTTGCCACTTTCCAGAAGTTTTAAAAATCAGTCAACTTTATGATTAAATTGTACTAAAGAATTACTTGTCCATCAAGTTTAAGAATCCAGAAAGTTTATTTTTATAATAGTCCACCACATATACTTAATCTTCATAAACCATGAATTACCTTTCTAACAAATAATGCCCTAAAAAGCATATTTAAAAACCCCTCTCAGTCAGAGACAAATATTACTACAGAATCATGTAAAGTAATGAATTCACTTTGGTTATATTCCTCACATGCAAATAATGCTGGAAGAAGTGCAACAAGGAAACACGTCCTGCCTGAACAAGTAGAACCTGAAGCTGGACATCTTTGTGTCTATGATTGCTTATCTTATACCTGGTATTAGAATCAGCCCCAAACAACAATAGCTGTTCCAGAGAGTGGTATTTGACAAGCATCAGTGAGTAATAACATAAGATCACCCTAAAAAGATTCCCTCTTTGCAAATCTGGTTCTTTGCTCTTTAAAAAAAAATAAATCAAATGCTTACTCTCAAAGCAATGAGAAGTTTTTACATTTTCAGCAGTCTACACAAACACAAATATATAGACAGCAGCAATGGTGGCTTCAGGTTGAAGAGAGAGTAACAGCAGCTTTTCAGTACAAAGAAAAAGGTCACTATGCAGGTTATTTATAATACTGAAATGAAGCTGACAGCTATGAAGCCTTTTTTTTTATTAAACTGCATGAGCATTATGCAATCTCCTTGAAGCTCAATCAAGCATTTGGCTTCCTAAAGCAGCTGAGCTGTGCTTGGGAAAATAAAGAACTTCCTTGCTGTGTGCACTACCCATTTCATTTATAAATATATGAGAAGTCACAGATGACACATCAAGTATTTGTAAGCATTTTATCCAAAGTAGTTTACATGTCAGAGAACGGTATGCTTGTACAATTTATTCTGAAGTTCTTTTTCACACACTTGCCCAGAAATGCTCCTCGCAGAAGCCAATGGGTTGGAAAGCTCACTTCAATGTCACTTGCAAAATGAAATATGTACAAGGGTAAGCTAAGTTTTCATTGTGTCTATTTATATTTTGGGGCCCTGGTTCTGCTCTTGTTTACAGCAGTATAAACCAAATTACACAGAAGTGATACTAGTATAAGCACGAGAAAAACTTGTTATCTTAATAGCATTTAAAAAATTGATTCCGTCCTCCACTGCAATAAGCCACCACACAAGAAGCACATTTGTCTTTCTGAGTTTCACTGTAAGGCCTACTTTGCCTCAGTTATGACTGAAAGGTGGTTTCTGGGAACTAAAAAAACCTCCAAACTGAATCCACCGCTAAAACACAACAACAAAAAAACCCCTAAACTGAAACACCAAAACCAACTCATGCCAAATAAAACACAACAGTCAGCTGGGGTGAGGAGAATCTAGCAGATAGCATAAGCAGATTTTTGGAAGCAGACGAGATTGACTCTTACTAGAAAGGCATTAAAGTAACTGTCAAAAAACAAGAGACTGAAAAGAGGGATGACACCCATGTGTCATTACATTAGAAAAAAGAATCAATCTTCCTCTCCATTACTTTAGTTTTAGTTGTAGATGTGAAAGATCCAGGAATGAGAATAAAAATAGTTTTTTTTTAAATCTCCTACCTCATTATTTGGGTCTTGAATGACCTTATAAAGAGCTGGTACCAGTGGTTTTTTTCGGTGCAATGTAGCTGCATAGCTGGAAATTTGTGATTCAGGTAATGCCTAAAGGGAAAAAAAAAAAAAAAAAAAAGGTTACCCTGACAAATAAATGCTTCCAAGTATTCAAGATCTCCACAAAAAAGTCTCACCCCAACATCAAAGAAAAGTTATGAAGTTCAGTAAATTTTCAAACTTGCAATCTAATTGCTGAGTACAAGTCCTTCTCCATACAAATAGCATTTGGGAGCACTTAACCACTTTCAGGGTTAAATCCAAAAGCAGATTAGATCCATCTTTCACAAATCATTTGCTCTAGTTTGATATGAGGACTCTTATTCTTGATAACCTATAGTATATAACAGGCTCTTTTTGAAGACTCTATCAAATCAACTCCACTTATTTAAGAGGTGTGGAGAGTATAGAATGAGCATGGACAGCCTCGAGTCTTCCCCAAGCAACCACGATTATGGATTTTACATCCTTGGAACTTAAACAAATTTCCCACAACAGCACGTAATGACTTATTCTCATCAATGATGTGAGGAATTACTAATTCTTAATTTAAATAACAAACTAATTTCTTATGAGTCATGAAACCCCTTTTTTCTTGTATATGCCTTATCCTGTATTTCACTCAGCATAATTACCAATATGCAAAACAGCTTAAAAATCTTTCAGATTCCTCATGATGAAACAATTATTTTATTAAGATCATGGGGAGAGAAAAGAAAGTATTTTTCTTTAACTTTTTTAGAAGTCCAAATAAATACATACTAATTGTTTTTAAATTAAAAAGTCCCTCAATTGGAAATTTGGGCAGCATTATCCAGCTGTTAGTTAAATTCTATGAGCTTGACCTACACAAAATACATGTTTAAAAGACCACATTGCTATTGTTCTGCTCTATACTAATAAGCAATAAAAATAAACTACTATTAGAATTATGCATTACCTATTATGTACCAGCCAACTCAATTATACAGAGCTTTGCATGCTTTATGCGTTATAAGGAGTTGAAAGATCAAGTAATAGATACTTAAAATGTTAATTATTTGATATTTAAAAATCCCCACTACTGTGTTTGGTGGCATTAAGCCAATGGTTTAGGTATCATTCATCTCTTCTCAGTTCACCTTGAATTCTGACAGCCATTCTTCCACAACACCTCGTTCTGATCCCAGCATTTTCTTACTTCTTTTGCTTCTCTCTTACCTTTAGAAAAAAGAAAAGAAGTTAAATGTTAGTTACGGCAGGAAAATTCAGTTTTTTACAATCCTACCCAATAAAAGGTGTTAATATCTTCCAATAGAATTACATCATAAAAAACAACAGAAGAAGTTACATTTTGGGCATTCAGTCCCATTATTTAACAATGATGCAGCTGTTTCCTTTGCTTAGTCTAACATGCTGTGCATAAATGAGGAAGGAGGAAAAAGAAGGATTCAGTGCTTCAGGCCAACCATCTTTCAGATGTGTTTTGAAAATTATTTAGATTCATCCAAAAATTACATGTTTTATATACAAGTTGTATCATGGAAGTCCTACAATAAATGACCTTTTAATAGCCAGACTACATAACTGGAATCACCAATCCTCTTCTCAGAACATACTTGCTTTGAGTTCTGAAAGATTTGTATTTAAGAACTATCAGTATTTATTAAAAGAAAAATGAAGTGAAATAAGATAAATGGCTTCCCGACACAATTTTTAAGTTAATGCATCATGTTTTCAATGGCCCTTGACAGGAAGTCATTAAGAGAATACCAGCTCTCTTGTGGGTCAAGAACTGCTTCAGATTCCTATAGCATGTTTAAATATCCTAAAATACAACAAATTCAGAAACAACATTAAATTAAATTCAAGTAACACTTGAGTGACTTATTTCAGGAGAAAACACTGAAAAATAATTCTGTAAAATAACAGAACAACTAATTAGATGTCTTACAAAAGTTTACAAAGACATCCTTTTTGATATAGGGAAACAGATACCATGTCAGAGTGAGACATGGATAGAAGAATTTAATTTAAAACATCATAGGGCATACTGCAGCACCAGTGAGTTCTAGTTCACTCTGCCTGGAAAAAAAAGCACAACATTCAACTTTACCTCTTTAAAGAAGTCAGTTTTCTAAAGGAGGAAGAGGAGAAGGAATGCAGAAATTTTTCAACCTGGGATGCATTTGTCAAGCCTTCAAGTACTGCCCTGTTTTCTAAAAGATAAAAAAAAAAAGCTGATCATGACAAAATAAGGAAAAAATATAGTAAAGTAAAGCAAACATTAATGTAAACATTTTTTGGCCTTACAAATTGAAATTTATCAAATCCTCCAAGGTCCACATGAATCCTTCTGCAATAAAGCAACTTGCCATAAAAAAAAGTAAAAAAGGTTCAGTGTTTTAGCAGGAGGAAGGGAGGAATTGCCTTCATCCAAAAAAAAAAAAAGGCTTTTGTCACTCAGCACAAAGTAGAAAATCCTTCCGTATTAGTGGTGCACAGCACCACAGGCACAGCACTTACAAAGAACAGTGTAAGATGAAAGAAGAGAGTAATAATTTTATAAAATGTGAACTGAATTCATACCCTGACTTTGGAGAACATGTAATTCTTAAATTGAATATATTAAAGGCTCTCCCATATCATAATTTCCCTAGTACATATTTCTTACAGAGCCAAAATTTCAGTGTTGTCGTGAAAATCATGTATTACACTAAAGTTTGCCTTTTGTTGAAGAATCCCTTCATAGTGATTACGAGGAAAACAACACATATAGGAGCAAACTCTGGGTAAATTAGTGGTTTTGCCATGCATTGAGCTTCAAGGTTCCCTGTTTGGGAACGTTCAGTGTAAATCAGCTTTGAGAACCACAACTGCTGTATCAATAGAGAAGCGGTCCACATCTGCTCTGGCTATGGTCACTGCTGGTTCCGTTCTAGGACAAATCATCTCTCCCTTTCAAATTATCTGCTTGGAGATTAAAGACATTTTTAAGGCCTTGTACAAAGAGGCAAGACAGGCAGCTGATGGATTCCCAGCACACAAGCTGCATGACCCTGCACAGGAACACTGAGGAAAGTTGCAGGGTGAGCCCCTCAGCTCAGTGCCCCATCCTGCTCCGGGTGCGCTCGGACACCGTTCCAGAGGCACACGAGCACAGCTCAATGGGACTGGCTCAGCCTGGCACACAGATGGCTCTCTGGGATTTTCAAATGGCCATCTGGAAAGGACATCTCATGCTTACACTCACTTCCTGGCTTGCTGTACCTTTGGGGGGAAAAAAATAAATCAAACACTGTGTGGGTGTGTCCCCAAAGTAAACTGGTTCAATACATTAGGCTCTGTGCATATTTATTCAAGGTTGAAGTAGCCTGAACCAAGAGTACTGAATTTCATTTCCAGAGTGTTCACATCTCTCCCAAAACAAACAAAATACAGGAAATATAAGATTTCTCATATTTATTTTAAAAATATATTTTTCTATTATGATTCAAAGGTTCTTCTAATATATAGGAACCATAATTATTAATCAAAAATTTTGTTATTAGTAACAGTAACAATAAAACACTAAAATGTTTTTACATATGGTCTGATGAAGATTTCTTAAATACTGAACAAGTAAACAAGTTTGAATTAATACTAAAGCATGGAACAGCAAGAGTTATAGCTAGGAATGCAGTCAAAAAATCAATTACCAAAAAGCTTCCCCAGAAAAGCACTTAAAATGATAGTTTAAATATTTTCTCCTAAACTTACTCATTTGGCATATATGAGCAGAATATGACACACAAGGTTGTTAAATTAGACCTGGAATCTATATGCTTAATATTAAAGCTACAATACTCTGTTCTGAAGGAAGTTACAGTCTTGCACCGTGCACCTGTCAATTACTGTTAAGATGTAAACAGAATTTTACCAAGTCAGAGCACTCTCCTAGATCATGCTATGCACACAAATCATGGAATCCTAGAATCATCTTGACTGGAAAAGACCTTTAAAACCATCAAGTCCAACTATTAACACAGCACTGCCAACTCCACCAATATACCACGTTCTTCAACGCCACATCTACATGGGTTTTTAAATCCCTCCAGGGATGAGGAATTCATCATTCTCAATATTTTTGCCTTTGAAAATACAATAACGAAACCTGGAAACTCAGAGTCTTCCCCAAGAAGTTTTGACTACAGTAAAAGAAATAAAAAAGGGTTTTGTTTGTATGCTTGTTTTAAAGAGGCCAATAGTTTATACTGGTTTAAACATAAATGGGAGAGATCACTTTACAGGACATGCACTTCAAAATGAGTCTAGTTCTTGGCCATTATATACTAGATGGCATGATGCATATAACACAATTTTAGTCCTAGCTGCACAATGAATGAAAATATGATGTATTTTTTACCTTAAAAGCCATGAGAAGAATAATCTGCAATTAAAACCTGAACTGTGTCAGGACTGACGGGTCTAAAAGAACAGAAAACTCCATTATCAATTACAGCTTGTTCTTCCAAGCTACGTAAACACTCCTCTCATATTCATTACTGAGCATGGAAAGAAATGGGTTTGAAGAAAGATTTTTCTATGCTGCCTCTGTAAAAAAAGTAGCATGGAAAGCACCAGGAATTCATCCTTACTCTGAACTAAACATACATTCAGTTTCTTTGATCCAAAAAGTTCATAGGTCTGTAAGAAGAGCACCTATGCCAAAGATGATTAACACCCTGGAAAGCAGAACAGACAGAAGACAACATAAAATGAGGTGGTCAGAAGTACACAGGAAAGAAGCTTCCCCGCCACACACCCACGCTAACGAGGCTGGGAAACTCTGGAGGAGGAAAACCAAGCAACATGCTGATAAATGCAGATTACAAAAGCACAATTTGAACTGCTCGTGATGAGCTATTCCTGAATGCAGAGGTGTAAAAGGCTAAACAGAAAAAGACTAGGTAATACATTTGATGATGCAACAAAAACATCTGTTCAGGAATGCATCAGTAGCCAGAAAATAAATCAAGATGCTTGATCACACGAAGTCAATTAAAGCAAATCTGAAAACATAAAAGTAGAGCATACAAAACTGGTAATATGCTGTTATTTGAAATACTGGCCTACATTTGGTACAAACAACCTAAAAAGAAGTATGTATAAGGTAGAAAAATGTTTAAGAAGCAGTTGAAGACAAGGATTGTGAAAAATAACTTCTAACCTGGACACGGGAATAATTTTTAAAAAACAGAGAAATAAAGAACTCCTTATCATAGAAGCACATAGAATTAAGTGGTTGAGAAGGTAGAATGGACTTTTTCTTGTAACAGAGTAATAAAAAATAAAATGTTTGAATGCACCAAGATAGAAATCTTAGACTGTTATGAGTGTACTGTTTCTCACACTGTAAATTATCTTAAAATATCAGGACAATAAGAAGCTATTGTAGATAAATATTGCAACACCTGTTTTATATAGTTACTTCTGTCTTGTAACAGAACAAGAAGAGTAAAGAAGAAAACTTAACTGTGTAAACTAGCCCTTCCTTGATACTCTTTACAAAAAAACTTTCCTTAAAAGCAACTCCTTGCTTAACCACTCAGTATATAGCTGTAAACAGCTTAATCCAGCTACTCTAGCTTTATACCAGAAGATATTAAACAGCCACACTACAGCCTGTTTCCACACTAGAAAAGGTTCTGACTCTTATGCTAATCTAATCCCAAGAAAAAATAAAACCAGCTTTGGAAATGTTCAATTTTGGTGGATGACTTCTTGTACTTATTTAGAAGTACAGATAAATATAGTACAAACACCACTGTGATTTCCCTGTATCCATATACATAAACATATTATTCTACCAGAATCCCATTTAGTAGGCACTTACATAAACTGCCATTTTGGTAAGAACATAAAACAATACATTTAAAAACTATTGTCCTCAACAAATCAGAGCTACAACTACAACTTGCCATCAGAAACAGGTTCGAACATTCTGCCAGAATTCTCTCAGGCATACAGCTCCACAGTACAGAGAAACAAGGTAAAAACTGACAAAGACAGAAAGAAACAAAATCTCCTCTGGAGAGTTATTAATATAAATTATCAGTTCAAGGCTTCTCCTTAATAGAAAGAGCACTCTTCCAACTCTAGTTTTTTAGGTAATTTAATTGCAAGCTTCAGCAGACAGGCATGCATTCCAACTTTAAAATATAAATGCTGATATATTCTGTATGTGGGATTTAGGTTGCCAGCCTTATTAGACAAGCCTTAGTCATGCAAAACAACTTGGATAAGACATTTCTTCCCTGCCCACTCTGACTCACTAGTAATAACCAGGCTAAAAAGCTGTCTTTTTGGATACCAGCAACAAAGAAAGTTATGTGAAAACAAATGGATAAAGCCTTATCACAGAGAAGTCAAAGATGATTGATAATAGTCTTGTAAACTTTCACGGTACCATACTTGCACAGTAAGATCTATTTCTTATCAAAAAGGTCACATCAATTTCAGCAGCTGCCAAAAAAGGGGTAAAGAAAAGGTACAGCCCATCTGCTCCAAAAAGCCTTCTCAAAGTCATTTTAAGCTCTAAATTATCTTTTGTGCCTTTTCAAGTACCACAAAGCTCAGCTGCCAGCTTCCATCTTTCTACCATTCCTACAGTGAAACTGTGTTTTACAGATACAAAATTGCTGAAGACAAACAATTAGGGCAGTGAGATGAAAATACAACGCTGAAAACAGAAACTATGTACCAGTTTAAAAAGCTACTTTAAGGCTAATGTTTTCATGGTACTGTACAGAGTAGTTGTAGAGAGCTACAGAAGTCAGGTGACTCTACAGAGAAAAATTTAAGTGCCAGAATTAAACACAATTGTACACTCATAGCTAAATCCCTCTCCTAGGAGTTCATGCAACAAATAAAGCAGAAAAGAGTTGAGATGATCAAGAATGTGGAACAAGAAACTTATCTTCTGTATTTGAAGAAAATACTTCTCTGCATTACTTACAGGATTTTAGAAACAATAATAATAAAGACATTATCCTGCAGCCTTAAATACCACAAAACACATTAATTATTCTATTATAAGGACCTGACGCACTTAAAAATACACATACACACACACACACGTAGGTTAGCCACAGAAATGTTACCTTATTCTCTCAGCACCAGTTTCCTTAGAAACAACTTCACGCAGTCATCCTACACTAAACCTAAAACATTCTCTTGTCAGGATCCTGGTGATAACCCATCCTACGCCAGACAATACAGGTTTGTCCTCCCTTTCCATCAGTTCATATGCAACAACTCTTCCTATGCTGGTTTGTCTGCATTAACTTCTTTACTTAACAAAAACATTTCCATGCAAATTACTTTCCGTGTAACCCTACCTCTCCCAAACACCTTCTCGTTCATGGTTTCGGTTCACGAAGTAAATTACTTCTAGATAAATAAAGATACAAAATGCATAGTAAAAGAAGGAGCTTAGAAAAAAGCCTCAGTAAACTAACATTTGCAAAATCACAGTTAATGTGGTCTTTTTTAAGGTACTCAGTTCTAAGTACTAAAAATGAAAAGACACAGAGTAAGAAAAATCTTGAAACAGAATTTCTGTGGGAACAAAACCAAAACAAAATTCAAAACCAAACAAAAACAAATCAACAAAAAGTCACACCACAACCCCCCTCCCCATAATATGCATTTTGGAATAAGACTGCAAACATTATGCTAAGATCTCTCTGGTCTGCAAAGGAAAGAAATTCATGCAGAAACGTTCTAGAAATACCAGCTGAAGATTCTAAGCAGCTTTCCACTTTTGAGCTATAAAATCGTCACTTGAGAGAAATAAATGCCTGTTATATTTTAAAAATATCCGTTAAAAACTTGAAGTCAATTCCAGACCAATACCTAAATTCCAATACCAGTATATATTTCTCACTGCAGTATTCCCTACCAACTGTAATTCACACAAAATGGAATTTAGGTTACATATTCATTAATTAATTTACCTAACCTCCTTTCTTTTAGCCTGTTCTCAAACAGATCTAACCCAGAGGGATCCTCTGCTGAAAGTAATGAAACCCTTTATTCTAATCTTTCCAACTTCCAGATGGTAAAGCCTCCACCTCCAGGAAGAGGAGTGTAAATAGATTAAGCTGAAGTGACAAATTTACCCCCATCCATACACTTACTTACACATTCACAAGTTCTTAAATGAGAGGAATCTCCAAATTTATCTGAATTTACCTCAATTTTAGTGAAAATTATGTCATCTTGCTAACTTAAAAAAAAATGCAGTAAGAATACAAAGTTCCAAAATAAACTTTCAAAATGGCAGAGTTAAAATAAAGATCCATAAGAATTAAGACATTGTTTTATTGCACGATGCCATAAATTTAATATGTGACTCAGATGCTTCATTCACATTTATGATGCACGGATTTCAAGGATAAAATTAATTCTGATTGATATGCTCATCTTACTTTTCCATTACAAATTCCCAGACTTTATTAAGCAAAAAAGAAACGTAGTTAAATGAAACATCACTGATCACACCACTACTCATCAAGATGACAGAATTTCAGAACAGCCCAGATCTCTTCTGCTTGACCAAATTGAATATATGAGCAAGTTGAACCCTACACACCAACAAGAAGGACTTAAGTCACATACAGAGGCTGCTCACAGTTCAGAGGTAAAGCAGAAGAATTCTGAAACCTAAGATCTGCTTCAACATTCACAGTTAAAACTGTAGCTGCCTTTATTACTTCCAACTGTCACTGCAGAGGAAACAACTTGTCTTCTTCCATGTCAGGCATCACAGCATCATTTCAGTGTCAGTCATTCTCAGTCTCACACTAGTTTTCTGATAGTTAGAGAGGGGTTTTAAGAGCTGCAAAGAACTATCTCACAACACAGAGAGAAAACCACTGTTAATTTTATACTGAGATTAGACAGACTGTACAAGTCAGAAATGTAAGAAATAAGATGTAAGAAATAAAACATGTTCCTGACCATGTTAATTCTATATAACACAACCCATTAAGAGCTGTGTGAACATCAACGATCACAACATCGGACTCAATTGATTAAGGTGATTGTGCTACTAAAACTGATATTTATGACCAGCCCTACTACTAAACTTCACTAGGATTCCTCCACAGCAGGAAATTACATGGCCTTTGTTGGACTCTCCTTCACAGAACACAGGCAAAGAAACAAGTGTCTCTAAAGAAAGTGTAACTCTTTTTCATCACCTTATTAGAAGCTCTCATGAAATTCTGAAACACAGCTTACTATAATTGGCACTCTGTGGCCTATTACTTGGAAGTGTATGCTGCTTCTCAGTGAAATAACTGTGTGAGAATTAAATCAGTAGTAAATGTAAATTAGTGCAACAACTACACCAGGTACCCCCTTTGTCTTGGTATGAGTTTAATAATTAATCTTCACTGCTGAATAGTTAAACACAATGAATATTGTTTACAGTCATTATTCTTCTACTGTTAAACCAACATTACAACAGAATACAAACCAGCCAGTCATAAGAAAGGACTAATGAATATTTTAGTGTGAAATTATTCATTTTTCATGTATTTTCTAAATAGTGAGGACACTAAGTTACTAACATATGTAGGGCGTTACTTGGGGAGGGTGTTTGGAGAGTTTATGTGGGTTTTTTAATCTGAAATTTAAATTATTTTTTTTCTAGGGCAAAATTTCATATATGAGATCTTTAGGAAAACAACACAAACACAGCAGAAGCAACTTAAATGAACCCAATCTTTCATGCACTATGTTAGGCAAGATTTTCCACAATGTTTTTCACTTATCTAAGCTATAGACCAGTATAAAAAATAAAGTAGTGTAAAATCACAACAAACAACAAAACGAAACAGAGACAAAAAGAAAACAGCCTTCCACAGGTGCTTGAAGACTCTAGCTGGAATACACAGCCTTTTTTTGCTCCTCTCCCCAACACCTCAGAAACAAGAGCAGGATCTTAAATGCACACTATTTTCATACATATTTTCTATTTACAGCCTGAACAAAATTTAAAGTTTTTGTCAAATACTGCCCCCAATATATATTCAGAAAATATGAGTCTTTCAAGATGATGAAAAATTCCAGATTTGACAGGCAGCATTGAAAATCCATGCAGCAAGCTTCGCAGGTATGCTTCCCCAAGCTTTTTTGTGTAGACAGGGGAATGGTATTTATGTAGAGATGGTTAATTTTACAATGTTTTAGGTTTTCAAACATATTTTCTTGCACTCAAAAAAACCTCCCTGAGGACTCAATGTTCTAATCTTCAGTCATTTTTACATAACCTCATCCATACACAGAGATACTCTGGGTTTTTGTTTGTGATACTGAATAGTTTTCTTGCTAAAAAAAACCCCAAAACCAAACCTGAACTTCAAAAGCAGTTGGTAAAACCGGGTTTTTCCTTTCCTCGAGTTTCGGAAATAAACGTACCCTTGGAAAAAGACCAGAGATGGCCTCATGTGCAAACTTATTAGGAGTTATACTATTGCTTTTTGCAACATTAATCTTCTTTGAGAAATTCCATATATTACATCTACTTCAAATGGAAATACACGCATTAGCTATACTAAACATAAACAGTTTCTCTAATTTTTTACAGGTACTGCCCATCTGAGTAACATTTATGACCTTTTACTTTTGTATTAGTTATACTGGCATAGAGAAAATTCAGTTCATTCTCTTCAAACACATCAAAAAATTTTAATCAAAGCCTGAATTTAATTAAAAGTCTGTTCTGTTTCCCTGTGCAATTGAGCTGATAGGGATCAGCAGCATTTACCAAAGTTCAAGCAGCAGGCACCTGAAATTGCTAGATTATACGTTTTTGGTGTAAGTAATATACTCATCTTTCATACAGCATGCTCCACAAAACACACGGTCTTTCAAGGGCCACTTAGACAGAAGGTTTAGAAATACTGAGGTCATTGGAAAGCACAGTGGACCTGCAGAGAGAACGTGGAGAAACTTCTCAAAAAGCAGGGCTGATCAGGTATAAAGCCAAAAAAAAAAAAAAAACAAGAAAAAACCCACACCATCAAGACAAAAAACCCCAAGAACAAGCCAAAACCAACGTGCACAGTCCACATGTGACTCCTTCAGCACATGAAAAAACTGTTCTGAACAAAATACAAATGCGGACCCAACACCCCCATACTTGCAATTATGTTCAGATTTGCAAGTTAAGATGATTACACCATAATTATTTCTCATTAGTGAGCAGCAAGGGTTTCATATTTGGGGGGAAAATCCTCGTGCATTTTGCCTTATCTGCCAGCTATCCAACTGGCACGTTGAAAAAATTTTCATAATAGATTTTAACAATTTTATTCCCTAATCAGTTCTATCTGTTTCATTTAAACTATTAAAACCAAGAAGATGGCAACTTCAAACATTCCCCTGCAATAAAAAAGGAAATGCTAATAAAAACCTTTTCCATTTTCCATAAATGCCACGCATATGCAGAATTCACTTATAGCAACCTTACATATTTCAGAAAGCTCTGAAGTCTGCATTCAGAAAGACAAAGAGATAATCATTGCAATCTATTCCAAGTCAGCCCACATTACTAAAGCAGAATGCCCCAGCAGCTCACAGAAATAGCAATAAACTAACTACTACTAGAATTCTGCATAAAGCCAAGAGAAGCCTGCATCCTTTCCCTGTAGGAGATATTTTGTCTTTCAAAAGCTGCCCATTGGAATATTAATTTGAAATACATCAAAACTTGATAGAGCTGACAACGGACAACATGGTGATTAAGGTTTCCTAATTAGCATGATAATATCCATTTAAGATTTGTTCCTTCCTCTCTCACAAGACCAAAAATTCATTATCAAAATAAGCCATCAAATACAGTAGTTTGCAATCATAGGAGTATCATCAACAGAGAAGGGCAATGGACCATCACACCCACACACATCTCCACCAGCCAAGTGTGCTAAGGTTCCTGCAAAATGTTCCAGCAAAATGACAAGAAGCTGTGCTGAAGCAGCTCTTTCCTAGCAGTTGACACAAACAAAAGACAACCAAACAAAAAGACAAAGCAGTCCCACTTCCACATTGACCAACAATTATTTAAGCTTTCTGCATTTATTAGACAACATTAACATCTACAGGCACTGTACTTCAACTTTCTTGAACTTCCTTCTAGTTTTCATATGTTGAACTATCTAGTTTTCTGTCTTTAGCACAGACCAGAACTTGAAAGTCTAAGAAAAAGATCACAGATGAAATAACAAAACTAACCTTTGAACGTTCAGTAAATTTTAAGTTGCCAAATAAGGGAGGAGGAGTGGAGGGGTGGCACAAAACACACTGTGACAATCAGCACAATACTCAATTACACAATTTCAGCACCATCAATGCCAATTAGTATCGGCCGCTGACCCCTAATTTGATCTGGAATCCATCCATGATCTTAACCTGTTTAGGACTTTGTGCACAACAAACATGGAATCTCACTGTTGCTCGTTTATTTTTCTGCCTTAGCATCCTAAGTTTTACTCAATTTAAACACTGAAGTAGCTAGGGGGGAAAATTACAAAGTTAACATATAAGCATTATTATGGAATTTACTAGAGCATCTTCAACCACTCCCATAAAAATGTCAGAGTTTAATTTTGGGCTAATTTGGCAAGTTAGAAAACTAGATATATAGGGCTAATATTTTATTTTAAATTAAGAAGTAAAATTAGTGCAATAGTTTTAGTTATGCCATGTAAACTGTACCATTCACTGTGAAAACCATATTAAACCTCCAGCTAACTGAAGGGATTTAACCTATAGAGAGGAAAAAGCAAATTATGTACTCTCTCTCAGAGCTTAATGCCATGATTCCTGGAACATAAGGTATGTGTGGAACACAGCTGCCATTTGAATGATTTAAACACCCAGATACCTCAGTAACATTTTTCTACGGCTGAGGAGACAAATGCAACAAACTCTCAAATTGCAACATCCAACAAAGTTTCATTTCTGCACCTACAGGAATGACTGCATGCCTGTTTTCACCACTGATGCAGAAAAGGTGCATATTCTGAAAGCAGCAATGGTTCTTACATGACCACACATAGTCCAGTCCACTCAACACCTGCACAAGCAAAAGGGCATCTCAGTCGTTTCTACAATTGCTCCTTCGGAGACACACAGACAACAAGCCATGACTAAACTGTTGTGAAATTTCTATTTGCTGTCTCAACTTCTAACACAAATTGTAGTGAGGAAAAAAACAGTCTTGTTCTCTCCTTCTCCCCCCAAAAAAGCAAAAAGCAAGCTAAGAAGTTTTCTTATTCAAGAGATACACAGAGGCTTCTCAAACTCATGTGGTGTCTATGCTGACAAGGGCAAAGGCAAAGCTGAAGACTCAGGACTCATGAAACAAGTCTTGGCAGATGCACAGATCTAAGCAAACAGAAAAGGCAGCAGCATGCTCCCAGCCTTCCTGTTCAATGGAGAATCAGGCAATGCATGTGACACCTGTGATTTTAAGGAAAGGCTGCTGTCACAGGATGTCTATGAAAATAAACAGTGCAGATATGCAGTTTATAAATGCTTAGCTTAAATCCATTTAATATCTTAGGTATTTCCTTTCTATTTGCACTCAACTTACCCTCCAGTCCAAGGCTCCTATCTCCATTTGTATGTCCATAGTTAACATAGAACTGTTTCAGAGATTTTCATTGCCACTCTGACATGGCAAGACTTGCACTGCAATTAGCTGCAGTCCATTAACACAAAGAAAGTTATCAAAAATGGCTGATATGAAGTCTAACAAAATTAGCATCTCTCTTCCCAAGAAATTCCCACAAATATGGTTTAGTAACTTCCAGAAGCTTAAGAATGCTACTATTTGAAATTATTGCACAGATGCAACATTGGACACCATAGGGTTTAGTGCTTTGTAAATTACACAACTACCAAACAGAACAAATACATAATTAACAATCTAGAAGCAGCTTTGGAAGCTCAGCAATTTTGTCTAAGGCCTGTTCTATGCTAAGAACAAGAAACAAGCACCTTAAAAAACCCCCAAACCCACAGGCAAAAGGATCTAGTAATTTTTCCATTTCACATTTAACCCCCCTCCTTGCTCTCCCCTCTGTGTCCATATTTAGCTTATGTCTCTATGCTCTTTCAGCACAACAAAACATCTTGGAAAAAAAAAGCAACGGAAAGTTCTCCACTGTTACACAAAGAAACATGAGCTTGTGCTGGGATAAATCCTTTGTCAGCATGCCTTACAGATCTGTGTAAAAGGGCACATTATTATCATTTAAGCTCCTCAATCTCTTCTTGTGTAAGTTCACTACAGTAAACGGACTTTAACCAATCACGTGTCTATCCCACTGCTGCAGATACTAAAGACCAGCATAACATCCATTCTATGTAGGGAGCTTCTTTTGATTACCATTTTTATCTGGATGTGTGCTTCCAACCCTAAAGCATGATGATACACTGAAGAATCGAGAATCCTTTCCAAAAAAGTATACCTCTAACCCAGAATAATAAACAGATATCAAAACTGAAAGTTAGCATTTAGATTTTTGTTCTTTGCCCTACTCTGATGGCATGTACCAGGGTGCTTGATAAATTGCTCACTTCACTCTCTTTATAACTAAGTTTACATAGAATCTTCCTACTTTTTGAAACATGTCTTGTCTAAAAGGTTACTGACCCTCATGTTCAGCCATCACAAAGCTAAATGGGATGGTGGAATCACCACTGTAGCTTACACATGGGGCACACTGGTCTTAAGATACCACACCTTCACAAAGCTCATATTTAAAAAAAAATTAAAATTCTAGCTAATTTTTCACATGCAGGAAATACATTATTTAAATTTACAGATACAAGCTAACTTGAGCTATTTCTACAACAAAATCTGCTATGCTTATGCCCATATGTCTCCAAGTATATTTGTGTTTAGGATATTTAGGAAAGTTATTTGAGTTACTACTATGGACTTCTTCATAACCTTTTCTACCTTATGGCCCTATTCCAAACCAGAAGAGAGGCAGGCATGCAGAGAGGCTGCTCTCCAGCCTCTCCTTAAGCTCAAGATATCCTCAAACCTAAAGGAAATAGAAAAGACAAAGCAGAAATTAAGAAGAGGCAATGTAAAGAAGAAACAGCCACCAGAACTTGCAAAAATAACCAAAATACTGGAATAAAAAGAAAATAAATTAAAATAGGAAGGAAAAAAACCAAGCAAATTTAACACATATTTCAGCTCATTATTTTTCAATCCAATATCTTCTCGGCTGAATGGCTATGAAAAATAAGATTATTCTTTTAAATTTTCTCACTGTCTTTCCAGATAGATGTCAAATAATTCCCCCAGCTCACATATGGGTCAAGGCAAGGCAGAAGAGCGGAGGAAGACCCTAAATAAAATTATAATTTAAAATTTATAAACTACTAAATATAGGGAATGAAAACAGTAAAATATTCCAGACGTTATCAATTTTACCCTGTATGAATCAGCAAACTGCAGTCATGCAGTCTGCACAAGTGTCCATGTCACACATTTCAGTCCAGCAGAATTCAGAAGAACAGCAACGTGGAACTATTTAAAGAACTCACGAAGCATACACAACACAGACACCACTAAAGGAGATCTCACCAGTTCGGTTTTCTGAAGAATCACAGTAACTACAATAAAAACATAGTAAGATTAGCTAGATCACGGAGATTAAACACAAAACCACATATTTTGCACTTTTGGAATGTTAGCCAAATGCTTGTGTAACAATATAATATAAAATGAGATGTCATGAAGTACTTTGTCCTATAGGAAAAAACCCAACAGAATATGCTGAAAGAATTCCTGGAAGAGTTTTTTAACAGATTTGAACTGCACCAACCATCTCCATCAGGTCCTGTGCTGAACAGTGTTACACAGCCAGGGAATTTGGCATTTTTCAATGTCAAATGATAGCAATGATAACCACTACTAAGAGATAAATAAATAAACAGTTTATCATTTTGCAGTAGTTATACACCTAACATTTTATTTCTCTGTCCTAGCAGGATCTCTTTCCAAATGCCACTGGCTCTCTGTTTTCAGGCAAAGTTAATAAATTTGACCATAAAATCCGTATTTCTCTACGGAATCACACCGAGAGGTCAAGGCAGCAGATCTGACACAGGCAGTGAGCAGCAGAGGCAAGCTGGACCACCTGCAGAACGGAGAACAATCAAGGCAGACCAAAAAAGTGACTTGCCAATAGTATTGTCTTTCACTAATCATCTAAATTGATTAATAATAAAAACATCTGTTGAACCCTGTGCCCAAACTCATTATATCTGATAGAAACACGTAACATTGACAGAAAAAAAACCAAAAAATTGCTGTGTGGCCATTCATCATACAATAAAAAGCTTTTACTATTATGGATAATCTGCGCCATGGACTGACACAGTTTGCAGACTATATACACTATTTTACCAGTCCCTGATCTTCGTTTTTATGTTCTCTTCTTTGTAGCACAGCTGGCAATACAGAATTTTGTTTTACAGTAGGGTTTTCTGAAATAGCTCTATTTTATTTCATCAGAAGTGCCCCTCTACCTCTTGAGCTTTTATTTGGAGCTCAAAAACTTAAGCCAGAATTCTATACAAAAAAGGAGATCCATTGAGTCATTCCATGAATCTGTCCTGTGACTACATTTTAAAAGACACTTGAATTATTTGTCTTGCTATTAGAAGCAGGAATTATTCAAGCAAAGGTGCAGAGAAAAATTCAACCAGCTTGCCATTTTATCTACAGTGAGTTATACAAGCATAAGCTCGAATTACTGTCTTACTCAAAAACCTGTAGAAAATAGCATTAAATAAGTCAAGAATTACTTCTCACAATCCTTCTGCTTGGAAATGAAAATAACTGACTGAAGTAGCATTCGAACTCTACTATGTGACTGTCTCTGCTCAGATCAGTTTTCCCTGAAAGGGATTTCTTTAATGATTATTACTATGGCACAGATGTCCTTCAAAAAGACTCAGCTGGGGAAGCCTCCACCTTCACTTCCTGATACTCGTTCATATCTTAATACAAGGAAACAAGCATCAAGAAAAGTAATGGAATCAAAAATTCTTTTCCAGCCCAGACAAGTCCTTGAGTGAACACATGACCCTGATCTTTAAAGATTTTCAACTCATATTAAACTGCCTGGTAAAGAGCCAAAGAGGTCTGCCTCTCGTCATACAGAAAATAGGGAGTATCACATGAAGTTCTCAGGTAACAGGTTCAAAACAGAACAGAGGAATGACTTATTGACACCACACATGAAGTGCAGCTCTTACTGACAGAAAACACGGCAGCCGCGAAAACCATACACGGGCTCAAAAATTTTTATAAGTTCAGTATATCCATGAAACAAAAACCCATACAACACATCATCCCCACCGAGACTGGGAGAGCCGAGCTAAGGAGTAACCCTGTATTCTAGAAAAGAGTGTAAGAGTAAAGCACCTGCTGTCAAATGAGCACCTGCTCAGCTGTGGCAGACAAGCAGAACTCAGCAATGATCCTGTCACTTTTCAGGGTCTCAGAGCTTTAGGCTTCAAGAGAGAATAACACATCAGACCAGCGTGGCTGTTCCTGTGAAGAATGGTCT
The DNA here is from genome assembly GCA_013398615.1 of Brachypodius melanocephalos. NCBI lineage: Eukaryota > Metazoa > Chordata > Aves > Passeriformes > Pycnonotidae > Brachypodius > Brachypodius melanocephalos. Next base: position 3,071,891 of record VZSR01000028.1, on the reverse strand, counting down.
TTGTGTTGCCCAAAAAACCCCACAAACATAAAACAACCCACCAGCAAACAAACACCACAAACAGAAAGAAACTAAGACCACTGCTCCAGCCCATCACTTCTCTAAAATTGAGGGGAAACACTGACTGTGATACTGTCCATAAAATATTTAGCTCTCTAATGATGCCTGAGAAGATAATTTCCTTCCCCACCATTCACAGCTCTTTTCAAAAAAGAGGAATCAAAGAAACAAAGGTGAACTAAATAAAGATCTTTTCCATTCTTATTGTAATTAAAGCAGCATTAACCATTTTATTCCAAGGACAAGAGGCTTCCAATGACATAACTATTAACACAACATACAACACCACAAGAAGTAACATGCAATTTCAGAGGAAAAAAAGATGCAGTATTTAACTAGTTGTATTCTGATGTTGAAGGGGAAAAAAGCCAAAACAACAACCCCACAACCCTTTCTTGTCATCTCAAAACTGGAAACACTTCAACTCACTGTCAGTCACAGAGCTCTCTACTCCAGAAAACAATTATGAAGAGCACAACAGTAAACACTGTTCAGTGCTAGAGAGAATATTGGATGCAGAGGCAGAGAAGAGTGGTTCCCATAATGTAGCTCACAATCTGTTAATCCAGAATGCAAAGCAACACAAATTGCTGGAAACATGGACTTCTGAAAGCTATCCAAGAAACCCTGCAGCCTTCCTCTAGCTTAACAGCACAAGCAGGAATTCCAGCAAACCATAACTAGCTTGGCTGTATACATGCTAATATAACTTTATTCTAGAACCCTTAATCTTTGCAGTAATTATCACCACCATGAATTAATACAAAAAAACCCAAACAAACAAAAAAAACCCAAGAACCAATTGAATAAATCACAAAAAGTAGTGATTATTTGCACATGGAATTTCAATGACCTTTCCTTCCTAGAGGACATTTAGTTGTTTGTTGGGGTTTTCTTACACAATATAAAAATCTCTTTTATGTTATTTCCTTGTGCATATTATTGATTTCTCCAGACTGACACTGTAATTATGGTCAAGCTTCCTTCTCAAAACACATTGTAGCAACACTTGTAGGCCCCTTGAAATTATGCAGACTCACTTGAGCATAAGCATCAAAGACCTCACTATATTCTCACAATATCAGATCCCTCATATTTGCAGTTTAATTTTTAAAAGAGTATGGTTCATACTGAAAGAAAAGGAAATACAGGAAGCAAAACATGGTCGAGCAGATCAACTGACTGCACAAAGTTTTTCTCACCATGAGTTTTTATGTACTTGGGGGGTGAGGGTGAAGGTGAAAACAGCAACTGAAAACCTTGTTAGAAGTGACCGTGGACCTGAAGACAAATCCTGCCAAGTGCACTCCTCTGCTACAATTCTGATCACGCACAACAGATCACACAAAGCCAATGCTCTGTGATCAGAACTGAATGTCTGCATATACCAGCAATACCAGCATAGTTTTGTGCATAATACTCAAGTCAGGCTTCCAAGCACCACGAAGAAAAACAAAACAAACAAAACCAACAAATAGTAAGAAAAAAAAATGCACCAAACATAAATAAAACTAGGACTTTTATCTTTCTCTCAAAGAACAAAACCAAGCTATCTGGTATCTGACGGGTCCATGGGTCACTGAAAAAAAAAAATTCTGAGAAAAACATCCACATTCCTCAGCACCACTGGACTTTGGACACATACACATAAACTTTCAGCCACAGTAAGAAACAAGAAATACTTTGCAAGTCTCTGATAAAACTGCATTCTCTGTAAAACAAGGATTTAAGCACCTCACAAATAAGGCCTCCTACAATTCCACCCCCCCGTACATTACAGCAAAACAAATGTGTGTCTTCTCACCCCCTGAGAAAAGACTGCTCTGAATCTTCCAGACTTTATCTCACCGAGAAAAACAATCAACGCTGAAACCAGACTGAGGCAGTCTGGATTAAACAGATGGCACTCTGTTTAGAACAGTTTCACTGTTAATAACATGATAATGGCATTCCTCCTGGAAATCTTCTCATGCGCTTCCAATACTCCTATTAAAAAACCCTGAAACTCAGAAGTAATTTCCATCAAAATATAATAGAAAAAGGCACTACATTCTATCCCAAAATCCTGCTGGCATCATCCTGTAATATTTATTCTCATGTTAATAAAAGTATCAGAATCTAATATAACGATTTGTATTCTGCTAAAAAGAAACAATATTGTATTATATACAACTGGGGCATAATTTAAGTCTTTATAAGTCACTGACTGTGTAGTTAACTTTTACCAGTCTCTTTCCAGATGAAGTAGACTATGTGCTCAAGTTAGACGAACATAATAATAATTGTAAGTAACAGATACTAAGGCAACTGACACTTCACAGTCACATAGACACACATGCAAAACGCGGAGCTCCCGACACGAGCACTCAGTGAAACCAAGTCACCAGCTCACTCAAGAGGCAGCTATCAAGAGAATTCTTCGCTTTCCCCTACCTTCCTGTGCACTTCCAGGATTCCGGGACGTCTCCCCACTTCTCCTATGGAAACAAACACCAATGTTCTTTTAAGACATACCCACTGAAAACCGAAACTCGGCTCCTGGCGCCAGCCGGGCTCGCTGGCAGCTCCGATTTCTGCCCCAGCTTCTTCCCCTGCCGAAGTGCGCCCCGAGGGCGGGCAGCGAGCGGGCACTGCCCGGGCCCCGCCACCGCTCCCGGTGGGCAGGGCGGGGGGCCGGGGCTTACATAACCGTGGGGAGGGGACCCCGTCCGAGCGGAGAGGGAGCGGGAACGGGAGAGAGGACAGGGAGCACAGCAGCAGGGGCAGGAGAGGGAGCGCGAGCGCTGGGAACGGTTCGCGCCCCCGCACGCACAGACCCTGCGGTGCTTCCGTCCCTGTCCGCACCGCCGGCAGCGACAGACGGCGACGGGCAGCCCGCGAAGGGTGGGAGATCCTCGTTCCCGGAGCCGGCCCAAGCCCCGCCGCCCCCGGCGCCGACCCCGCCGCCCCCTCACCCCGCTCTCCTCCTCAGCCGCCACCTCCAGCCACCGCCAGCCTCGCACCTCAGCAACGCGCCCGCCCATTGGGCCACGCCCCCCGCAAGAAGCTGCGCACTGATTGGCCACTTTCCGCTCCGCTTCTCCTTTCCCCCGGCCTCTCAGCCTGACCCGCCGGTGCCGCTCCCGGTGCGGAGCTTGCCCCGCCGGGCCGTGGCGGGAGCGCTGCGAGTGGCAGCGGCCCGGGAAGGGGGTCGGGCAGCGACTCCACGGCGCCCGTGTCTGTACCGGGCCAGCGGGAAGGGCCGGAACGGTAGCTTCCCGGAACCCGCGTGGCTGGCTCGCGCTTCCTGTAGCGGCTGGTCCTCGCCTGGGTTCCGGTTCCGGGTGGCGGCCGCGTCCTGAGGCGGGTCGCGGAGCGGGCAGGTACCGCGGGCGGGGCTGGCACCGGCACCGGGCCGTGCTGCTGCCACCGGGGTGTCCGTGTGCGGGCAGGGCAGGCAGCGGCGGGGGTGCGAGTAGGGGTGGCTGTCACTGCGGGTTGTGCCCTCCCTGCCCCCTCCGTCCGACCTCTGGGCACAGCTTGTGCTGGTTCTGCTGGCAGAGAGCGCCCGGCTGGTGCGGCAGCGCAGCCCGCTGGCCGCGGCGGGTGCGTGACAGGGCATAACCTCCTCTCTTAGAAAAGGTGAATGTTGGTAGGAGAGAGGCCTTGAGTTTCTATCACAGGGTTGGAGCCTGGGGTCTGATTTGGGGGGAGCTTTTCGGGTACTGACAGCGTTAATGCTGCTCTGCAAGTTTTCTCATTCAACGAAATCTCTCTGCTTGCCTTCACGGCCTGGAGTCATGTTCAAGAATTAAAGGCTTTCAAGCTGTGTCCTGCATTCTAGTCAATTTTTGAAAAGTTAAGGACAGTGTATCTGTTGTTTGCTACTTGATATGTGTCAAAATGAGAAACCTTGGCTCAAAGAAGATGCAAGTGCAGTGTAAAATTGGAGCCTTAAAAGCTATCATTTTCTTTCAGTCGTTCGTGATCTCACTGAAAATGTTCAGCGTCATGTGTGTTTTTAAAGAGAAACTTAATATTTTTTATAATTCTCCAAGGTGTCTGTAAATAGAGCATACATATTTCAGCCTCATCAAGCAACGGGTCAGGTTCATCTCCTTGTCCATTCATCTATCCTGGCCCTGTGGAATGCCATAGTCACATCTGACTGAACTGGAAGCAGCTGAAAAGGAGCTGAGGACCCAAGTCTTTGTTTTTCTCAGGTTTTTCTTCATAGCTTAGCACAGCTTTCTGACCTAAGTCAGAATTTTTTATTCTGAACTCTTTGTGATTATTCTGGAAAGCCTGGAAATTAGGCAGGGCCAGTGTTGCTGAAGTGCATTTATAGACACTGGAAACCACTGGTTTTCTAACACTCTTCTCTGGCATAGAAGGTTGACATAGCAGGTCCATGAGTGCTTAAGTTTGCTTTACTGCACATTTTGCTGTACTGTGTGTAATCACCAACCTCTGAAACACAGCACAAAGTCCCTTGGCTCTTTGTTTTACAAAACAAAGCTCTTTGTTCTCCATTTCTTCTTGTCGCCTCCCTATTTTCCTGTACAGGGGGCAAGCGTATAAAAATAAGATTATGCTCTCTGCAAAGTAACAAACTGACCTTTTCCTCCAGGTATGGGGCATGGAAGTGACCACGGCCACGGCCATGGCCATGACAAGGTGGAGCTCCCCGACTACAGGCAGTGGAAGGTGGAGGGAACTCCCCTGGAGGAGGTGCAGAGGAGGCTGGCTAAGCGGGGTCTGAGGGATCCGTGGGCTCGGTAAGTGCAAGAGCCTCAAAAGTCACCTCCATGTGTCATCTGGTAGCATCAACCAGACCTTGTCACTGTAGATAATTCCTTCTTCAGTAAAAACAGTGAAAATTAGTCAGGAGTTCAGTCAAGTCCTTATTTACTTTTTGCGTCAAGGTCACACCTTGCATCACTTTGCCCAGTCTCCGCATCCTGAGAGGCAGCCTTGAACCTTGTGATGTTTCATACTGACACAGATCAGCATGAAACCAACACCTCATTTACCAAAATACCTGAGTAGTATTAGGTCTGCACATATGAATAATCCTGTCCTTCTTGATGAAGGTGCTGGAACTTGCACTGACATTCTGAGTAGGGATAGCATTCCTCATACACAACAGGAGGCCTTTATTTGCAAAGAAGAAATGTACATGTATACAGGGTGGAATTGCATTAAACTGTGAATGACATCATGGAGAATCAGCTTTTTACAGCTCCTCTAAGATAAAAGAAAATTTTTGTTTCTCTGGTGAAAGAAGGGGATTGAGCCAATCATATCAGGGGTCAAATAAGGAAAACTTCAAACCCAAAGCATGAGATGATTTCTTCTGAGCTTTTAAAATTTTTTATAGTTAAGCATTTTGTTGTGAAACAGAAAGTGCCTCCACACTGAATGAGCTCTGTCTGGGTGGTAGGGTTTTGACTGTCCAGCACAGTGACTAGCCTTTGTAGTTAGTCCCATGCAAGTGCTAGTGGGCTCTGATTTGTTACAGAGTAAGAACAGGAAAGTACAGTTACATGACAGGAACAGGTGATTCTGTTCCTATAATTGTGTTTGCTGGCAGTACTTGTGTCACCTTCATCATTCTTTTCTATATATATACAAAAATACACGTGTATATATAAAGAAGGACGAAGGTGATGTTAATTCACCTTCCTGTTAATTTGTATCACAGTGGCTCCACTGATCTTTTTTTCCTTTGGTTTCATTTTCCTTTCTAGTAATGAAGTCTGGAGATACCAGGGTGGCTTTGCAAGGCCTATCACCGTGACAGAAATCTTTGCCAGGGGACTCAAGTGGGGAGCTGCCGCTTTCATCATAGCTCTGGGCATTGAATATACACTGTTTCCTCCAAAGAAGAATGGAGGCCACCACTGAAGATGAAATGATAACTTAATACTTACTAATCATAAGCTGAAGCCTACATAAGCCTGCTGCTCGCTCTGTACTCATAATGTGCATATTAAAGTCTATCACAGGCAAACCTGTTTTTCTTTGATTTTATTATACTTTTGTGAAAGGATCAAAAAACATGGCCAGAGCGATTTAACTGGCTTTGATCTGTGGGGAAAAAAAACAACCCAAGAGGGCTCTTGGGTTTGCTGTACTATCCTTTAAGATAAAATATCAGACCAGCTCTTTCCAAGCCCTGCCAAGATTCTGTTAAATGAAACCGAGAAGTTTGTTGCTTTTAAGAGAAAATTTGTACCACATTTATTACAGGTTTAACAACTATTATTTCCCAGTAAATGGTAATGAATGACTTGTCAGTTCTTAGAAGTGTTTGTTACTATTCGTTCTTATGTCTCTAAATAAAAATAAATATTAACTTAAAGCTTTAAAACCAACTCCAGACTGCCTCAAAGTATACGAAAGCTTACACTTTAACATATTGAACAGTTAATTAGCCTGGCAGACACTATGCACCAGAATAATCTGCTGTGTAATATCCAGACATCAAAAATTACATTGCTGCCAAAAGTAGAATAAAATGTTTAACTCAGCAATAACTGTACCTTATCCTAAAATGTCTTCCACCATACTTGACTGTAAAGTGAAAAAATAGAACAATTTTTTCCTTTGCTCTGGTGTATTTATAGATTTATTTATTTTTAGATCTAGTTTCTTTTAGCAATTTGTTTTAAATGTCCTGGTTTTCCTTAAATTATCTTAGCAGCTTCTGGAGTGCTTTAAGAATGCCTGGATTGAAGACTATCAGAAAAGGACCTGTGGCCAGTATATGTCCTCCGCAGTACCAGGAATTATAATTGTCAGAATATCCTACTGTAAATTTTGTTATGCCATTAGTAACAAAGTAAGGAGGATATATTACACAGTTTTTCCACACAAACAACAGGACCCCTATCACTAAAACGAAAAACAAAATTAGACAAATGAGAAATGGTACATACCACTAAACAATTACATAGTGTACTTCCATGGTAAATAAATTGAAATTTTTAAACAATCCTGCACAAATTGCAAGTTTACAAAAAAGTTGAAGGTCCTATCACATGGCTAAAGTATATATTTTTAAAAACATATTTATTCACATGCAATCCTTCTGAGTTAGATTATAATAGAGCCTTATTTTTAGAGCAGATAAACATCTGTTACTGTGTGAGTGCAGATGTACTGTTCAGTGGAGTTCGTCATCTTTGCATGACATTGCTCCAGGCACTGCTCATAGCGCAAACACGCATTTTAGTAAAATTTTGCCTAATCCTTTTCTCAAACATTCCTATCCAGTTGCATCATTCCCTGAAAAACAAACCAAGAACCTAGTGTGTAAAGTCTGTTGCACAAAACATTTCTGATATCCCTTAAGTACTCTTACCCAGAATATGCATTTTCAAAGGCTGGTACTCACTGCTTGTTTTCCATTCTGTCTGAAGTTTCTAGGGAGTACTGAATTTCAGATGGCTGTTCAGGAAAACAAGTAACACAGTTAATTGTTACAATGTTACTAATTGTTACCAATGGTAATAATTACATGGGCGAAATCAGTCTTTTAAAATGGTATAAGCCTGCCACTTCACTGATACAGCAAATAAATCAAGCATATTCAGTTAGACTAGACTAGTTTGGGTAAAATTTAGGCATTTGTGATTTAAGGTGGTGTAATTTGGTGGTTTAATAGCCAGATGGCAGCCACTGCCCTAAATTACTCTTTCATTTATGATGAACATCTTTTGCTAATCTTGTAGAATATGTCTCATCATTGTTACACATACAATACTCATAAAGATTTTCTTTCACGGGTATAGTAATACCAATCCTGCCTGGGGATGGAGTATTTCCTCTGTATTAAAATAATAGTACCAAATGTGTCTTCACTGTAACCATAGCAATGTCTGTCCTTATATTAAAACAGCCTTTCTACCAGCATAGGTATTGCACAGTGCAGAAACCAGGTCACAAACAGCAGTGGCACCAGCAGGGCAGGAACATATATGATTGTAATACCAGTCAGGAAGCTCTTTTTGTATCGTAAGGTTTGAAAAATAAAACTGAAATGCGGGTGGAATCTGTATGGAACAGATCCAAGGAGAAACTGTGCATATTGATTCACAGGAGGTAGCTAGTTTCCTTCTGAATCAGCTACTTATCAATAGGGGGGATACTGTGATAGCCTTGAATGATTGACATTACAGTGAGAGCCTGACCATACAATTTCAGTAAGAATACAAGTATTTTTTGACAACATAGAGCTGCCACTTGGTACAAATTCTAGCGTGGGTGAATATTTTCTGTCTCCTTTTTCCCTGCAGTTCCAAAGACAGTGTGACTCTTCATGTGTGCCATGCCAGAGTACTGCGCTTCCGCTGCTCTATTTTTAGCAGCACCAAAAAGAAAAAAAAATTGACTCACTGTTTCATAAATGCTTTGAAATCCATTGAGCTGGGAGTTATTTGTGTCTGATTTCACCATATATGGAGGTGGCTTTTGTCTAGTTCAGCAGAAAAAAATTAGATTCTCTTTTGGAGAGCAGCTCCAGCTGCAATGCAAGCATCCCGCAGGAAATATGTTCATGAAAGTTGCTAGCTAACGTCAAGGGAATAGCAACACCCAGTTTTCATGAACAAGGTGTTATGCAATATTTACTTAAGAATTTACAACCGGAAGCATACAACTTTCACGCTGCTGTACATTATCCTCACAGTGAACAAACAAATTCAGAGTGAGACATGAGCCATACTAGGGGTTACGGCTAAACTCCGGCCAAAACACGTGCCTACACTGACCGCAGGTCTGGAACCGCTCACCAAAAACCCTGCTACTACTTCACAGCTCGCAGGGCCAAAACAAAGCCAATTCTGCCTGTCCCCACACCAGCAGCAGGACAAAAACACAGCCTAAAAGCGCCTGTACACATGCTGAACTCGGCACCGCGCCGCCCTCACGGCCTCCCCTCAGGGCGCTGCCGCCATCCCTCCCCTCAGGGCGCTGCCGCCATCCCTCCCCTCACGGCGCTGCCCCCGCCGCAGTGCCCGTGCCCGGGGAAGGAGCCGAGAGGCACCGCAGGCCCTGTCCCGCCTCCAGCCGGGCGGTTGTGCTTGTTCCGTCCCGAGTTCCGTCTCCAGCAGTACAGCCGGAAACAAAACTAAAAGCACCATCCTGCCTCGCCCCCCCCCCGGCCCGGCGCTGGGCAGCCCGCTGCCGGTACCGCCCCGCCTCCGCCCTGCTCCAAATGCCGGACCTGGCTGCTGTAGAGACCTCCCCGACGTGTCTGGGTGCGTTTTACCTTCCCCACCTCCTTTCCCTCACACTTCCCTCCCCACCCTGCGCTTTCAGCAGAGGCGGCCCAAGGCTCCGTGCCCCGGGGTCGTGTCCCCGTCCCTGCTCACGGGCGGAGTGTCCGGGGCCTGAGCTCGGCCTTGGCTGGTGGCGAGAACCGAAACCGAGTGTGATCGGAAAGATGACTGGAAATCTGCATAAACCACCTTTAGTAGTTGGGGGATTTTTTTGTTTGGTTTTGTGTTGTTTTGTTGGGTTTGTTTGTTTGTTTGGGATGGGGTGGGTTTTTTTGTTTTGGGGTTTTTTTTTGTTTTGTTTTGTTTTAATTATGAGGACTGGGATGTCGAATCAAATTAGAGTGATCATACTTGTTTACATCGGGACCAAACTGTCCAAGCCTAGCAATCAATGCCGTGGTTCCCGCGGAAACTCCCTGTTTTTCTCGAGTTCGTTGCACAAGCGCTGTTGGAGGGCGGAGGGCAGTGAGGAAATAGGGACATTGGAAAGCTGTGGAGCATGCTCTGCAACTTTGAAACACGCCAGATGGCCTTGGCTCCGAGTGCGGGCGTTCCACCTCTTCAAACAATGCAGAGCGGAAAAAGCACAAAGCACAGCCGGTGCCGGCCGCAGCCAGGTCATCTTCTGTTCTCTCCTTCCAGCACGGGATTTTCCACATAAGTTCGTCTCGTAAAAGAATGATAATTTCCCAAATCAGAACGACACCCGCTGGTGTCGTATCCTGGTTTTGTTGCTGCAAAGATGACTGTGAAAAGTTCAAGATACAACATGCCAGCAAGGAGTTAAACTGGAGCCTTGTGCATCTTTGTGTGAAATTTTAGTATGTTATTTCCTGCTCTTTGCATGGATGTTTTAAAAAAACCCGAAACTAATTAGACATGTGCATGAACACCAAAATTATTGAGGCAGCTTTATCTCTGATGTCTATGAACTTTTTTATTTTGTCTTAGAAGATACGCTGATTTTTCTCTCCTCTTTGTAGAGAATTTAGATGCAAGAAGTCAACTTGTTGCAGAGCCCAGATAATCAAAAGCTAGGCTGCTGGGTTTTTGTTGTGATTAGTTTTTTTTCTTTCACTTTTGCAGCTATGATAACTGTATCTGTGATGTTAAAAAAGTGGTCATCAGATGGAAGAGTGGAGCATGGTGCCCTTTATCTCTTATGGTGGAGTGGCTGTGGCTAAGATGTACACAGCAATGTATCAGGCTTGCCCCGGTCCTGGGACATTCCTGCTGTCAAAATACAGGCACATGGCTTTGGGATGCAAAGTTACAGACTTTTAGTTTATACTAAAAAATCACTTTCCCTCTTACTCATTTCCCCACACAGTACCCAATGAATTTATGTGCACAGCTGGTTTTCCTTTTGGTTAGACCATCAGTCCTGGTTCACTGGAGTCATAGAGTGAAGAATGACCCTTGGTCATTTTCTTTGGTCTTCCCACCTGCATAAAATTAAGAATTTGTGATCAGTAATTTGTGATCTTGATATTTGTCCAACAGAGAATGAGTTGATGTAATCACTGTAAAATCATGGATGGAAATCAGTGTGTGCTGGATCTGGATCAGTGATTTGGCAATGGTCAAATGCCAGTTTTCCAGGGTTCTTCTGAACAGATTTGCATACAGGTAAGATAATTTCAACACTGAGAGTGTAATCAACATTTTTTTATGATGAGCATGTGATGTACTGTATATAAAGGAAATTCACAAAAGATTATGATTAATATTTATGTTTTAAAGGCAGATTAATTTTAAGTTAACATATCGATAGTAATTTTGCATGTCTGAAATTCCAACTCAGTAGGAAATTTCTCCCTAACACATCCCCCCCTTCTATTTTTCTAACTAATTTTAAAAGATTAGATAAAAGTCAACTGGAGCAGCTAAAAAGTTTTTCTGGTATTTCCAAAAATGACCAAAAGTTGTTCAATTCCTGTTTCACTTTAGAGTTAAACTATGACTTCAAGTTCTTTTGGAAGTCCCAGCTGAATGTACCGGGAAGATACTTTGATAGGAAGGTGCTTTGTGCCTCCCCCTTCTTGACTGCATTATGTGATGAAAACAGTGTGCATTCTATAGCATTCTCACAAGTGTTTGATGCTAGATTGAAAATAAGTTAGCAATAAATATGCTTTTCTTCTGATATAAAACTTTCCAAAACACATTATGGTGCATGAGGGGGTTCCTCTGTTTCAAATTAATTTATCTCACCTGCTTAATTATGGACACAATGATTGTAACTTCCAGGATGTGTAACAAAAGGATGAAAATGCTGTAAAACAATATTAATCAGGTGCTTGAATCTTTTGGCATATTAGGCTTTGAAGCTGAATTGCTTTCCAGTATGATTTAGATACAACTCTGCAGTATCAAACCCTGTGGAAGGACTAAGATTTGTCTTTAGGTTTGCCCATCTGCCATTTCTCCATGTATGTAATGGAGGTCACAGGAGGTTAGATAAAATTTCCATAGTTGGTGGCAGTGGAAATTGAGCACAGCACCCTGCTGAGTTTGTTAATCACAAGGCTGGGGGTTTTTCTAAGTTTGAATTTGTATTCCAGTTTTCAGTGTGATGATACGTGAATGTTTAGTGAAGAAAAAGGTGGTCTGTGGCTTATATATAACTTCAGAATTAACCAATTTGCATATTTAAGGTTGGAGTATTTTCTTTGAGTGTCTTTTCAATCTTTTTGAGCAGGGAGGGTATGTGTGGAAAATCCTTTTAACCCCAGATTGGAATTACTTGAAATGATGTTAATAATAACAAAATCCACACACTCCTGAATTTACAGATAATTAGCATTTTTAAAATTACATTTTATATTGTTGCTCGGAAAAGGGCAGAGCTTTCGGAAATACTTAATTTATCACTCATCAGCAAGCTGATGACTTTTGTTTCACTTCCTATGGAATATACAGACTCATGTGAAGGTTATTTACTCTAAAAAGAACTTGAATGTCTTTCTGATTAGTGTGACCTTCCAAATACTTTTAGTTTTGTAATGAACAACTGGGAGAGTCCCTTGAATAAAGGAGGTCTGTGTAGTGTTAGTTGAAAGTGAAATATTTCAGATGGGAGAGTTAACTGAACCTGTGCAGCAGATCACTATTTATTGCCTTTTAGTTCTCTCCCACAGAACTGCCCTTGTGAAAATGCACCTAGTTAAGAATGAACACAAGAGATGTGCTCTGATAGACACAGGCTTCATGTCATGTTGGTTTCCAGTTTGAAAACCAGAAGGCTGGCAATTTTTAAGGAGCAGCAACAAAGTGATGACCAGGTGCCAAGTGCCAGCTTTCCTTATTCATCAGATTCAAGAAGAATTGGATAAAGAAGAGGAAGAGATGATGGTTTTCCTGTGCCGAGACCTTGCTCCTGATTTGGCCACTGCTGATCTCAAAGAGATCTTGGTGGCTTTGAATGAGAGAGAGAAACTGACTCCTGTTGGTTTATCTGAGCTGTTGTACAGAGTTAAGAGGTTTGACTTGCTGAGGAGGATCCTGAACACTGAGAAAGAAACAGTGGAAGCCCACCTTGCCAGGAGTCTGAGACTTGTCCCTGATTACAGGTAATATATCTCTTTCAGATTTCAAAGCTACACTGTCTTGTTCAAAATAAGTGGTTTGTTTTTTTCCTTTGTTCGGGGAGGGTGGAAGGGCAGTATGGATGAGGGTTCTTTTAATTTATTTTTTAATACTTCACAGATTCAGAGAATATTTATTGAAGGGAGAAGAAAAGCAGAAAAAGATGTTGTATCTAGAGTTGTAGTTAAAACAGTATGTCAGATTTAGTCTCTGAATTAAACTTTTGTAGTTTCTTACTAGTCACGGCATTAGAAGCATCTGAATTTAAGGAGCTTGTGTGTTTGTGAATAAAACCAGTGATGTTTGTAGAGTTCTAGATTAGCAGCTAAAAATGACACTTTAAAAGAATATCATTGGTTAGAGATATTTTCTTTTCTGGTTTGCTTTGGGCACATAGCCATGTGGTATAGTTTTCTCAAGGGACCTCTCTCTTACTCGTTTTACTCTATTAGTTTTGAGAGGCTTAAATTAAGAAATTCCAGTTATTTTCTTTGAGAGACTTCAGAAAGAAATCCATGTACTCATAAGGAAGATTTTCCTGTATTAAATTCTCACCAAAATAAAACCCCTGTAACTAATAGGTAAAAAGGTTAAGGATGTGTTCTGTTGTCTCATTCTCTCACTTCATCCTTATTAAATATTAAGGAAACTTCTGTTTTCCTAGCAGTGGCTATTACACTGTCAGTCTGAAAAACACAGGTGCTGATTAGCACGAGTAGGCATTTTATAATTGCATCTTGAAACTGGGGAGGTTTTTTACCTGTTTATTAGTTAGAAATGGTAAATTAAGACTGGAACATGGGGAGAAGTTGAGTAGTTGGGAAAGGGAGAAATCTTACTGCAAGCTAATCCTTTAGAAACATCTCAACTTTATTTCAGAGTACTAATGGTAGAAATAAATGAAAATCTGGAAAAAGATGAAGTGGGTTCTCTTGGTTTTCTACTCAGAGATTATGCACCTCGTATGAAAATGGCAAAAGATAAGGTATGTTTTCCTGCTGGCATTCTCCTCTGGAGCAGAGAGACATTAAAGTGAAAAAATAAGTAGCTAGACAGCAAAGGAAAGGAGACAGTACTGCAAAGAGTATTGAGGCAGGAGTACACAAACATCAAGAAGCAGACAAGGAGTTGTGGCTTCTATCTATTTTTTTTTTTCAATTCAAGGAAGGAAGTACACAAAACTAGTAAAAAAGTAAGAGGGAACAGTGCTTGTTACAGTGTGTAGTGGTTGAATGAACTTCATGGGCAGAAGGCATTTTACAGAAGTCTTTCTTCAGTATTTCTGACCTGAAAGTGCATGTAAGAATGATCTCAAACCAATCCCCATTTGAAGTGTATCTTGAATTGCAAGGTCACTTTTTGTTTGTGCTCTGCTTCACTTACAAAAGAACAAAATATATATTGTAATTACATCTTTATACCTTTGCATTGTGAATATTTCTATTAAGTCCTCTGAGAAAGCAGAAAGTCAGTAGAGAGAATTCAGAAACCTTGATCGCTGTGCAGTGATTTTTCCCCTTTTCTATCATCAGTCAAAGAAAAAGAGAGGCCCTAAAAATTTCTCAAAGCTCTTCTTGCCTCTTGCTTTGTGGCATGTGAGGTGACATTCCCAGTGGCTGGCTTTGTAGCAAACGCAAAACTGTTTCCTCAAAAATTTAAGATCGAGTTTTAAGAATATCACTTTGTAGTTTCTATTACTCCTGTGATAATATCAAGGAGTCATATGTCTCCCAGATAATTTTCTTAGAAGGTGTAACATCTCTAATTGTTTATATAGCCTTTATGACCTCTCCATGGTATTTTCTGGGTCGCTTTGTACTTCTGGTGGAGAAAAAGTTACTGATGTATTTGGGTTTCTGTTGCTATTCTAGAGTTTTCTAGCTCTTATAATTGACCTGGAGAAGCTAAATTTGGTGGCTCCTAATCAGCTGGATTTGCTAGAAAACTGTTTTCGAAGTATTCACAGGATAGACTTGATCAGGAAGATTCAGAAGTACAAACATGAAGGTAAGATGCTCTTTTTGCACTGGTTACTCTTGATAGCAACAATCAGATGTGCTGACTTACAAATAAAGGCATTTGCATTCTTCATAGATTTAGGTCTTTCAAACTGTTGAAATAGCATGTATTTACATATTTATGTTTCTGTTCAATTTGCAGCTTCAGTGTGCCCTGTTCATTCTCAGCCAGTGTATGTAAATGCTCATCAGGCCTCTCTCTCTAATCTCAGTCTGATTGATCCTCCTTATCATTCAGGGGTAAGTATACGAGAAGTGAAAAAAATCCTTTCTTTCTAAATATTGCCAGACTTTAAAAGGAGATCCATTTTTCAGAGCCTGAGGAAGGAGATATGGCTAGTGATTAAAGTGTTGTTTGGTTTATTTCTGTTATTCCTGTTATTTGCTGAATTTAGGGTCTGATTTAAATCTTCTGACTGAGAAAGATGCCCTTTAAAGGACTTCTGTGAATTTTTTCCTATTACTTCAACATATAAAATCTGTATCTTGAAAGTTTTTTTATACTACACTGTCGAGGGAAAAGTTTTGTTTTGACTGATCTTTGCAAAAAAATATTATTCTTCTTTGTACTTCTGGACCTTTCAGGAAAAGCAGCTTTTAATTTTTGAAGCTGAAAATGATAGCTTTTTTTTTTTCAGAAGAGTTTTTTCAGGGTGTTTTTTTGGTTTTTTTTTTTGTTTGTTGGTTGGGTTTTTTTGTTTTTTGGGGTTTTTTTTTGTGTGTGGTTTGTTTTAAACTCTGTTTAAGAAGATATCTCAGGATCTGAAAAGTCATCAAATCCTATTGCATGCAGTATTCTTTATATTTGGGTTAGCTCTGATATTGTATTAATATGACCGTTCTTGAAGTCTTTAACCTTGCTAAATTTGATGAGATTAGTTGCCATGTGTTCAGTAAACATGCAGCTCCCTGCTGCTGTAAGGAAACAAAATTCACATTTTCAGAGGCTTTTCCTTGCTGTTCATGACAAGCTGGTGATTTTTTTTGAGGAGGAACAGTTAGGTGTTTATTTTATTTGTCTGTGCTCTGGGTAGGTTTTTTAATCTGTTACGTTGTAATTTTATCTAGCCCATAGAAATGACTCTAAAATATCCTCTTATTGAGAAAGAAATATTACTGTGTTTTATTTTGCAACATGTTTATTAATTCTTGAAGGAGAATAGGAAAATTATGCCTTTTTCTGAATTTCAGATCCAGAATGCGAACACAGAAAAATTACAAAATGGATCATGTCTTACTCTGGGTAAGAGCATTTTATCTAAGTTTTGATGATCTAAAAGAGCCAAATGATGAATTTCATTACATCAAAAGGATTGTGTTTGACGGCTGTGTTCGTGGCTAATCCTGTTAATAGCATCAGGGGCAGAGAGTATTTGATACCTCTCAGAGCTGAGCCTGGTCTTACTGTTTGGGCTTGCATTTGCTTTGTTTGTGCTGCCACATCTTAAAACATTCTTAAAAGTTGTAAGCTTCCACTGTGAAAACTTCTTAACAGAATAAATACTTTACTAGTAAAACCATGGACTAGCCAGCTCTGGAGGCCTGTGTAGTGTAGTTCTGCCCATTAACTCTGGAGTAGGAAGTTTTTGTGTCAGTTGAGCAGTGAACTCCCCACCAGGCCAGCCAGGAAGTTGTGCATTGAACACCAGGTTCTTTCCATATGTGTTGTGTTTTCTCTGGAAAGCCCAAATACCTCTCAAATATGGTGATTTTTAAAATTAGTTGGCTGAATTCTTTCAGTGCAGAAGAGATTTTTTGTTTCTTCTAGTGCCAAGCAATGTAGAATGAAATCCAGATAGCATTTTAGAGGTTGAATAATTTAGGGATTTTTAAACTTCAGTAGCATACATAGGAACTAAGAGGTCCTGATGGGTGAGAACTTTGCTGAAGCAGATAAATTCTTCTTTATAACTGATCTGGTGACAAAAAACATCACTGGTACTTACATACTGAGATTACTTCTGTATGTTTTAACTGCAGCAGAACCAGTTCACATGTCCATTGAGGAGTCAGGATCAGTGCCACATAAGGTATGTGCTTATGTATATGCATGTAAATAAATATAACCTCTGTGAGTATTTACCTTAGTTTTCTTTGTGTTTCATTTTGAGATTTCCTTGAGTTGCGTGCTGACAGAACAATGAGTACATCCTCAGCCATAAACAGGTTCTGTGAATTGTTTTTTGCAGAATATCTTTTAAATATAAAATATTTGCTGCTGCTCTGGAAGCAGCAGTGTGCAAAATACATATATATATGATATGCACACAGAACTTGTACATTTATTAGTGGAGGCCAAGTTAAAATCTGTTGGAGTTCAGACCTCTTGCCACATGCATTAGAAATCATAGAGCTTCTTTGCATGCAGTAAGTTTTGTTCTTGATTCCATCCTCCCCGCTTGCTCTCCAGGCAGAAGACAGACCTGCTTTGGGTATTACTGGTAAGAATGGCCAACTGCTATTTTCACTAGTTCTCCTGCAGGTCAGGAGCCAACCTGTAGCAAATTAATTTGCTTCAGTCAATTCTTTTTAGAGGAGAGAGGAATTGTGATAGAGTTATTATGGATTATTTAGCAATAAGGAGGTTGTTCCACTAAATAAAGAAATAAATATTCTGATGAGCAGTGCTTGCTGGCACACCTGAAGAACACAAAATGTAGATTTATTTTGTTGGCAGTATGAAGCTTGTACAGTTTTAGTATCTGTTTAAGAATCTTTATGGTGAGATTGCATAACACAAGGACACAAAAACTAAGCCTGTAGTAGAAACAGAAGGAAAAGAATCATTAGTCCCCTTCTTCTGATTTTTTGTTGTGTAGATAAGACACATTACAACTCAGTAGAAAGATTTCTGCTAGCTACTTGATGGAAAACAACAGAATGTTATTTAATAGATCTGACATAAAATTTGAGAAAATAATATGGTCCAAAAGTTGAGAAAGTGATGTATTAACTTTGTAATTGTCCTTTCACATTTCTCAGATGTCTGATGATTCATACAGAATGCGAAGTCAGCCTTTAGGAATGTGCCTGATAATAGATTGCATTGGCAATGACACTGGTAAGTCTCTGGAATCTGATGTCCTTTAGTTCATTAATCTTGGATAATTAGAACGATTTAGTATAAAGAATATAATGTACATTTACCAGCCAGATTAGGGTAATGTTGTCCCAGTCATTTAATCTACCAATTCTAACAAGACTTCTAAAGCAAAGAGTTGGAAGGGCCAACATCAGGTTAAAGCCAACAATCCTAATTATTGGAGACAATGTTTGTTTTTTTGGTGCAGAATTTCTGAATGAAAGAAATTGAAAGAGGATAGACTAAATTTTGGAAGGGACAAAAAGGATATTCAGCAACCAACAGAAAAATTAGGCTTACAGCAGCCATACAGTCACACAGCAGATTATTGGCAGAGATGGTAGTGTTTCCCACCAGTTAACAAACCAAAACCCTTATTTATTTGAAGTGCAGTCATATTGGACATTTTGAACAGCCATGAGGTCCTTTATTAGTAATGCACGTGGGCTTCTGTCCTGTCTTGTGCAGTTTGGCTGAAGGTGTCACCACAGTGAAACTGAAAGTGTCACTGCAGCTGTCGGTGCAGTCACTGCCATGCTTGAAATGTGGGGGTTTCCTGATTGCCTTTGTAGAATCCTAGAATTAGACCTTTGCACAGTCAAGAACACCCCTCAGTCTCTAATCACTGTAACACGTGAGGCTAAAAATAAAAATGAAGAGAGTATTTGCAGTCAGTTCTGTAATAGGCTGGGAGATGTAGGGGAAAGAGAAGCTTTCCAGGCAGGTCTTTTGGTTTTCTCAAATGTCATGGCCCAGCAGATGAATTAACTTAGAATTGCTGATGTCGTTGAAGGGCAGTGGTGGTTGAGCTCACACACAGGAAGTCTGTATCTCAGATATTTATAGTCACCAGTGCATTGTCAGCGTTGAACATGATAGAAGGCAAGACTCACACTGAAATACATTACAGCATTGCTTAAGGGAGTTTGCTAGAAAGGCAAAATAGTTGTGCCACACTATTCTGAAGTCTGAATACACTGAAGAAAAAGAAGAGGGCAAGGAAAACATTAGAAATTTTATCTGTGGCATCCATTAGAATCTGTAGCTGTCCCAGGATTTAATCTCAGGGAGGTGAACCAGTAATAGGATAAAGAATTACAACATTTTATAATGCCCAGTGTAAACAGCATGAATTTATCAAATGCTGATAAAATTCAAACTGAAATGCACCTTGCTATTTTGTAAATAGCTGCTTTTAACTTTTCCAATTGGAAACCAGTTTTAATCCTTACATTGTAAAGAATGAGGGGAGAAAAGGCTAGTGTTCTATGTAGAATGGAGATGCTGAAAAATCATTGGAGGTTTCTTGGGAGATGGCTAGTGTTGAAGGAATGAGTAATTTCTGATCTCAGGCTCCAGCATGTAATGCTGGGGTATGTCTTGCCTTAACGTATCCAAGGCTTACCCTGTATAATTTCTGATTAATTGTTAGCTAAGATGTCAGCTTTAAGTTTTCGAGTCGGTTTTTTTTTTTGAACTGTGGCAGTTAGTTTGTGTGGGGAATAAGGTGACACCAGGTTTTGTATTTGTGTGTGTATGTGCATGTGCCAGTGAGATCAGGACATTAGAGGAAAAGCATTCTCACTGCTGTAAATCTCATTTTGTACATGTACTGCTACCCCCTGACTGATGGAGAGTTTCATTGAGCATGTAACTGCTAGACCACAGTGATACTGAATAGTCTGAATTTTGAGAACACGTTTTATTGCATAAAATAAGGGAGCTTTGTATTTCTATTCTCAAATTAAAAATGTCTGGACAGTTTTCGAATTATTTTACAAAATTTAATCAAACCAGCAGAACTGGAATGAAACTGTAGTTCTTTTTTATCACTTCACTGTAATGCAGAGTTTGTATCTACCCTTTATTTTGCTGAGGAAAGTTATGAGTTCTATTTCCTGTGTTCACTATGGGCTTTTTGGGGAGAACAGTGTGGTGATACAGCTGCTTTGCTGCCATTACCTCTGAAATAGCCCCTGCTAATTAGGGCTTGTTAAACTTTTGAAGTCAGAGACAGCTATGTGTAAGCTTCCTATGTGTGTAAGGCATTTTACATAAACCTGGCACTTGATAATTATTTTCCTACCAGAAGCTTTATACTAGAGATACAATGCTACACCTATAAGTCATAGTAACTTAGTAGTAGCATAGTAGCATAGCATAGTGGCATAGAACCATCAGTGGTTCTCTGAACACTTAATACCTGTGATTTTAACCACCGTGTATCTGGTTTCAATCCCATATTAAGAAACATCCAAAGTAGTTATTCAGATCTTGAAACATTTTCCTGCAGCACAGGTTAACACAAATACAGTAAGAGTTAAGTCTTGAGGTTTGGCTACCTACTGTTTTAATTTTTAACTCAATTGAAAGAGTTCATGATTCAGCTTTCTTTTTTACCTGAAAACGCCATTCTGTTCCAGTTAAGACTCCAGTGTCCATTCTTCACCTGGTGCTCGTCACTTAAAATTTTAGGAAGCAAAAATGACTGCAGCAGGTTCATTTTTGACTGATGAAAGAGAAGCTCTGTATTTCTTATGCAGTTCTGTGTATCTATAATAACCATTCACAATAATTTTGACAAATTAAAAGGTGAAACAGACTTCCTGTGCTGTCCAGATCACTCTTTACCATTTCAAGTGTGTTTTTTCCTTGCCTTATATTTTAAGTCGTAAGAATTTGTAATACTGGCTCTAAAGGAAAGCATGTTAATGTCTATGGAATGTGAAACAAATAACAGTGTCCCTGCTGTCATGAAACATGTAACTCACAGGAAAGACAACATGCATATAGCACTATAAGTATGTAATGTACTGTGATCAATGTCAAGTACTCCTGACTTTTTAATTATTGTGATAAAATAAACTTCCTAGTTTCAATAGCAAAACACTCTAAGTACTGTAATTCAATATAGTTGAGATTGAGCCTGGGTGTGCCTTGGTTTAATTACAGCTTGCTTCTTTCAGATATGTTGGAAGAGATCTTCAGAGGCTTGGGCTATGACGTTCATTGTCACCGATATTTAAATGTGAGCTCCATGAATCAAACATTGCTTGAAGTGGCAAGGTGGCAGAAGCACAGAAATTGTGACAGCTTCGTTTGCGTATTGGTCAGCCGTGGAAACTCTCAGAGCATCTTCTGTACAGACCACACCTTTTCTGGATTCCCTTTGGAACAAATAAAGAAATACTTTACTGCAGACTCATGTCCTGGACTCCTAGGAAAACCAAAGCTTTTTTTTATTCAGAGCTATGTTGTGCCAGAAAATGAACAAGAATGTACCAGTCTGTTGGAAATCGATGGGAATGATGAGAATATCAGTGCTAAAGTCACTATCCCCCATGCAGCAGACATCTTTTGGAGTCATTGCAAGGTGGATGTGTCTACACTAGAACAATCCCCAACTTCATCCTCATATTATCTGCGTTGTCTGGCTGAGCTACTCCATAATCCTTATAAAAGGTAAACTAAAATAAGAGGAAAGAAATAACCCTTCTTCTGTGATAGCTTATTGTCATGGAGAATGAGAAACCTTAAATTGCATCTCATCTGGCCCTGAAATATATTTTCTTGCAATGTCATAGGCTAAAAGACAACTATCCTCACACAATTGCATAAAAAGGTAGCCCAAACTAAGACTGAAGTTTCTGAATTTGAAGAGTAAAATTAAAGTGTGTTATGGCATTGGGGTTTGCAGAGTGAGAAGGGAAGAATCTATCCTGGATAATGTATGTCAGTGCTTTAGACAGGATTGGAAATTTTACTTCTCCAAGACAAACAGGCTTCTGTTAAATTGAGCATTGCCATGTACCATTAAGAAGAGCTGTGCTTGCAAATATAAACGGTCAGTGCTTAAGTTCAGGACAAAAGCAGTAGAGAGGGAAGGATTTTCTACTTTCTCGAAATTTAATTAACCCTTTGCTCACAGCCAATTGATACGTAATCTTGAATTTAAACTGTCAGTAAACTTTTGTCTGTTTAAAGAGATCAAAAGGAATCTACACAAAAATCAGATACATTTGGATATATAACTTACCCACAAAGGTTTTATTTATACAGCTGATCTACCAGGCAACTAACAGCTGTTATTCAAGGCAGTTGAAATGCTAACATTCAGTACCTTTTTACAAATCTTAAAGCCTTGTCATGAAATCACAGACCATCATGTCAGCATAATAATATTACAGCAATGCTTTGGGTCATCAGAGTTTGTCCCAAAATGCATGTACAGCCTTGCCTTTTAGAGGTCTTGCCTCTGCAGTAAAGACTGAAATTGCAAACTTTCTCTGTGCTGAGTCTGAAGTTATCTTCTCTCTTGTGAATTCTTCAGTGGTGTCTTGCTTCATTCTCTAATGGAATGCTTTTGCTTTTGTTTCTGCAGGAAACTCTGTGTCTTGTCTATCCATATGGAACTGAACAAAAAAGTTTATGATTGGAATATGACCGTTGACCCAAGCCAACAATACTCACTGCTGCTCCAGCACACACTGAGGAAGAAACTTTTTTTTCCCACTTAGCTGCTGTTAGAAAGTACATATCTGAAAGAGTTAACAAGAAGCATTTGCTATGATGCAGTTTAATGCATACTTTTACTTTGTGCATTGTTATTTCATGTATATCTAAAGTGCCTGTTGCTTCCAAACACAGGAATTTACAAGCATTTTAGTGTGCTAAGACACTAGATTTTATATTTATATAGTAATCTCTGAAAGCTTGGATGAGAATGGTAGCTATTGTATAGCAGTGCAACATATCTTGCTAAGTACAATGGGTAAACAGACATCTAAAGATGGAAGGACATCTAAACTGTATAGCTGTTGGGTTTTCTAAGAAAAACAGAAGTGTTTTTATTGTTTCATAGCAGTTAATACTTAAACAAATACAAGCCAGCCCAAACCACTGAAACACACTAATTACTGCACATAATAGTGGCAAATGTCTCAGGAAAGCTTTCCCACCCACTAATCCCAGATCTTTGCTAGCAAGTTCTGGCTTGCATGCTTCTATAGACTGGCAAAACAGAAGGGAGAGAGAGATGGTCTTTCCAATAATCTGGATTCCATCTGTTTGCTGCATTAAACATTGCATCTTTAGAGCTGTCCACAGCACACAGGGGTTCTGTGTTAAAAAAATGGGACAGTCTGCCATGCTTTGGGCCAAGTGTGTTTTCTGGTGATGCAAAACTGAGTCTATATGTGACAGGATATTATAGTAATCTGCCAAACAGTTAAAAAAAATGTGGGATATTGGCAACTGTCTTGTGGAAGCTGAAACATGATTCACATTCATTGCACCAGGCATAGTTGTAAAAAGATACTTTTAAATATTTGAATTTAAATGTAGTATGTAGCAGCCATGGGCCTTTAAGTCTGGATTATGTTAAACACCTCACCTTCACTGCTTTTGCTTTATGAAAAAGAATATACCTCTATTAATTATTTTTTTTCCCAAGTGGTCTTGTTCTTGTGGGGGGAAAAAAAAAGAGAAAATTGTCCTAAATACAAAAATTTTTCCCCTATGTAGCAGTTGCCTAACATGAAAATTTCAGTTAACCTACTTCTTGTATAACAGTATAACCTGGATGGGTTGTATTGAAGTTTATTGTCACTGAACTTAGTGACAATAAAGTAGGCCACTTGTGAATATTTAATTTTTACACCTACTACAGTCTCCTATGCGGAAAAAAATTCAAGGCCCTGGTGTGCCTTGCTTGGTTTCTGGTTAAGTTTTTAATGGAAAAAGAGAAGGATACAAAATGACAGATATGGAACCTTAGAAGTTACTTCCCGTGGTGGCTGGTAAATGAACTAAATGGTGAAACAAATGTTTCCTGTGATTGCAGAAATAAGATGTAATTTCAAGTTACATATATCTAAGTAATATTAATGAAATGTTAATGTTAATGAATATGATCTTCTTCACAGATTAACTTCACTTTCCCATTTCCCTTACTAGCTTTTACATTTGACAAGCACTTCTGCTACCCTATAGACAACCAAAAGCAGGGAGAATGGAACCAAGAGGAGGCAGATGAGGAAAAGAAATGTGGAAATTTTAAGCAGGACCAAGAAAGGGGATGGTAGGGAGCATCAAGAGAAGAACAAGTAGGGGAAAGACCATTCAGAGGAGAAATACAGTATCAATATTGGAAGGAGAAGAAAACAGGAAAAAAGAAGTGAGAATAATAGTGGCTATCCTTACAGACTAATGATGTGGTGAGTTGGTTGATGTTTTGTGGATTGGTTGGTTGGGGGTTTTGAGTGATGCTAAATGCTACTATTTACTTAAAATATTACCAGTAGAATACAGTCTGCTTTTACAGTTTTATGACAAGTTTGGTTTGGGGGTTAAGAAGTATATATGTTCTCTGCCTTACTGCAAGACACAGTAAGTAAAATCCATGTCCCTTTTGTTAAGAAATGATGCAGAAATGCTGTTTTGAAAAGTAGAGGCTCATGTAATTAACCCTTTCAGTGGAAAAGGAAGGGACTCTCTTTGTGTAAGGCTGCTTGGTTGGAAGTGGTTATAACTCTCCAGAGAGTTGTGGGGACAGGCATGTATGGTGCAGCATTCATGGGTGTCAGATACTGATTTTTTTATGCTGATCCCCAGTAGATTCTTAAACCATAGCCATACTCAATCTATAATCATACATCTAAGCAGTATTTATTGCCTTGACACCTCTTTCAAGACTGGTATTCAGGTAGGCTGATTCCCTGTACTTGCATAGTGAATATTTATGCAGGACTTTTGTGATGGCAGTTGTCTGTCACTTGTCCCATAGCTTATGGAATCATAGACTCATAGAATATGCTGACTTTGAAGGGACCCTCAGGATCATCAAGTCCAACTCCTGGCCCTGCAGGGGACACTCCAAGAATCCTATTATGTGCCTGAGAGTATTGTCCAAAAGCTTCTTGAGCTCTGTCAGGGTTGGTGCTGTGACCACTTCCCTGGGGAGCCTGTTCCAGGGTCTAGCCACCCTCTGGATGAAGAACCTCTTCCTAAAATCTAACCTAATCCTCCCCTGACAGAGTTTCATTTCTTGAGTTCTGTCAGTGGTCACCAGAGACAAGATGTTGATACCTCTGTGATGTCTTAAGTTTTAGCTTTCATATTTTCCAGATTCTATGCTGCATTAGTATATAACTCTGAACTTATATAAAGTGTTAGCAAGTTCCCTTTAGAGTGTAGTTAGACAAAATCCTTTCCTAATCTGAGAACAAAAGACATTGTTACAGCTTCAGGCCCAAAAAGTACAAACAATAGTGAACTGAGGAGAGCAATCTGAGAGGATGGGACTTCATAACCTGAAGCTGTAATTGGACAATTAACCTCAGTACGTAAATGGACTAAAACTTTTATAAGTGTGGAAATGTGTGATCCATCGTCTGTCTTGTGTGTAGCCTCGGCCAGGCTCTTGTACTGCCCAAGGCCTTTTTAATAAATACCTACTTTATTCCTTTACCCTGTCCAGCCTCCGTTCCTGGTAGCCTCTCAAGGCATCATCTGCCCCTCTGCTTCCCCTCCTGAGGATGCTGAAGACTGCAATGGGGTCTCCCCTCAGTCTCCTCCAGACTGAACAAACCAAGTGGCCTCAGCCTCTCCTCACAGGGGCCTCCCCTCCAAAACCCTCACCAGGTTTCTGTGTCCCTCCATACACATGACAGGGACTGTCTCTTCTTGCTGTAGTGCACACATAAAATTTGAAATGGATGCAGGGGCAGGGTGTAGACTGCATCAAGTTGTCCCTGTATTGCAAACAGTGAAATGGTTTCAGGTTAAATGATCCTTTAGCCAAAAGAAAAAGGGGAAGAGAATTTTGGATCCATCATGAGTTTAGGGTGTTAGCACAGGAACGTAAAGAGTGACATGCAGGTGAAACTCTATGGTCTTGGACTGCCAAAATATTTAATTTTCATAACCTACTATTGAAGGAGATAAAACAAGTTACGCTGCTCCTGCATTGTCAGAGGTTGGAATAAGGCTGTCAGAGTCACTGCTCTGGCACTTAATTACAGTTTTGGTTTCTGATAACTGGAAAAAAAAATTCTTGTAATTCTGTATGTGCTCTATATATGGAAGAGGTAAAAGAGAATTTGCAGAATATGAGTGATGCCTTTAAGTGGCTTGGAAGGTGTACTCATGAGGCAAGAGATCATGGTGAGAGCAATGGTGTTTTGTACCAGACTTAAGTTGCATGGTTTTTCTCAGCCACCCACACTGATGTGGCTGAGCCATAAATTGAGTTTACTTTGCACTGTTGCATATTTGTGTATTACTGTGGTTGCCAACTCATTATCCAAAAAAGAAGGTATGTTCAAGAGGAAACTACTGTGCTAGCACTCGTAGATGGAGCATATTGTATGGCCCATCTCCCCTTTCAAATCTGCATAAATAACAGTGGCTCCTATTTCAGATACCTGAGTTAGAGAAGCTTTTTGTGGGAGTTTCTGAGAATTCTTTTCTGCTCTCCAGAGTTTTAAGTTTCTGACATGCAGAACGGTATTGCTGAGAAGAGGCTGCTATCGGTGTGGATGATCTATGTTCTATTTAAGTTAAATCTCCTGTATTGAATTATTTGACAGCTTTTCTGTGGCTGGTTTAAAGAATATCTATTTTTCAGCTTCTGTATTAGAAACAATAGCACAATATAATTGGATACAAATGCTGGGTTTCAAGTTGATATTCTGAATAAAATTTCTGTATGCAGTCAGACTGATGGTCCCTCTAGACCATAGAATAACTCTGAAATTCTTGGTCTGTTTATCCTGCAGACGTCTATAACTTGTTAAATTTGGCTGTGAAGTTTACAGCTCTATAAAAACTAGCTGACTTAAAGAACAGCAAACCTTATAGTTTCAGCAGGTAACTTGGCTGCTCTTGGTGTGTTGGACAACAACTTTTGGCATGAGCAAGGAGTCACTTCCCATCCTCTCTCCACTGACTCGAGGTTGTGGGGGGATACAGGTGACCCCAGAGATGCTGAAGGCTCCAAGGGGCCTGCACTGAGCAGGGTCTGCTCACCTTCCTCCTCCTCCTCCTCCCTTTACTGCAGGGACACATAGACCCACATACAAATGGCATTGCAGTCCTCTCCCACAAGCATTGCTCTTCAAGCTTCCTTCCAGTGGGGAAACAAAAATCAAAATAACGTGCCTAAAATGTTTGAGGCTTTTTTTGCGATGTAGCCTGCTTTAAAATGGCTGGACAGCAAAAGCGAGGCGAATTAGGGGTCACGTCTTGCACTTCGTACCCGAGGCGCTGCCCGAAGCTTTTTCCGGTCCCTGGCAGCGTTCCCCGGGCTCACGGGCCCGAGGGCGGGCGGGCTCCGGCCGGGACTTGCCCGGCGGGCAGGGCGGTGCCGCCGCTCGTGGTGAAAGCCCTTGCAGGCGCTGGCACCCTTGTCCCGCTGCCCGGACGAGCCCCGGCTCTTCCCTTCCCTGGCGTCCACCTGATCTCACATTCGGCGCTGCTGCTGACACCGCCCCCTCGGCTCCTGCCGCGGGCGGGCATTGAGCGCGCCTCGCCCGCCCGCCGCAAGCCCCGAAAGGGACCGCGAGAGGAGCCGCGATCCCGGGAGGGGGCTCGGGACTGGAATTCCTGTAAGAGGGAGCAGAACGTGGGGTTGGAAGGGAGAAGGAACGAAGGAAGGCTCCATTTCTCGAGCCCGGAGCCCAACTCCCGCTCACTTTTGGTGTGGCCGCTGCCGGTGCCCGCGCTCCGCCGGGATCCTCCCCCTCGCACGTGGGGCTGAGCTTCCTGCAGCTGCGGCGCCCTGCGGCTGTGCATTGTACTGAAAGCCTTGGGGAAGTGCTCCAGTCGGTAAAACTTTAAAGAAAAAGAAAAGGTAACTTTGCAATCCTTATCCTGCTTACTTCATACCATTTTCCTTCTCTGAGGCGATATCTGAAAGCACACATCAGAGAGGCGGATTCCTTACTTTTCTGTGTCGATGCCCTGCTCGGTCCGGCTGTGGGTGTGCGGACGAGCCGCGCCAAGCCTGGGCACCGAGCGGATCCTGCACTGACTGTTCTCCCTCGTGTAGAAACCTTTGCTTCCAGCTGCCCTAAACAAAAGATCGAAGACCTACCAGCCAGAAGGCACTGAAGCACTTTCTTACCTATTTAACCTTCCGCGGGCAGAATAGAACTGCCCAGGCAACATGGAAGAAGTTGGAGCAATGGAAGGTTGACTAGTCTCTATTAAACCTCAGTAAGAGCGTGTTGCGTGTGCAGAGCCTATTTAGACTAAGCATCGAGTACTATTATATTTTAAATGCCATTTACTTGTAAGAGAGGCTTGTAAGGGCTTTTCAAATGTCAAATACAACCTGAAAGCAAGTTACAACTGGGAGTGGATGGATATTCCACAGCTTCAGCTTGGGTGTCAGCCTTGTAACAGAGGAACACCTCCCTGCTACAGAGAACAAGAAGGACTTGGACTGCAGATCAAGGAATATGCATGAACCACTGTGCTGTCTCCATTAATAGTTGTAGTAAGTTTCTGCAGAGACTCTTCCCAAGATACAATGGAGAGAAGCAAAGATCTGAACGTGGAAGTTTAAAAGAAAAGAAAATTCAGACCTTGAGGTTATCTAGCACAGGTTTCTGCTCAGAGCAGGGCTAACTTCATTTATAGACTGGGTTGTTCAGAGCTTCTGCTAAAGTTGGTCCTTTTTGCAGACTTGTGTTTCGAGAAGGAAGTATATTTCAAATTTATTTAAAACCTGTATTTATTAAAAGGTAATTCAGGGCTTCCACACAGTCATTGGGTAAAATTTTAGTTGAAGGATTGCTGTATTGAAGATTCAAGTGTTACTAGTGTTTGTCTTCTGCTTTCAGGCAGAGAGACTATTGGTTCCAGCAACATGGAGAATGATGTCAGCTTGAAGTTCCATCAGCAGCTTTTACTTATTAGTGAAAATCTGGTGACTGAAGATGTAACAGCTTTAAAATTTCTCTGTATGGACTTGCTCCAGCTCAGTAAACTAGAAGGTGTGAAGACAGGAGCAGACATCTTCAAGCTTCTTATGGCTCAAGAATATCTGAATGCAGAAGACACTTTCCTACTAGCTGAACTCTTATACAGAATTAAATGTCACTCCTTGCTTGAGAAACTTGGTTACACCAAGGAGAAAGTACAAGAACGTCTGCATGAGAAGGGAAGAGTATCTCCATACAGGTAATCTTGCAGTGGAATTCTCTTCCCTCCATTACTGCTATCTATGCCATACTGATTTCCTTTCCATTTTTAAATTCTCAGATTGCATTTGGTTTTTATACCATCTTCTGTTCCACTTTTATCTCACTGCATCTCTGTTACAGGCAGATGCTGTATGAATTGTCAGAGAACATCACCAATGAAATGCTGAAGGAAATCATATTCCTCCTGCAAAGCCATCTTCCAAAGCGATGGATAACTCCTGTATGTGAGGAGTGAGCCAAATGTGTATATGGTGGGAAGGGAGGAAGGAAGGTGGGAAACAGGAGGAAAAGTGTGAGAATGTTTGGCACAATAGAGCAAAATAGGCAACTAGGCTGGTTGTATTCATAGGGATAGAAGGAAGGAAGATGTTGACAGGAAAGAGTAGAATTTGGTCCCTCGTGCCAAGGTCAGTCACTGACAGTGCACTGTCTAGCATCAGATTATAAAAAGGTGACAAAACAAATCTTTGCCCTGCTTGAGCCATATGCAAGGGAGATTCATGTCCCTATGTCATTGTTACTGTTCCACAGCAATGAAGCCTTGAAGCCACGAGCCATTAACAGGGTTTGGGTGAATCTGTTTAAACAAGACCATACCAAATAAAAACACAACCAGTGGCTTTCCATGAAGCAACATTTCTGCTTTAATGGTGATGTAAAATTGGTTGGTCCTTGTTGGTAGGGAGCAAAGCAGATAGTAATGTGATTGAGGCAGGGCTGAGAGGCGAGTTTTGATTTCTAAGGAACAATAATTATATTTTACTCTCTCCTTTTGGCTGTCAGTGTGCTTTGGATTTGCTGACTTTATTGGAAAAGCAGGGCCTCTTAACTAAAGACAATGTACAAATACTGGAGTACATCTTTAAGACTGTTTCACCTGATCTCCTGGAGATAATAGACTGCTACAAAAAGGCAAAAGGTGAGAAATTCATAGTCTAGGAGTAGGTTTGCTAAAATGCAGGAAGCACTAGATGGGTCTGGGCAACTGAACTTAAGGTCATATGTGTGCATGGCTGAAACAGGAGCTAGAGTGGCATAAATCTGGCATAATAATTTCTAGCTTGCATTATTTCCTAGCTGAATCCCCAAAATATGGAAATGTGCTGGAATATCTGAGGCCACACAGAGCAGCCCAGCACATACAGAACAGGCTGAAAATCTACTTATAGTTATGTCCCACTTCTCCATTTCCCCACTAACAGTATTGAGATGATCACGACTGTCCTGTAAAAGGTACTTTGTGATCTGTGAATGTGCACTCCATAAAGGCAGTTGCCTGCTAATAGGCTGGCAAGACAAACTGTGTGTGCATGTGTGTCTGATACAGGGTCTATGAGCACACTGATGATTTCTGGTTTTATATTTTAAAAAATGAGACCCATCAGTGATTCAGCAGAGAAAAAAAAAAGGGCAACTTCAGTAGTAAGAACGCAGATTCTTAAATACAGGTAATTTCTAAGCTGATTTCTAAGCTGAAAAATTAATTTGAATGTCTTGGGTAGAATCTGTCCTTGTACCATGGGTATCTTTCTTTTGCAGTATCGATACAAATAGAAGCCTCGCCTTTGTCACAAAAGTAAATATAATAAAAATAACCAGAGAACGTTCAGAATAGATCCATTGAACATGACCATGCTATCTTGTAGGGAGGAGTTATTCCTTTCAGTGAAACAGTATTTCAAACACAAAAAGTGATGAATTGCAGCTAAACTCCTTTTTGCTGCATCCACAAATATTGGATTTATCTTCATAAATATCTATGCTGGGCTTTTTTCTAGATAACAAGGCAGCTAATTTTACACCAGGCTTCCCTGAACTAAATCCAGAGCTGCGTGGAAAATTCAGCAATGTAGAAAATGAATCCAAGGTTTGAGACAATCTCTTAAATCCTTTACCTGGGGGTGTGAGGTTTTCTTCCTCTCTCGAATAACATTTATCATGCAAAGGCTTGTGGGGTATCTGTGTGTCTCGTAAAGTTTCTTAACTTGACTGATAAATTGAAATGTTTCAAGGAATATTTAAACCTCAGAGGCCAAAAATTTTGCAATATTGAAAAGTGTTGCAGGCAAAATGGGCATACCTCTGGAGTTATTCACACATCAGTGCATGTGCTTCTCTCCCTGATAAAGGCAAAACATTCTGCATTTGTCTAAGTCGTGCATTTTGGAGATGGCAGTAGAATGTACAAGACACTGAGACAAATGGAGCTTCACAGTTCTCACTTTTTGAATGTGGCTTAGAAAAGGCCTCAGTGTATCCTGACATTAGAAGTCATAAGGGCATGCAAAGCCCTTGGTAGAAGGATTAAAAAGTGGCAAGAGTTTTTAGTAAGCTTTTGCAGAGGTCTTGCTACATGAGCAAAGATGTCTTTTGTGAGATCCCTTCTTAGAGGTCTTACATGCACTCTTCAACCCCAGCAGTGTAACCACTGAATTCTCCCTCTGGCCTTTTCTTTGTGATGACCATGGATATTGAAGGAGCAAGCTGCTCCATTTGTTTATAGCTATTTAATTTCTTGAAGTTCTTTGCTGTAACATCTTTTCATCATGAACCTGATGTTCGCACTGCTGCAAAGCTTTTGAAGGAACTTGGAGTGCTGCCTTCATTTTGTCCTAAAATGCACAAAAGGAGGTGTGTATTGCTCCTTGAGTGAGCAGGAAGGGACTCCAGTGGATGGAATTTTTTTTATTTCAACCCAAGGTTGGACTAAAATATATGGTACTTGAAGCTTTGGTACTTTTCAGCTTTAAAGATTTTCTTTTTTTAACAGTGGGAGGTAATTTTAAATCCTAACCAAAAAACTTGCAGTGTGGAAGGTTTATGCACTTCTGACATTTCTGTTCTACTTGCATCCTTTTCCAGTGGAGCAGTATGAATCACCTCCTCCAGGTATTCATTACTGCTCTCAAAAACACCCAACTCAGATGTCTAACATCCTGTAGTTTCACTGTGATCCCTCTGCCATGAAGCTAAAATACTGTTTTGATATTGGAAACAGTTGTGGCCTTCTGTCCCCATCACCAGCTCAGATTGCTGGGTTTGGCTGCTAAATCCTGCCTTTTGCATACAGATCAGAACTCAGATGCTAAAGCCTTCTTCTGCAGTTTGACAGGATGGTGACATGTGCTTGGAGTTTCACTGATGTTTTTTCACATAAGCAGACACCAAAAATAGCTAAATAGACTAAATAGTCTTAGGTGCCTCTAACTCCTGGATGCCAATTTTGAGACATGTTAAGGAAATATGAGTAAGTTGAATAAATTAATTAAAACTGTAAGCTTTTTTCTTCTCCTTTCTACAGACTATTTCAAGCTACAAAATGGATGGGCCACACAGAGGATTTTGTGTCATTATTAATAACGTTAACTTCAATAGTTCTCAGAGGAAGGGTTCTTGCAAAGATGCTGGTAAGTTACTGAAGTGAGATTTTTGGAGGATTAGTCTCTCAGTTTCCCCAGGTGAGTGCCCTATATTTTATTGTCTCTGGTTAGTTAATATTGTAAAAGAGTAAAATGTTTGATATGTGGTAAATTATGTCATTTGTGTATCCTGGAGGAGGAGAGGTTAAAGAAAAAAACCATAGGGTTTTTCAGTTGGATTATTCTTGAATTATTTTAAGAGTCACTTTTTACTTATGCTTTATCTACAGCTAAAGTAAAGAACTAAAACTAAACTCAATTAAACCACCATTCTACCTAATATAATGCAAAGTTCCATAATCAAGCAACTCTGTGCATACTTCTTACTTTGTCCTGTTTTCTCTATTATCTTTTTTGAATGGAACTCTTAACAGTCAAAACTGCAACTGGAAAATAATGATGTGAGGAAGGTTTTGAAAGATTTTATCTGAAACTGGGGAAGGGCAGATTCTTTGTGTTTTAAAGTATCATTTGCATAGTCACTTACAATGATAATGTATGCACTATTTTCTGAAGCTTGTCTAGAAAAATCCAGGAACTTTGCGTTTGAGCTGTTGCCATCCTTTTTTATTCCAGTTAACCTTTAGTTGGTACTAGTATGAGGATGAATCTGCAGAAGTGTCAGGGTGTAAAGGTCTTTCCCCATCCCAGATTAGCTTGTATGGTAACTTCATAAAATATTTTTCTCTTGCCTCGAATTTTCCTTTTATCTTTCATTTATTTACAGAGCAACTGGAGAGTGTATTCACGTGGCTTGGTCTGGATGTGAGGACTTACACAGATCTGACGTCTGGGGATATTATAAATCTCATGCAAACTTGGCAGCATGTGCAGGATCACAAAGACAGGAACTGTTTCATATGTTGTATTCTATCTCATGGAGAGTCAGGAGCAATCTACGGGACAGATGACAAACTTGTGTCCATCCGCGTGCTGACGACCCACTTCACTGCCAAACAATGTCCCCAGCTGGCTGCAAAACCCAAACTCTTCTTTATCCAAGCATGCCAGGGTAACAATATACAGAGTCCTGTCTATGTTGATACTGATGGACCAACTCCTGACTCGTCTCCCGTGCAAGAGAGAGTTTCTCTTTCTGAAAGTATTCCTGAAGAGGCCGATTTCCTCCTAGGCATGGCCACAGTGGATGGATGTGTCTCTTTCCGGCACATTGAAGAGGGTAGTTGGTATATTCAGGCCCTCTGCAGGAAGCTCCAGTTGTTGGTACCAAGGTAAACACTTGGCTTAATGCTCTGATTACATTTTTCTTCTCCAAAGGTAGTTCATCTAGGAACACCCACCCAATTCTAAGGTGGATGGAATTAGTTAAAGTGATGATTTTACACTGATAAATTTACATTAACTCTGCTAGTACCATACATGTAATCTGTAGAATGTGAAGTTTATTGTGAAAAAACACTCAAAACCTCTCATCTATAATCTTTAAGACACCACACTTTCTTGAGTAATAGGTAAAAATATTTTATTCCACTATTTTTCTTTATTGGTTGCATTAAGCAAGACAGAGCAAGAAAAGGTCTTTTGTTTGTAATATGACTCAAATGAGGACAAAAGATAAGTATGTGTTTTCTTTTTTGTATTTTAAAGGTTCATACTCTATCTTCTAGCTGATCATAACTAATTTCTTTTTTTTTTTTTTCTTTTTCCTCTCCTGGCTGTAGGGGTGAAGACATTTTGTCAATTCTTACACAAGTCAATGAAGATGTGGCCAAACGTGTTAACCCTTCAGGGAGAAAGAAGCAAATGCCCCAACCAGCATATACCTTAAGAAGAAAATTTATATTCCCAATACCTATGGCCCCTCCTCCTTTAGAGCAACATTGAGGCTTTTAAAACACATCATTTTATAGTCTAATTTAAATGCAGTTCATCACACTACATGTTTTAAGACAGTTAGCCAAAACCCTGAGGTTTTAGCTTTAATGGAAGGCCTCATCAATTTTTCCTCAAACTGTGAAACTGGAGGAGACACAGTTAACACAATCCATGTGTCAGCTATTTACATCATCTATATATTCAGACTTATCAGTGCTGGAAGAATCACGCTTCTGTCATGTTAAACATTTTTGTACCTGCACAAGCTGCAGGTACAAAAGGTTTTGCCTGGCAGCATAGGGATTGCATGTAAACTTTCATATTTAAGCCAGGATTGTTAATGGTCTGGTTTAGACTCATCATGTTTTATTTTGCAGGCTAGCAATTTTAAATCCTGTTTCTAAATCCAGTAGCTATCTTCACAGAGAGAAAAAAAGTGGGAGTGAAGAGACAAAACCTTAAGTAGTAAGTGGAAAAGGATTTCTTCAATCTCTAATGAAAATTACATTTAACTTTAAATAAAGAACCAGTTACCAACTGAAATCAGCAATTTATTCCACAGTGCACACTGATACCCTCAAATGGCTGAAAAAAGCTTCACGTACAATGAAGTTTTCCAAAACTGAGTAAAGCCAAAATGCTGCTTATTATTCCCTCTGTGAAACCTTGTGAACTGTTATTTCTCCATCACTTCTGAGAAAATTTAGGTAGAAGACGTACATGCTATGAAATACAGCAATCAGATTAACTCTGTTAAGCATTAGATCTCTTAATTATCATTTGTTGGTTTAGCATCTAAAATGAAGCCAATATGGACTAAGCTGCTGATGGAATTTTGTGAGTTAACCGAAGTAATGCCATGTTTTGTTATGAACACTTATTATGTATGCCTGTGTCTTTCTGTTTGTTACTGCATTAAATTCATTTTAAGAGCTTGGTGAGATAAAGATTTTGTATTGGGGTAAGGGTTTATCCTTGTTTCTGACTGATTCCTGCACTTTGTTGGGCTGCATGAATCTGTGAGGTTTTAACTGCTTCAGGGTTTAAGCTGAAGTGAAACTTATCAAAATGCTCATTGTTATATATGATTAGCAATACCTTAAGGTGCACATATAAGGAGTACTGTCTGGTGCTATCTGGCACGATTTCTAGCTTGCACTATTTTTAGGAGGGGAGTTTTGCATCTGTATGAGCATTGGAATGCAGCCAGTTTTCCAAAACACGATGGTCCCATTATGATAATGAAGGGGCACTTGTGTGACCTATTGCATTTTAAGTCTTCTGAGTTAGCACAGCTGCCACACTTCATGCCACAGATAAGAAAAATGTTTAATCCTTTAGTGGAACATTGAACATTGGGATTGAATCGTGATGTTTCTGGCTTGCAGTTACTGTGCAGACTTGATGCACTCATTTTGTATGTTTAGGAAACAAATGAATTTTTATCAGTATGGAGTAACCATTGACTGTTCTGCGGGATCTTGTTTTCATTTTTAGTTTGGCAGATAGGGAATGCCATCATGCTCTCTTGCTTTCTCTGTAGAGACTTCTGCCTGGGTAATCTCCAGTGAAATCATAGGTAGGTGAAGGCAGTCAGAAGAGTGAGATTACTGAGCCTTGAGTTCCGTGGAAGTGTGAAAGACTACTAAAGTCTCCCTTGCTCATAAGAAGTTTGTTTAAACAAAGTTTACACTACCCTGATTTGGACTATTTAGTGTGAGTATTTCACGTGTTTGTTGAGAGCTGTGTTTTTGTGGCTGCACAGTGTAACACCTGGGTGCATGCCCAAAGGCAGGGCAGGCTGGAACTGAAACTGCAGCTGCCAGCCAGCCAGATGGGCATTTCTGTGTGATCTCCTGCAGGATATTGTGAGATACAAGTTTGAAACTCTTGGGGAGAGTGGGGCAGCTTTGTACATTTTTGTACATGTACATTTTGTACGTGTTTTGTACCTACATGTTTTGTAGGTATTTCATGCCTTGCTGTCCACACTGTACACCTTTCCTGCAACTCCAATGATACAGAGCTGTGCCAGAAAGAAATCAGCCACAAACATGCACGCAAACAAACAAACAAATGTGCTTGGTTGCTGTTGAGGCTTTTACTGATAGCAGACAGACCCATGCATGTGTGCACTCTCCACCTACAGAATTAAGGAAGGACACACAAAAAAAATTGTGTCTTGTGCAACCCCTGTATAGTTAGATTTAAGTGGAACTAGTGTAAAAAGCCTTCTGGGGAAGCTGCTATCTTGGCAAGATCATGATCTTAAAGCGATAATCAAATTGTCTGGTATCCTGTCCCTGGTGTCATTTTTGTGCAGGAGCTGTGTGTCCTCCCTTGTGCCAGTGCAGCCGACAGTCGCTACAGCTGCTGAGCAGGCAGGAGCTGCTGCAGCTTTTCTTCCTCAAGATCACCCTAGAAGGGAGATGAATTTTTGGCAGGCTGTACAAGGAAAAGTTTGGGTCACTGAGACAGTTCTGGAGGAAACCAGAGTGCAGGGGAGCCGAGGGAAATGAGGAAGACTAATTAAACAAAAGGACAGTAACATTTCCAGGAAGGGCGAGACAGGAAGAAATCAAAAGTGAAACTAATAGTGCCAAAGGGGTGGCCCTTCAAACTGCTGATTGAGAGGAGAAGCCATTATCCATTTGTCACTGCATATCACGGCACGGTGGCACTTTCAGACTGCAACTGAAGTCTTGGTTCAGGTAAGACACAGAAAAAAGGGTGGAGGGAAAGAGATGCTTAGACTTGGAAATGACATGGAGAGTAACATTTTGGACCTGAAGATGAAAAAGTTCTTGTGGTGTTCCTCTGTGCTGTTCCCAGCTTTTAGATGACGGCGCAGTTCCTGCCAGAGAAACAAGGCTTTTTGATCTGTTACTAGAGTGTGTCTTTTGGAAGGAATTTGTACACCTGATTCTATCAAAGGGTATGGCATAATTCTGAGTTTGTAAAGATAGATAGATTGAAATCCATGAATGACTGTTTTCTCTGCAAAATTTTAACAAATCTCAGCACTCCTACCTCTCTTCATAATGCTGCCTTGAGGGTCTGCTGAGAGTCTGGCAGCCATACTGAGTGTTGTTTTATTTCCTACTGCATGGAAGATTCTGGCAACTTGCATGCTGGGAACCTTTTCATTGAAGGCTGAGTTCTTTAAAGACAGCGAAGATGCAGGAAGTTAGTTATGTTCTAAATGGGGAAGTGTACTACATAAATTTCAGAAGAATGCTTAGTTATTGATTTCCCTGCATTTACTGAGTAGTGCTGCTACTGAATTTGGTGCTAATAGTTGGCTTTTTTCTTAATTTAAAAAATATCTTCCTGTTAAATGAGGGTGAGTTGGAGAAGGACTTTGGAGAAAGGGGGTAAGTCGTGGCAGATCCGGTGACACAGCAGGGCAGTGGGACTGAGATATTTTAAATGAAAATATGTAGATTCAGCCATCTCTCACTGCCTTTTAATTAGGATTTGTGTATGGGAGCAAACGTGCTGAGCTGTGCTCTACGCTAGAAAGCACTAGGTATGCTGCTTAGTTGTTGCCGTAAAACAAAAACAAAACCTGATTACTTCATGGCTTGTTTACCATTTCTTCTCACAAGTTCTGTAACAATCAGTTCTCTGAAAACGGAAGTGTGAAGTAGCTGAAGTAGGGATCTCCTGCTTTATTGGCATTTTATTCCATTGTAATATACTTCTCGGAAGTCACATGACAATATCGTATCATAAAAAAAGCAGAATTTTCCTGGAACTTTAGAGACTGGCTGACTCACCTTCTTCAGAGTTGTCTTCCCATGTAAGTGATTTAAAATCACTACTATTATTAATATTAATTTTACTTGTATCTGTTATGTCTTTAAGTTAGCAAGCTGGGAGAAAAAGACAGTGACAGTTAAATATTGTTTTAATTGTGCTCCCTGTAATTACAGACAGGCTTAAATGTAACATATAGGTGGCACATCTCTTCTAACTGCAATAATTTGATGGGTTTGAAACTTACAGCCTTTGAGATATAAAATGAAAAATCACTTTACAAGAAAGTTTCGCTTTTATAAGCAATATCTCCTGTATCTCAAATTGAAAGGCATGATTTATACGAGAAAGAAGATAACTTCATAACTACCTACCAAGAAAATATTATTCTTTCCTGTGTAGTTATAGAAATATAAAATCAGGTAATCACTGAACTGTGAGGTTAAGCACATTCAGATACTACTTGTTTATATGGACTGAATGATATGGATTCTTGCCCGTTTAAAAGTTTGGTTTGAGTGGATTTAAAGAAAACAGTATTTTGAGGCAGAACACAAATTGTATGTGCTGTGTCACAACCTGCTTCACTGTTTTATCAGTTTGCTTGAAATGCAAAGGTTTAAGATTCGGTTGTACATTCACCAGACTCAGTTGTACATTCACTCTTGCTAACCCACACAATGCTGACCAAGGGCATGCACAAAAAGCTCCTTTGCTGTCAGTGGTCCTCGGAGGAGAGCAGAATACAATTGTCTGCTAATTATTATCACCAGTTAGTCCAGGGCTACCTTGGAGTATTGTTATTGAAACCTTTGCAGTAGCAGGCAGTAAAATGGATTGCAGTATTCCAGTAGTGTAGGAGTAGGAAGTTCTCTTTTGTCATTGTCAGCTTTTCTGTCTCCCACTGCCAGTGTCTCTCTGTAAGACAGGAGACCTCTTCTGAATGCATTTATACAGTTTCTCTTCAGAGATTCCCAGGTGTCTAACACCTAGGGCAGAGAAAGTAAAGCGGTAAATGGGTCTCTTACCAGCAGGAAGCGGAGACAGGTCCTGTAAGTGCCATCTGTAGGCTGATTTGTCCCAAACACTGTGAGCATTGCTGCAGGAGAGCTGTGATCAGGGCAGGGCTCCTGAGGCAGGGAGGCAGCGCCGTGCTGAGCCGAGAGCACCGAGACCCGTCCCGCAGCCCAGCTCACTGCCCCGGGAAAGGCTGGCTGTGCACATGGGAACAAAACACACGATCCAACCGGGATAATGGGCATGCACCAGCTTAACCACAGCAGGACACTGGGAACACACCCTGCAGTGCTTTTGGTTTGCCAATCCGAGTTTCTTGGGACTTGTTCGTCTTTAATTGCGATTCCACGGAGGCGGATTGAGCTCTCTTAAGTGGTTTAACAGGTTGTCAATATTCAAAACTAGCCAGCTGATTGGTTCTCTCAGGAAAGCTGCCAAGGTCCTTACAGCGAATCACTTTCGTAGCTTGTGGATTTTTTTCCTTAATTAAAAACCAAAGTACATTAAACCACGACACACCCCTTCCCCCCTTTATGCACTCTGTGTTCTCTCTCCATCTCCCGACTATCCACGTGGCAGCATCAACACAGGATCTAGGGACTGCGGATATTCTTTGCTTTCTTCTCTTTCTTGGCTTGCACAGCTATAATATTTTACCCTATATTCCATTTTGAAGTTTATTGTGGGAGGGAGGAGCTTGTGGAGATTTTTGTGGTTCATGAGCCAGCACCTTTCGAGGAGTTTGTTGTGGGAGTTGTAAAGTGCACAGGTCAAAATTAAGGGCTTATTTAGCCTCTGCTCTTGTGGAAATATATTGTATAAATCTAAGGGCATGTTAGCCAATACCTTTGGAGTTTAAATATTGTGCTGGTTGCCGCAGTTCAGAGGATGGTACAATCAAACAATGAGAGCTCCTGACATGGGTCTGGTGTCTCTGTTCAGCTTGACAAGGATTTATAACAGACAGTGACATGCCCGTGGGTCTTCACATCCGTGGAGGTAGGTGCCTTAAGTGTCAGGGAGAGGTAGCTGGAAGGCTTGGGATTTTCTAACTTCCCCTTGTGCTCAAATGTTGAATCTATAAGCCAAGTTTAATATTTATAGAGCTGATGGAGAAAGTGGAGGAGAAGGGAGGTGGTATTCCATGCTCAGCAAAACAGAGATAGTGTGCTAAGAATTCTTCTGGCCTTTTAAAAAGGGCTGACATAATCTGTATTTGCTTTTATAATTGCAATTTAATTGTGAGCTGGAAACTGAGTTTTGCTTGATGCAGATAAACCAAAACAGGAAGAGGTGCTTTAGGTATGCTGACCTGAAGCAATATAAAAAGAAAGGAGAAGCCAGACAGCTTAGAGTAGCTATACTCACGTGGACTCTTAGCCTTGTTAAGATGTAAAAGCTTTGTTATGGTTTAGAATTTGGCATTTACTACAGTCTGTATTTCAGGCCGGCAAGTGGCTGTTTTTCCCATTAAACTTCAAAAAAATGCAAAGCCAAACTCGAACAAAACCAGCAGCAGCCTGCCAGGATTGTCCATCCTGTACATTGGTACTTCCCACTGTCTAAACACACCGTAGGAAGCAAGAATGATCTATTACTTTCTCTGCTAATGACACTTAATACAGAGGTTTTAATATTCTTTGTTAAATCCAGAAAACTGAAAGAGCTAAGCATCAAAGCTACACTAGCAAGATAGCCTCTCTCTGTTGAAATACTTCTGATTTCATGTATCTATTTGGGGCTGTTTTTCATTATGTGATACCTCTTATATAATTCATGTTGTTACACTAGTTTTGCTGACAAATGAAATCAACTGCTGTTTGTGTTTAGATTCAGATCCTGATGTGAAATGAGTACAGACTTCCTCAAGCTGCTTTTTGAAGTTTCTGAGGGTTTGGTCGCAGAGGAACTGGCAGCTCTTAAATTCCTCAGCCTGGAGCATGTCCCCAGGAGGAAGCTGGAAGCCATCCTGGACCCCAAGGCCTTCTTTGATGTGCTGCAGGAGAAAGACATGATCGGCCCGGGGAACCTGTTCTTCCTGAAGGAGCTGCTCTACCGGATCAGTCGGATCGACCTCCTGACTGCCCACCTGAGCTCCAGCCGGGAGGAGATGGAGAGAGAGCTGCAGGTGCCGGGCAGGGCACAGGTGTCAGCTTACAGGT
Organism: Brachypodius melanocephalos; assembly: GCA_013398615.1. Classification (NCBI taxonomy): domain Eukaryota; kingdom Metazoa; phylum Chordata; class Aves; order Passeriformes; family Pycnonotidae; genus Brachypodius; species Brachypodius melanocephalos. The sequence continues at coordinate 3,030,480 of VZSR01000028.1, read as the reverse complement.
AAACACAGGAGCAGCAGAATGTAAAGTTCAGAATCTGCTGTCTTTTCTGTCTGCACTGTTGTCTTGTGAATACCCCAGCACAACTGTATTTATTACACATGAACTCCTGCCATTATGAGTTTTACATTTTGCAGTTCAAACGTTTAATTGTGGTGTTTACTATTACTTCTTATAGCTTTCTTGAAGGTCTCTCTATTCTTTGTTGTCAGGCAACTGCTGTATGGAATTGCAGAGGACTTGGCTCCAGAAGACGTCGCAAGTGTGAAGTTCCTGCTCCAAAAACTACTACCAAAGAACAAGCTCCAGGAAAATGCTGTACGAAAAGTGGTCTTGAGGTTTTTTTGCTAGTTCAGAGTCCTCTAGTTCTTGCAAGAAGGAAGGAAAGAGAAAACAATCTGTTCTCTTGAAAATCTGGTTTGAAAGAATTGTCATGTTAACTAATAGCTGCTGTGTGAAAGAGTGGATCCTTATCTTTCACACTGTATCCTTGCCTTTTTTGCTCTCCTGATTCCATTTCCTCTCCATCACCTGACTCCTTAATCTTGTTTTCTTGCAAAATCCATCGTGCTCTTCCTTTAATCTTTGCTTGGCATTTATAAGACAAATGTCTTTATAAGATATATGCTATACCTAAGAAGAGTGATGTTTGCTAAAGGAAAAACAATGTTTTGGAGATGGAAAATCAAGTTCTAATGTGAGTTCAACCACGAATTTTTGTGTGTCAATGGGTAAATTTTCTTCTTTATTGTAATTTGCAGTAACAACATATTGTTAACTTTCCCCCAAAAGTATTAAGAGGTTGGGTGAGCTAGTTTAATATTTGTAATGAGCTGTGTTATAAAAACGCATGGTATTATTAAGAACTTTCCTTAAAAGTCCTATTTCTCCTTTTCCTTAAAAGGCTATTTGTATTGTGGCACGTAGAGGAAAATTAGCAGGTTTTCCTCCAAAGTGGTGGACAATCGAGCTTTAATAAACAAAATTAGCGCTGAACAGCTTTTCTGTAATAGAAAATGCAAAATGGCATAGCTACAGGACTTAGCAGCACTTCATCAGAACACAAAGCCACAACAGGATGTTATGTTATCCTCATCAGTGCTTTATACTGCTGAAACAAAGCAGGCAATTTCTAATTGTCCTGCTTTAACCTTCGTGATGTTTATTCAGTTGCATTGCATCTTGACCCTTGCTTTAATGAGTTTTGGAGGAAAAAGTAATAGGTCTTTAGCTGGTCAGTCTCTGGGAATGAGGATGTTGTCTTCTGCCCTGTTGCAGAGGTGCCTGATACTGCAGTTATCAAAGGTCACTGGATGAGTTTGGGTTATGTGTTTTTGTTTTACCAGTCAATGTTGCAGATCTTTCTGGAAATGGAAATAAAGGAGATAATTAAAGAAGATGACCTGACAATGCTGAAAGATATATTCCAGAGAGTCAGAGTTGACATAGAGAAAAAAATTGATGCCTTTGAAGGAAGAAGAAAAGGTATATTTATTTAATCTGCTGTTTAAGAACAGAGCTGGGGTCTTTTGTGGGTTTTATGGCTTCATCTTTGGCAGCTTAGAAGTTCAGCAATAAGGGAGAGATTTTATGGTATCCTAAGACAGGCAGAACAGCTCTGGAGAACTCTGATTTCTGAAGTTTTCTACTACTTCATTATCCCATCATGGATTCTTATATCTATCCTTGAAGTATGTTCTGTGCCTTGTAAATGATCTTCTTCTGCCTTCTCTTTGCCTTAAATGCAATGTATTTGTGGAAAAAGTGCAGTGCTGGTTTTGGACCAGCATAACTTCCAAGTCACTGTAAGAGACGGGAAGTGACAGCTGACTTGGGGAAACTTGTGTTGGGAGATTGTCAGCACTGCCTTCTGTTAGCCAGGCCCTGTGCTCTTGGTCAAAGGAAAGGCCCTGCAAACCAGTCACTCAGCTAAAGCACCTTTCTGTGTCCAGATGGGAAATTCCAAGCAGTTCAGTATATTTGGGCTGTGGCAGCCGAGGTGGTGCTTGCTGGCACCACAGCTGGGTGTTCCTTTGGGAAGCAGCAGGATGTCTCAGTCAATAACAACTTCCTTCTGAATGACTCAGGCCTGAGTTTCCTCAGATACATTTAAACAGTCCATGCTGCACCCTGCAGAGCTACCAAGTAGTTTTCCCTGCATGTCTTTGTGCTGCTGTCCTCTGCTGGTGTCTCTAAAAGAGCAGAAGATAATTGCCAAGCAAGACCTGTGTCAGGGGAATGGCTTTCTAGTAGTGTTGTTATTATTTTGTCCTCTTGATAAGCAGGAAAAAAAAAAGAAGAAAAAAAAAAGAAGAAAAAAAAAAAAAAAAGCATGTTGTATAGAGCTTGTTGCCCTGACAACTAAATTTTATTTAAACACACTTTTGTAACTTGTAAAATGAGTACTGTGATTTTGTTTCCTTGGTTAAAGTCATAATTTGATGATTTCTTCACTTTTTTCAGAAAGTTGTATTCAAATAAGTGCTCTGAGGAGATCTTTCATTATTCTGGTATTTTGCATCCTTGCATCCACTCACACAGTGAAGTTCTCTGGAGAAGAGACGGTAGCCTCAGAAGTCAATGGATCAGCATTTTGTACTATAGTACAAAAATGACTCTCCTCTTTCACTTCTGTATCCCACAGTGGAGATGCTGGTGAATGGCTTGCCTGGGTGATTGCTCACATTCAACCTTTTACTATCTGTATCTTGCTACCAGTAAAAGAGCAGAGGAGCAGAGAGGCAATGGAGCACAGCCCTGCATGGCTTCTGTCATAACCAGCAGCCTGTGGAACTGGAGCTGTGCTTGGCCCAGCTCTGCAAAATGCTGGTGTCTCACTGGTGTGAAAACCCTCTCCACCTCACTCCTTGTTCTGGCTTTTTGAGTGTTGAAATTTGAGTGGAAGGTTTATCCTTTTAGTTCTAAAATGTTTTATCTTCTCCTTCTTAGAAAATTATTCCAGGGAAGAAGTCCGTTATCCTGTGTCTGTGTATCCAGAGGAACAAGGAGCAGAGAAGGGGGCAGCAAAACAGGTGAGAAATACCTCAAAATTACCTTTAAAGTATTTATCCATCTCCTGGGAGAGGGAGCATAAATCCATAACAATAAGCAAGTGGAACAGCCAAGGTGGAGGGGTTCTGGCTCCATATGTAGGCCTTAGAACAATTCCCAACAGATTCTATTTTCCAAACAAGACCAAACCTTCTTTCTGGTTGTCAGCAACCTTTTAGGTAAGAAATGAACCAACAGCTGAGTGAAGAAAACCAATCTTAATGATAATGGAGACTGGGACATTAAAGTGCTGGCCAGGATACTCCTGGACAGATGTGAAGGGAATAGCAGAACCCACTACCTCACTGGAATTGCACAAGGACCCTCAGAGGAAATGGTGGAGTGCAGGAACTTTTCCTATGCACGTGCAAATTTGTGTTTCTGGATCCTTTCTCCCATGTCAAAATCATATCCTGACAGAAGAGAGAGAGGGAGACAATGCAGATTCCTCTCATCTGTAGCTAAACTGTATCCTTAGAATTTTCCTTTCTTGTTTCTTGGCCTTTGTGATTTTTTTCTTTTTTTAATTTTTGTACTTAGATAATGATGAACCAGCAATCTCTATATAGTGTATTTCTCTTTTGAATGCTTTCCAACTGCTTTTTTTGTTTGTTTGTTTCTGCAGCATGGGAAAATATACAAGATGAAAAATAACCCCCATGGTTACTGTTTAATTCTTAACAACCACATTTTTAAAAATCCATGTCACAATAGGGAGGGAACATTGCAAGATGGAGGTAAGTACTTTTTAAACTCAATTACTGGATTGGGTTTTTTTTCTCTGATAATTCTCCAAAGCAATTATCTAATCTTTGCTGTGAAGAAGAATCATGTCCATGGTACTCCTTGGCCTCCAGAGACTGGAGTGAGTCACTGTACCAGTTGGAAATATGCCATTTCCAACATTTAGCTGATGGCTTCAAGAAGGATCTATTTTTTGTTCTAGGAAAAAAAGCATTGTCTTAACTGGTTGTATGTACAACTAGTGAAAAGTGATTATTATTCCAGCTTTCCAATTTTTGATTTTTTTTAGTTCTTAGCTATCACAGAAAAATATTTTAAGTCCTCAAATTCTCTTAATTCTCTTCAATGCTCAAATAAATGCTCTGTGACTTTCCTTAAAGCTTGTCTTCCTGCAAGTCACTTTTAAAATAAACAGGAGTAAAAAAGTAAAATCAGATTCCTGGAAGGACATATCATGGATATTTCAACTCCATCCAGCCCATTTACAGGCTGCTTTCTTCCCAGCTACTTTCTCTCTGCCCACACAACAGTTAGGTCACCATTTGCTGAGAAGTCTTCACAGCATTTGTGAGCAGGTTACTCCTGACTTCCTCCTTGCTGCATTGACCATTCTCACAGGATGAGGGACCTGCTTCAATTAAGAGTGGCAGAATTTGTCATTCTAAAGAGAATTTAACATTCTTTAACTTGCTAAGTGTTGTTCTCAGGGTCTGAGGCTACTGTGCAATGCATAGTTAAAGCTTGCTTTAACACGGTAAACTTCACTAATTTGTACCCATACAACATAGAATCTGAAACTTGTTTTTGTTTTAGATAGCATGATGCTTAATCCAGTTGTGTTTAAAAAAAAAATTAGGCAAATTAGGCATTTGGGTTTTTCTAACAGGATTTGGGAGGCTAAGAGCCAGTCAGGTGATTTTACTGGTGGAATCTGAACACTTCTGCTAATATCTGATCTACCACACAGAAACTGATGTTTCAGCATCTTCCTTGTCACTGTGTATGTTCAACAAGTTCCTTCTGATTTTTTTTCCCCAGAGGCTGTGAAGAGGGTCTTTAAGTGGCTTCAGTTTGAAACAGTTGAGTACATGAATCTAGAAGGAACAGAAATGTATAACACAGTTAAAGAATACAGCAGAAAAGATCACAGAAACATGGACTGTTTTGTTTGCTTCATTTTCTCCCATGGTGAAAAAGACAAAATAAAAGGTGTTGACGATGAGTGCGTAAATATTGAAGATTTAGTCAACTGCTTCACTGGAATTAATTGTCCTTCTCTTGCTGGCAAACCCAAGGTGTTTTTCATCCAGGCTTGCCAAGGCATTGTACGTCATCGACCTGTTAAAGTAGAAGCAGACTCTTCTGGACATTTTGAGGTGGATGCTAGTCCTTTGACTTCCATCCCTGATAAGGCTGATATTCTGATTGGCATGTCCACAGTGGAGGACTGCTTGTCCTTCCGCAGTCCTAAGACTGGCAGTGTTTACATTCAATCCCTCTGTAGGAAGATGGAGTTGCTCTGCCCACAGTAAGTACTAATTCTAATTCTTGTACATTTGGGGTATTGCAGAGGTGCATACTTAAGCGTGCTGTGCTGAAACACAGTGGTTTGCATTTGTGCAATTAATGCTTTTCACATGCAGCACGGTGGAGAGCAGTATTTATTTTGAAATTGGGCACTGTCAGTCTTCTACAGATGAGCCAAAGTATAAGTGACTTCCCCCAGTTTTCCTGTGACAGAACCAGGGCTGTAATGCTGCAACATTACACACAAACAAGTGTGTGTATGTGTGTTTTTTAACATTTTTTTGACTGGTAAATTATTTTTCTTCCAACGATACCTGATTAGAGGTGACTTTGTTGAGTGATCACACAGACAGAACCCTCCAGTGTTTTGCAGGGATAATTTTCATTGTTGCCTCCCACCCATCCCCTCATAAGCTTCATTTAGAAAACAGAATTTCCCTTCAGATATCATTTTCTGATGGTGTCCAGAAGAAGACATGGAGAATGTATAGGTTTGTTTCATCTTGGTGACCTCTTCTGGCTGTAACCAAAGCAATGCTTTGGAGGTTGCTTTTATTTCCCCAAAACACACTGAATTGTGTGGTTATTCAATGGAATGTGCAATTTCAGTGGCAATAGGGTGAGGAAGATAGCAGCCTTCCTTGGGATACCCCTTTGTGGGGGCAAAAACTCATCACCTTCTTGGCCCAGCTGCAAGTACCACGTGTTTCAAGGTAACTTCTCTTCATTTTTGTTCAAGGGGTGAGGATCTCGCAGCCATCCTGACAGAAGTGAACAATGAAGTGGCAAGAAGAGAATTAGAAGGATCTAAGCAGATGCCAAAGATAACATCGACACTACTGAAGCGATTGATCTTTGAAGTTCCACAGTGAAAAGCAGACAAGTAAGAATACACTCCGTTAGGAATGACGTCTGGAACGGGCTTTGACAGGGAAGAGAATTTACATGAGAAATTATCTGGATCTGTGTAGCAGCCCCAGCCCTTTAAGGAGGCATAGGACCTAAATTTTCCAACTTCCTTATTTAATCAGTCTTCCAACACCTGGATCTGTAGCAGTCAGGTAAGGCTGTGGAAAACTACAGATCATCAAACCTTCTGTCCTGCAGAAGCAGTGGAGTATGATCAGTCTGGGTTTCAAGTGAGAAAGGACTTTCAAGCAGTACTGTAAAAGTTATTAGAAATGTCAGTGAAGTCCCATTTGTGTCTGAGTTGTTTTAAATCCCTAAAATCTGAAAAAATTGAACAGATGCATCCCCAGGCAGCATGTGTAAGATACCTTACCCAGAGGTGAATCATTGTCTGTCTTTGGAAGCTATAATTGATCATGGAAAATAACATCCTGCTCCAGAAGGCCCAAAACACGATGATTATGTTAGTTTGGTTCTTTTCTTCTAAATATTTGGTTTGGTTTATGCCAATCATTTACTTGAATAAGCAGCCCAGCTGTATAAGTTCTTCAATAATAAAGGTTCTCACTTCATTATTTCTCAGAGCTCTCAGGGCACAGTGTCTTGAATGACTGTGGAATACTGGAAGGAAGCCCTGTAATGGCATTTCTGTTATAATAAATTACCTTGGTTTTTATATCACCTCGGTTTGTGGTGTGTTCCTCTCTTGGATGAGCTTTTTGAGGGACAGTCAGCATGACAAACACTTTTACCCCAGCAGAAGTCACTTTGCTCTTGTTGGAGTGTTTGTTGGCAGCTACCCAAGGGGCAGCAGCTGGAGCGATGGTAGAAAAGAGGAAGGACTGTCATGATAACAGCAGCTGATGCCAGCAGGGCCATTCAGTAACTGCTTCTTCTGTGAGAAACTTGCTGGAAGGTGGCAGCTGCTCCAGAGGTGAAGTTGTAAATCCATAGCATTCCTGGTTTTCATATTTCTGTGTCAGAGTTCAATATACTCAGAACAAGTTCTTTCAGCTGCCATGCATGTAGTAACCAAATGTCTTGCATAGCGTTTTGAGCATTGATAAGGCACTTCTAGGATAACAGTGTACAGATTTCTGTTTGATATATTGTTAAAGTGGGGTTTTTTTACTGGATTTTTGGGATGCTGGTTCCAAATCAGTGCTTAGCAAGAACACTGGTTCTTTATGGGACAGTATGGATGTGCTGAGCGTTGCTCTCTGGCTCAACGCGAGCATTAAGGTGTTACCGTTCGTTTTCAGAAGGATGAAATTCCAGCTGGTAAAATGTGTCCCCTCCTGTTGTGAAATACCATCTGTTCATGGTGCTGCACCAGGAGTTGGTGCAGCATCCCAGGGCCCTACACCTCGGCGCAATGCCTGCTCGTGTGGCAGAACCGTCTTGAGCAGATGCGGGACGGGTGGGAAAGGAGCTCTTTTCCATGGCTGGAGTGCCTGGGAGCCAACGGGAGGCGGCTCCAGGAAAAGCCCGGGCAGAGGGAGACCCTCTCATCCGCACCAGCATGTTCGGTTTCCTCAAGAACGGGCTGAAGGCCAGGCGGGAAGGTGTCCACCCCCGGCCGCAGATCCCGCGCTCCCCGAGGCCCCGCGGGGCTTTTCTCTGCGGAAGTTTGGATCCAGCGGGAAGCGCCGCCCCGCTCGGGCCCCGCCCTCCGCGCTGTGAGGCGGCCATGGAGCTGCCCCGGGGGCCGCTGCTGGCCGTCAGCAACGAGCTGGACGAGGCCGAGCTGGCGGCGCTGAAATTCCTCAGCCGGGACCACATCCCCTGGGGGAGGCTGGAAACCGTGCGGAGCCCGCACGGATTGTTCGAAGCGCTGCGGGAGATGGGCTTCCTGGAGGCGGGGAACTTGGCCTTCCTCAGGGAGCTGCTGTACTGCATCGGGCGGATCGACCTCCTGGTTGCCCACCTGGGCTCCAGCCGGCAGCAGGTGGAGCGGGAGCTGCGGGCGCCGGGCGGGGCGCGGCTGCGGCCCCTCAGGTGGGTGAGGGCCGGGCTGGGCTCGCTCTGCCGGGACTGCCGTCACCTCCTCCCAGCGCCGGGCTGGAGGGTTCGGCTTCAGGCCGTCCTGGGGCTTGTGTCCTCCATCTAAAGCGGAAAACAGGGGGAGTATGTGCGGGGGGACAGGAGACAAGAGGAGCAGGAAACACGATGAAACAACGCCCTCCAACTTCTTTCTCTAGATACTTGCTCTTTCAGCTGTATGAGGATGTCACTGAAGGTGACCTGGCGTCTTTCAAGTTACATTTGGCCGATGAATTACCAAAAAGCAAGCTAACCCGTGAGACTGTAAGTATCTCTTTAATACGTTTTTAAAATAATTACTATAATTCGTAGAGCAAATTGGTTTGCTCACGGGGGAATGAGCGTCACTGTTACGGTGAAAACAGCACAGGAAAAAGGGAGCCCCTGAGTGCGTGTGGGACTTGTTTGTGCTGGTGCCGGGCACAGCAGGAGTGCCAGGCACTGAGGCCATCACATCCAAGCACCACACGGGACTCAGGGCACTCAGTGGCTTTAATAAACAAAAACTGATGAGCACATTTACTTATCTTGCCCAGCAGACTTTTTTTTTTTTTCCATCGTTCTAAGTCATTATCAAATACAGAAAGTGACCCACTGTGGATTTTTTTTTTTCTTTTTAAATGCAGAAAATACAGATCTATGCAGCAGATTCTTCTCAAGACTAAGTCAAATGAGTTCAGTTTACAGGTAGCCTTGCAGGAGATCCAGTGCTCTTATCCTGTCCCAACCTGCAGTTCTGACTCCTTGGCACTTTGTTCTGTCTAGTAAAAGTTTTGAGGATTTTCCTTTTCTTAGAGGGGAGACTGTGAGAGCTTTTCTAGTCAATTCTTGGGGTGATCACTGTGCTCTGCCACTCACTGATGAGTTTCTGTCCCTTGGGTCCCCTTTTGCTTCGGAGCAATCTCTACACAATCACGTGAGGTTATGCCCTTTTTGCCAGTGCTGAGGATGGTCACTGCAGTGATTCTTCTGTTTCAGTTGAGTGCAGCCACTGAAAGTTGAATGAAAGCAATCATTAAAAATACCGTTACACATTCTTGTATGACCACTGTTTGATATCTTGGGTTAGATCTTAATTAGATCTTGCCACCTCTGAGCTACAGAAAGGAAATGAGTATGTTTTGAGAAGATACTTAAATGCAGTACTTGTAGGATTAATTGGCTCAGCTGAGGTCTCACCTGAGCTCCCAGTCAGCTGCATTGACTCTGTGTGTCTCATGTGCAGTCACTACATTAAAACTGAGGTGTGCATGCTGCAAGCTTTGCTCCCAGTGGCAGCCTGGAGGTGCCCTAAGAGCAAACTGCCTTTCTATGCCCAGACTATGCTTGACATTCTCACTGAGATGGAGAAGAAGGACCTCCTGGGGAAAGACAACCTAAGTAAGCTGAAGAGTCTCTGTGAAAAAGTTAACATCAGCCTGTGGAACAGAATTGAAGATGGATTAAACCTGTTTGGTAAAACAGAACAAACCAGCCTCTTCCCCATAGTTACTCTTGAAGTGATGTACAGGTATTGTACAGGACTAATCATGAATGCTTTGCAGGCCAAGAAGAGATGCTCATCACACAGGAAGGGAAAGGCAACACAGGACATCTGGTGTCATCTGTAGCACCTGATCCTTCTGGCAGTTTTAATGACTCTTCCCAGGTAAGTTAGTTTATTTCTTTTCTAAGAAAGATGTTTCTTTATCATCATTTTGTCTTAGAAGAGCTCACCCCTCCCCAAAGGAGACAGTTGTTCTAAGACCAACTGTTAAAAGCTCTGTCTAGAAAAAGAAAAATGCACAACTCTGCATCCTTTATTCTGAAGCTATGTCACAGGCACAGCTGCTGCAGTGTTGTACCTCAGGAACACCTGCAAGGGTAGCGAGGTAGGCTGAGTTTACAGTACCAGGAATCAGGCAGTTGGCAGCTGGCTTGGAACAGAGTTGGGAGTGAACAGAGCACCCGTGTGGGCTGAGCCTGACTTTGGTTGTGCAGCAGGGTGCACAAAGGCACTGCCAGGCCCTGGGAGCAAAGGTGTTGAGGGAGAGCTGCCTGGAGAGGAGCTGCCTGGAGTTGGCTCCGTCCCCTGCTCTGCCACTCCCAGCAGCTAAGCAGCACTTGGAGGAGAGTGCAGCAGTTTCACCAGGGGTCTTTCTTTTTCAGCCGCTTGAAGCTTACAAAATGACGAGCCGACCCTGTGGAGTGTGCCTGATCCTGAATAATCACAATTTTGCAAAAGCTAGGGCAGGAGTGCTGGAACACAGACACATGAAGGATCGGAATGGGACAGATGTGGATGCAGGTATGGAATATGTTAAAGATTAGTTTGTGAATCTTTAACAATAGAAACCTTGTTTCTCTTTCTAAAGGTCTGAATTTCAGTCTTTCCTTTCTAGAATGACTTTGGTTGTAGTGGCTCAGTTGGCTCTGTTTACTGTGCTGACAAGTCCTAATCAACTCATCAAGTTTTTAGTGCCTGACACTGAACAATTTACGTGCATTTTGCAGTTTTAGTGAGGTTACTGCAACCTTAAGCAGCACCCTGAGCCTGGACTTTACAAGCTAGGCTACCTTTGCATCAGCCTTATGCATACTAACTCTAAAATATGCAGAAATAAGCAAGAAAACCTTTTCATGACAGTTAAGGGAACTCAGTAGAGGTATGATTAGTGATTAGACTACTGGAGTATTTTCAGACCAGGAATGTAACTATGTGGGTGTAAGTAACATAGTAGATGATCAGTTATGTCTAGAAATGCAATTTGCTGTTGCAGAGTCCAACTTTCATATAATGAAATGTCTCCAATTTCTCTTCTCTTTGCTTTCCAGCGGCTCTGAGGAATGTCTTTAGCAAGCTCCATTTTAGGGTAGAGGAATATAGAGACCTCACTGCAGAAGGAATCCGTGAGACTGTGAAGAGCTTCCAGAGTAAAGACCATGAGGACAAGGACTGTTTTGTTTGCTGTATCCTGTCTCATGGGAAAAAAGGCATTATATATGGTGTTGATGGGCAGGAAGTACCTATCCGGGAACTGACCACTGCTTTCACTGCACAGAATTGCAATTCACTTGTTGGAAAACCAAAAGTTTTTTTTATTCAGGCCTGCCAAGGTGATGCTTTCCATAAAGGTGTGACCATTGAAACAGATTCTGGAGATCAAGATGCCTCTGTAGAGCGAGATGCAAGGTTTCAGCTCGACTGCATCCCTGCAGAGCCAGACTTCCTCCTGGGCATGGCCACCCTGCAGGATTATGTCTCCTACAGAAGTCCCAGGGAGGGAACCTGGTACATACAGGCACTGTGCCAGCACTTGGAGTACAGCTGTCCTCGGTACTTATGTTTCCATAAGCTTATTTTTGGCAACACCTGGATTTTCCTTTTGGAGGACAGGAATTTGATTTAGATGCAGAGGTGGATGATAGGCAGTGGAATGCTCACTCGGAGTGAAAACAGTGATGTAGGACAGAGCAGCACCATGCAAACTGTTCAAAGCAATTTGGGGAGGTGCTCTGAAGCCTATTAAAAACAGGAGCTGTTAGCAGTGGTGTGTAGCAGGATAGTGAGGATGTTATTTTGCTGATGGTAACTGCCTAATACAAACTGTACTTGTGTCTTTGCAGAGGGGAAGATGTTCTCACCATCCTGACTGCGGTAAATCAAGAAGTGAGCAAAAAAACTTGTGAGCGGGGAGCAAAGAAGCAGATGCCACAGCCCAGTTTCACACTGAGGAAGAGGCTCATCTTTCCTGTCAACTAAATGGGAGGGAACTGCATGGCAGAGAGAGCTGCTGCAGCCTGGAATTAGCTGGTTTCAGCTCAGGATACAGTCAAACACAACAGATTTTCAGTGCCTGCTCTTACCAGAAGAGCAGGTATTTTTACTTGAAAATACAACTGAGAACAAAAAGCCTTCAAAAATTTGTATTAATACATTAATTTGTATGAACACTTTATAGTTGAGAGCATCTCTGAGATGGTCTCTGATTTATCTCTGATTTATTTAGCTGATCTCTCTCTCTGGTTTTCTGGCTAAGATACAGTCGGTGTCCTCTTACCAGCTGTACCACATTGCTATTGCTTTCATAAAGTATCTTTACAAGGCAACTTTTAGAAGACAACCATTATAAAGCCTCGTGTATTTTATGCCTAACCTTTGCAAAATAAATTTTTTGCTGTAAATTTTACAGGACGTAATCAGCTCACATCACTGTTTTGTTACTTGTCCCCATTTGTTCTTAGTGGCTTGGTACACTTCAGGATAAAGTTAAGCATTTGTCATCTGGCAGGATCCTTGGCAGGATGTGTCTGGGACCTGGATTTCAGAGTATTTAATTAATAGCTAGCCTGTCATCTCTTCTCAGTGTAGTTAAGCAATTTGCAAGTTCCCATGTGAAAACAATCTTGGTATGAAAGGTTGGTTAACACAACAGCTTAGGCTTGGGTTGAAAAATAAGTGCATATGTGTAAACAATACATGAGAAGCCATAAAGAAAAAATGTAAACAACTCAATCTGAGCACAAATCACCTTCTGACAAAAAAAAAAAAATGAAGTAATAAGAAAACTACCAGCCAATAGGTGTTGCACAGGAGGTCTGTGACAACTGTATAAAATCAGTTACTTGGATAAAGAATTGGCTTTTCCTGCATGAAGAAAATGGAGCCTTGGCTAACTTATTACAATAGAGGAACACACTAGTTACTGTAAAAGGGGAGAAAAAAACGCCAAAGCACCACCCCTGCACAAAACCCCCCAGGGTACTAGAAAATATGAACAGGTTTATTTAAAGTGAGGCTCAACACTTAAATACTGTCTAAATCAATTTTGTGGCTTCTCAAGCCACCACTTCTGCAGATAACAACTCACTTCACTAAGCTTGTCTACAGTATAATAATCGCTATAAATTTTAGCCACAAAAAGGCCTGATTTTAGGTTTGTCATAGAACACTGTAGTAGAGAAGATGACATCTGGAACAAACCACAGAAGATCAGCAATATACTGAAAAATGGCATGTTATACATGTTTATTACCAATTTTACATTCCATTATGAAACAACAGTAAGTGCAAAAAGCAGATGGAAAAAATACCATGAAAATCCCAGCCTGTTCAAACATTGTGTGTAATCCCCTCATGTAACAGCCAAATGAAGCCCAAACACAATTATTCTCCTTCCCTCTCTCTTGCTATTCAACTGCAGTAGATGTTTTAACTTTGATCACAGGCATTCTGAGCATGCAGGTTGTCACTGAGTTTACCAAAAAGTAACAGTGAAACTAGAAAGCTTTAAGTTTGTGCTTTAAGACAACTGGAATAAGGTAAATACAAGAATTCCATTCTGTCTCTTGTAACTTGCACAAGCAGGGTTAAGTCCTTTCTAGCATCCATGTTTGACTCAAACCTGCAAGACAACAGGACCTTGCCAAAAGGTAATTCTCCATTCCTTCCAGCTCTCCCTCTACTCAGACAAAAGATCTGGTGCAGGATGTCAGCCATGCAAGTTTGTCACTTCTCACCTCTCTTACGGCAGACAACACATCCCAACAATGAAAGCCAAATCATTCCTAGAATCACGGTTACTTCTAGAATCTTCTCAGAACCATGTTATTAAAAAAAAGGTTTATCTTCTAGGTTTTGGCACAAAATGGTAAACTTGGAAGAAGTATCAATTTTCCCTGTTACTGCAAGCCAGGCATGCATATCCAAACTGTGCATGACCATCTAAAGGCATAAATGCATGACAGTATTTGAACAACACTGCACCACAGCATCAACCAGCTGGGTAAACACACACAAACACCATGGTATAGAGGTTCTTCCATTTTCTTTTTGCCTTATGTAAAGTATCTGATGGTACACCTCAGCTACAGAACAAACAGACCTCTCAACATCCACAGCATTGTTTGAACTGAGCCAGTTTACATTGCTGGGCTATGGAATAGGGAAGCGTCCCCCAAGAGAAACATGCATTTAATTTGTATGCTTTTAGATTAGTTTTACCTGAACCATGGTCTGCCAAAGGAATTCTGCCTTAGCTGATTTGCTACTCTGCTGATCCAATGGCTGGAGTTATCTTACGAAGCCAGTTAGAAACACAGTGTAATACCTTCAAAAATTCATCTGTAATTCAGGTATTCCTACAATAAACACATAAAATGGACGGACTTTTGACATGCTACACACTCCTCTGTTGATACCAAAGTGTCTAAACTTTTGCTAACTCATTTCCCTGGAAGTTACAGATATACAGCAGACATACCTGTCTTGGGTCACTGGAGACCAACATTGCACTCCCTCCTTTCACTCTTACCTTATGTAGCTAAGCAAGACACTGTGTGCAGCTAAGTACATACAAGCATAAATATTTACATGAAAAAATTAAATATTTTTCATTTAAAAAACAAAATTAACCCGTATATGGTCTTTTAAATAAAATTCACCTTTTGTAAGTGTAAGATTTTGCTTAGAGAGCAAAAGGCAACTCCAGGAGTTCCTGAATATTTCTGTGCGCTGCTGACAGACAAACTTCTGCTAAGAATCCCTGGGCGAGTTTGAAGTGGTTACTCCTTTTCCTTTTACAAAAACAAAGTATCAAAGAGTCGTCACAAGATCTACAGAACCATAAAATCAGGAAGGCCGCGTTACAAATTTCCTACAAACAAGGTTAAGAAGGTCTCTTTTCCTGCCCTACTCCACTCACCCCTGCAGCAAGGAGGGTGCTGATTATGGAGGATGTGCCTTAGGGCAAATGCAGATCAGTGTCATTGCCCCGATGCTTCACACCACACCCCCAGAGAGCTGCCAGCTACACCCCACTTACATGGTAACAGGCAAGGTAAACTTAACTGCTTAATCTAATTGTATGGAAACAAATAATTTTATAATGTTGATAGGTACAGTGAACATTTACGTAAGAAGCTGTTTCTGTTCAGGCCAGTAGCAAAGATTTTTTTCTTAAGTTACACAAAACATCTGTTGTAGATTGTTCACTTACGATTAGAACCTTGGACAGGAAGGATTCAAAAAAGCAGCATGGGCAGTAATATTTTGATGATTAACACTCAGAAACCAGATTTCTAAAATGAAGTTCTGAGTTGGAAAGTCTGCCACAGCCATGTTCAGGACCACACTCCCTCAGTGATCACTGGATTTCAATATTCATCAAAATGCTACAAAGAACACCAGCTTTTTTCTTCCTGTTTCTATATACAGACTGGCAAATTTTGCTCTTGATGAAATCTTTTACAAATCCTGCTTAGAACGAGAAATAAACGAATGAAAGGCATTAAGTTTACTGAAGAACTCTCAAATATACAGCATGTGTACTTGGCAAGACAAGAGGCAGTTTTACGAACTTCCAACACTTTCCTTGAAGTAAATGCTTTCCATTTAAGTGTTTAGAAAGAAGCCCCGAATCAAGCACCTATTTCCTTTTGCAATACTGAAATGTGCCTGAGATATTTGTGTGTGTGTGCACAAAACTATCCTCATTTAAATAAATGCACACTACACTTTGGAAAGATTTCTTAGCTTGACGTTTGCACCCCAATACACACTTTGCTGCTTCTCAATTCTTATTCATTGCACATTTCTCTGTGTGCTTTGTTCACAAGCTCTGCAAAGAAATTAACTTCTGTTAATACCTCACTAACACAATTGCACTCTTTCAAAATCTAAATCCTGTGTTTGTAAACTGAAGTATTACTTTCTTACACAGAGCTAAAGGTTCTCTCCCCTGCTTCTCAAGGTGAGGAGGACTTCAAAACAGCAGAGTTTCTGAATTGGAAAATAAAAAAAAAAATTCCAAGTTTTCATATTTGTTTGCTACAGAGAAGAACTTGGGTTGATAATGCTGGTCAGACTGACCGTTATTTTAATAATATATTTAAATGATGTAGCCTGACTGCAAACAACTAGTAAATACTATGGGCGTATGGTAGAAAAAAATAAAATAGCTACACATACAGGTTAAAGGGTTAAAACACTGAAAATGTCTGCAATAGTCTTCACTTCTAAGTTAAGACAAGATGCTGAAGGGGGTCTTAAAATAAAGCTTTGGTTTTACTTTTCTATCTCCCACAAAAACCTTCTTCCTCAAACCCAAGCAATGTTCCTTTGCTCCTTGGTCCCAACACTTGTCTCTCCCACATTTTAACATGCACATGCCTTCTCCAACTCTCCTGTAACACACCTAACACTGCCTGTACTGGATGTTCATCCCTCCAATTATTTACTGTGCTCTAAGTCAAACACCTTTCAGGCCAGTTAGTCTTCCTTTAGTATATCCATTTTTGATGACTGTGTGCAAACAGGAGCGCCCAGTGCTCCAATCATGGCTGGAAGACTCCGGTTTCTTCTCAGTCCTGCCATTAAGTTGCTACTTGCATTTAAAAACCCAGCTGAGTCCTGCCTCTGCAAGCCAGCCTCTGGCCTTGGATTCTTGCCATGGTCCTGTGTTTCAGGGGGCTTGATCACCCTGGCAATGCCCAGCCTCCTCAGTCTGTCCACGAGGCTCATCTTCATCTGCCCTACGTCTGGGCTGTTACGGGAGGGCTTCAGGCCGTACATTTCCTGCAAGAACGTTTCTGCTGGTCGAGAAGCCAGGAAATTCTCTGAGTGATGCACTCGAGGCTCAAAGAGCAGAGGGGAAGGACAAGGCGAATGTGAAGGAGAGTTTGGTGGAGTAGAAGGAACGGGCACAGTTCGAGAAGGTTGTAGCAAAAGCAGTTTTTCTAACATGGGGCTGTCATAAACCTTGGCAGAGATGCCTCGTTCTTGCAAAAGCTTAGCCAGGCTGCTTGTGCTGCTGATGGTAGTTGAGTCTCTCCTGTTGGTGAGAAATTCTCCAATACTGAGCCTGTAAGGAACGGCTGGAGTGTTCACTGCTGGGTTTCCAGTACTGCTGCCAGTATTCCCCAGTGAAAACGGAGCACCCATGGAGCTGAAAGAAAATAAAAATTAAACAGAGAATGTACACACATTAGACATTTTAATACCTGCTCTTCATTTGCCTTTTAGTATACAGAAGATTCAAGAAAAACCTTAACTGTCGCTATTAGCTGTGAAAGCTTCAGTACTCAGAATTACTGTTCTGCAAAGTACCAATGAATTTACCTTCTGTGATCACCTGTACTGTATTAGACAGAATATTAACATAGTTTTCCAGTTAGTTTAAAAAAAATTGAATCAGAAAATAAATTTTCATGGAATTGTTTTTCCACAATAGCTATATGATACGAGGCATCTGCTACTTAACAGTTAAAATTTACTTCAAGTTACCCAAACCTGTTTTAACTCTCACTCTAGACAATTCCAAGTTTCCCTTTGTAATTACAACTACTTTTATTACTAACATCCTATATGTTGCCTAAGTGCCTTAGTATTTTTTAAAACTGGTCCATGTATCAAAAGCCAGAAAGTAACTGTTTAATCCTACACAGCAATATTTAGGATGTTAGCAGTCCTCGTACCTGGGAGTAACTTGAGTGACATCAGATGGGTGAAGGATCCTACAGGTAGTGAAGGTATATGTGGAATTTGTTGAAGATAGACACTTCCCTGGATTTGAGGCTGCAATGTGAAGAATTTACATCCATTGAGGGTAAAAACAAAGACATACAAGAATGAATCAAAGTTTAAGACAACGTTATTATCATTGTTAATTTTTTTGAGTCTTTTTTTTGAAGTAAAGAACAAAACCAGCCAAGACAGCAGTAAAATACTTTCCATAGAGAAAAGGACACTGCTAAATAGAATCAGGGAGAAACGCTAACAATGCATCTTACCAGTGACTGGTACTGCTGCTGAAGTAATAGGTGGCAGGAAAATCCCTGCCACTGGCTTTGCCAATGCACATTTCTTTTCTTCCGGGAGGGACTGTTGTGCTTGAAATGTTATACCTCCTTCACCCTCTTCCTCATCATCTTCCTCCAGGTCAGAGATGTGGTGCACAGTATCATCAGACAGAGGGGTAAAGCCTTTAGTAACAACACCTGGTCTTGGGTCAAGAATGGTGCCTAGGTTGGGTCGAGCAAGCTGCTGCCAATGAAAAAGGGTCTGAGATCCTGGTGTGACAAAAGATAAGAGATTCAGAGAGCCATTACCTACCACTATATCCAGTTACAAGAATGCATTATGAAAACCAGTGCAGCTGGCTGGTGCCCACACTGTGATCCACACATCCACTGGATGGCAATGCCACAAGGCAGCCTAACACTCAGCACCCTCTAGGAAAGCCAAACAGAAAGCGAGGCTGATGAGCTCGCTGGCATGGAGCCTACCGAATACTACTGCTTCCTGGTACTGCTATACACATCATGATTTAGCTAGCAAATATAAAATCCTTTTCTGCTAATGTGAGAAGGAAGATCATCCTCTTACCTTCAATGGGTTTGACAATCTGCAGCTTCTCTGGTAGGAGAACACGGAGATTACCAGAGCTGGCAGAGAGATCCGTGAATTCTGAGTTTGTGCTTGGGGAAAAGGAGTTTTCTGTTGGTGTACTGCAGCCACTAGCTTCTTCTTTCTGCTCAGCCAGCAAATGCATTTTTCGGTCCCACTCCTCCTCAAAGAACTGCTTCTCACTCAGGTAGTTCTGACGACGCAGGGAGAGCCTGTGCAGAGCTGTGACCAGGTCATTGTCTCCAGGGGTTCCCGGCTGGCCAGGACTCTGAGCGTCTCTGTGAGAAACATCAAGTAATAATAGATATTAAGCCCATTAAACTATTTCTCTATTATACAGCAAAAGTCCAGTCTGAGTTTAGTTTTGAATGAGTTCTTTTCACAAGGTGACAGGCTGTGCTTCCTACTTCAAATTCTTGTCAGAGCTGCTCCCCGGGGCCATCTGTGCGTGGCTCTCCAAGTGGTGCACGCCAGACTGGAAGGGTTTTGCTGTCATGACAGCACTGGAGCGATTTGATCCGGGGATTGGCAATGGGGCAGGAAAGGAGGAGGCACGCCCACGGATATTAGCAACCTTGACAGTGTCAAACACTCGTTTCTGTTGACCCCTGCACGAAAGACAAGCAAACAAATGTGGTTTTCAGAAGCAAAAAAGATTATCTAATCAAGAAAAATCTCTGAAAAACAAACTTTGAAAAGTCTGCAGAGACCTCACTAAAGAGATGTTCAGAAAAACATGACTGCCTAAAACACTCATGTCTTCAGGAGATCTACTCTATTAAGTATAAGAATTACCACTTCTTTACCTGAAAGACCTGAACCTGTACTGATAACTACTTTAGACTCTTCAGAAATATATATATTATTTCTTTGATTTGTATATGCTTTCAGAAACACACATTTAGTTTACTGCTTCTTGCTCAGAATTATGTGATTCAGGAACAGGTCTTCAGGGTTTTGAACACTGTTACGTGTCTTTCAGCTATGTTAGATGACCAGCAATTTTTCTATAAGCATTAAAAGAGATAAAACTCTAGTCCTGTGCATCAGAGAATTTGGATTGAAAAATCTCACAAATTAAAGAATGAAATAACACCCTTTTAGCAATTCCCATCTTCTACACAGAATCAAATAAGAACACCAGGTTTCAAAATTGAAAAGATTACAAAATACTACAAACATTTTTTTATTTAAAATGAAAACATTATAGAGGGAATATATGCATTTATGGAGTCCCAGTTTCACCTTAATTAATACAAGTCTATGGATAAGTATCAAAATAGCACATAGAGATCTGAAAACATACTTTTGCTTGGAAAGAACAGATTCATCAACCTGACTCAATTCCTTCCGCATTGTCCCTTCAATTTCTGCTGCAAGGGAATCCTAGAGAAAAATGGCAACCGTAAGAATTGACAAATTAGATTCAAGTCTTCCTTCTGACAATTTTAGCAGAAAATATCTGTAAAAATTGCTTTTAACAATCTGCATTTGTTTGCCCAGTATCAGTATGCTTTGGACAGACCCTTCTGCCTCTGAAGGAAGCACATGTGGGACAGTTTTCCACCATAACTACACCCATGTGTAACCAGGATGGGTTCAGTTTCCATTAGCAACATCTGCTTTTTCTTTGTATTTCTTTATGTACTTTGCTTAGTTAAGCTACAATTTTAAGAGCACTTCTTACAAGTGTACATGAGTGATTCTGTACACACAGAGCAACCAACCAAAACCTGAAGAATTCCCAGGTATTTTGAGTACGTGAGATGCTGTGTTTCTTAGAGGAACATTGTTGAATTATAAAATTCACACCAACAGCAAACGAGACACTAGCAGAACTGAGCATAAGCTACAGAGCATGCCAATTTCCTTGCTGAACAGAAATGGCATATAAAAAGGACAAATAATTGCAGTGTCACAATATGTCAAGTGAACAGTTAGTTTCCTAACTCATTTCCTAAATTTCTCATAAGTGTACACGTTGAAGAATTCAAAAACCAACAGATCAGCTCCTTTGCCTACTACAAAGTAGTTCTGGCTGCAGCTCCTGCAAAGGCGGATGAGCTGCTCACTGCCACAGCTGTGTGTGCCACGCTAGAGGTGCTGGTTACCACAGGAAATGCTCCACGGGACTGGGGGTGGCAGAGACAAGCGACAGAGCGGGCTCTGCTGCGCAGCAACTTCACTTCTTCCTGAGACTCCTGCAACATCCCCAGACACTCTGCATTCCGATCCTGCAACTCATGGAGCTGGAAGAGAAGAGGAGAGAAGAGAAGCTATCACATGATCTCTTCAGAGAGGAGACAGAGTGAAACTGAATGAAGTCCTACAGTAACCCTGGATGGCAGACTCAGCACTCCCTTCCAGCAGCAGGGCACATGCTCACCACTGGAATGGACAACATGGCACAGCACCCATAGCAGTCTTAGTGACACAGCACAAAGATTCAAGAGGAATAAGCGGGATGAAATTCATAGGAAAATACATTGAAAAAATGCAAATACACTAACTACTGATGCAAAAGAAGCAAAGAAAGAGAACTGCCTTAAAATCTAATAAGCCACAGTACTGTTGATATAATCAGTAATATTCACACTAAAGCACTCTTTCTCTCATAACTAAGAATAGTAAGACCTCCCTATTTGAAACACACTCCTTCCCTTTTATACTCCTGTGAACTACAAAAACATTTGTGTAGGCTTAAGTAAAATAATTATTCTTTTCCTCCAATCATATGATGTAACACAATGAAAGATTAAAATCCTACATAATTAAAAAGCAGTAGTTCCCACTCTGTTTTCTTTCTCCTACATTCTATCCCAAACATTTATCTAAATGTATGTTATAGAAGTCTTAAGTACCTCTGCTGTCAGCTGTCTCTGAGCATCTTTGGAGGCTTGTAAGTGAAGTTTCAGCTCTTCCTTCTCAATCATATTCTGAAAGCATAAAAAAGTGCTCATCATTTTCTCAGCTGATTTCCCCAAGAGAATAAACCTCTGCCAAGCTTTCCTGGAACAGCCACTCTCTTGCAGTGCAACCCTGTGGCTTGCCAAGTCAATTTTTGTCTGCTGTAAGCACTGGCACGCACACGCTGCACAGACACCTGCATGCACACTTTAGGACACTTTATCAGCATTCCCTTACTTCTTTGAGTTTATGCTGAAGATCAACAATCTGGGACAAAAGGGATGAGATCTCTTCCTGGTAGCGAATCACCTCCTCACTCTTCTCTGACAACTCCTCTGTTATCCTGGAAATCTGAGCATTTGTTTGCCCTACAAAACACAAAAAGGAACTTAATCAAGACCTTCTCCCACAAAAAACCCCAACAAACTCAAACCAAACCTAAGCCCCAGACAGGATGAGTCAAAGTCAACAACAATCTGCAAAACCACCAATACCCTTAGGAAATCAATTCATAATACATAGAAGTAGGTGCCTGAGAACATCCATACGGAAACGACTAACAAGTGAAGAGGAGGAAAAAGAGTTAATTTTAAATGCAGGTGTAGCATATTAAGAACTAAGCATGCAGAATCTGAAGTACACACGACCAGTACGTGAAATGAGCACAATAAAACAATTTCAAATGACGTAAGGACTCATGACTAAGGCCAGAATTGGAATATGCTGGGAAAGTCTGGTTCTGAATTAACCTTGTTATTAACTACCATTGTAAGCAAAGGCATTTTGTTGAACCTTGTCAGCTGTAACATATACTCTTGATCCTGGTCACTATCTATTCCCCAAATACCCACTGAATACAATTTCCTGATTCTTTTTTTTTCTTTTAGCAAGCACTTCACAAAGTGAGATGACAAAGCAACTCCAAGAGCTGAAATATTTTTATGCAGTTAGCCTTATATGTTTACCCTGAAAGCATTGCAAAGTCCTAAGAAAGTCTGATCAATCTTGCATAAAGGTCACATTACAACTTTAGTGCTTGTTGTACCTTACACATGTACTGCAGAACAAGTCCCTGCTTATGGCCTGTGGGCATTTAAGCTCTGTCAGATACCTTTTTCCTGAAAATGCAAATTTTAAAGCTGTAGGCAACACAGCTTTAGGAGAAGATTCTTTCTGTGAGTCTAAATTACCCAGCATGCCTACTCATTCTATAGAATTGAATAAAAAAGCGAACTCACAGACATTCTCACTGAAGGTAAATATAAGAGCATATTTGAACTAACTCCTATTTGCAAAAGATGTGTATTTTCTCAGCGGGATCAGAGCAAATTAACCAACTAAGTATCAATTCATATTGTATTTTATGGCCACCTGTAACAAGAAAAATAAAGCAGCAACCCAGTCTTCTTTATGGTGGTTGCATAGAAAAAAAAATCTTAAATATAATTTAAGGTTATTACGCACCAAGGAAGTAGTACACATCAAATGACTACAGATTAAAACAAAGCTATTGTTCTTTATTGTTTCAGAATACTTAGCACGCATTTATGTAAGAGTAGCTGCAATTCTTTGCAAATAAGCAGTCTCCAAAGCAAATACAAACAACTGCTCTAGACAAATTAAGCCACTTGCTAAATTAAACGCTTTGGTTCATATATTCATATATTTTAAAACTAATGTGTTCATAGTTTTAAAAGTCTGTACACTGAGTTGTTTCAGTGTCAAGTGTGCTGAATAGTCAAGAAGAACGGTTTTTTTGATTTTCTACTGTCTGTAGGCTTCAGTTTAGGAAGTTTATGGACATTACCTTTTGTGTTGATTTTCCCCTTCTAAACAAGACACACAGAGCTCAATTTGAATGCCAGAGTGAAACTTGATGTAATACAGAAACAACCTTGGGCAAAGGGCAAGACTTCAATGACTGGCATAAATTCCTGAAGCTCATTTTTGGATTCAGGGTTAACTAAGGAGGTGCAGGCACTAGGTATTTCACCTACCATCCTGCCCTTGCAAAATACAGCCTGGATACTCACGGAGCTCTTTGACACAGTCATTGACCAGCTGCTGCTCCTTCTCTTCGTATGTAATGGTTTCTGACTTCAGATGGCAAGCCTTTGAGAAAATTATTCATTTATCAGTAACAATTTATCTATAATGTTATAAATTTTTACTTCTAAAATTCTTGCAACTGAAGAGTCTCTCCTCTCTCTTTAAAAATTCTATGCAACTGTGTTTTTCACCATAACCTGTTTCCCAGAATTTTACAGGTGTTTTGAGTGAAAGACAGACAGATACACGAACAAAGCCTGATCTCCTGGCTCCAATTTGCTTCAAAACACTTCAGTTTAAAAGACATCTTGAAAGCTGACTGATGTTAGCCAACTCTCTTATGGCACTGAAAAGCTCTTGGTAGAACAGCTTTTCTCCATATTCCCAACTTCTCTATTGAGACTACATTTTCCAGGCCAGAGACTGAGTATCGCAACATATCTAAACAAGATGAAGCACTCCAGATTCCCACTTCTCTTCTGATTGTGAGGATGGTAATATTAAATTTACCACAGACAAGTCTTCTATACTCAGGACTGTTTGCCAGTAAGGGACTCACACTGTAAAACTCTGCAAATGGTTTTAAATATTACCCCAACAAACAGTACATTTATACAAGTGCAGGCGAATACACTTCTTTATATAGTGCTGTCACATCTAAAGAAATAAAAAGGCAAATAGAGGCTCATTGCAATTGAAGCTATTTCAAGTCACTGAAGGTTATGTTATATCACAGAATGATTAAGTTCTGGCTGGTCTGTAAACTTGTGCAATCATATACAGGCTCAGGAGCAAAATAAAGGCAATTTGATCTTCTCTTTCTTGTCCTACAGCACTACTAACACATCCAGTTGGTCTTAGGGAGTTTTAGGAAGAATGTGCATCTCAGGCTGAGTATTTTGGAGACAAAACAAGGGCAGAAGTGTATTTTTTTGACAAACAACAACAAACAACAATATAATCTAGTCTGGTACTGGTATAAAAAGCTTTTATTGGAAAAGGCTCACATTAAAAAAATCAAAACACCACACACACACACACACAAAACAACAACCCTCACCTTTCTTACAAACACCCCCTTTTCTTAAAGGCAACAAAAGAATCCAATTTTAAACAATGTCCTATTTTAGAAGTTCCACTCTTCACTACCAGAGAAAAGACACTGCATGCACAGATTCCAATTCTTGGAACCTTTGCTGTTGGTTCCATTTTATAACCACTTTTTGTCTGGCCATTTAGTCTCTATCCTTCTAATGACACATCTAGTGCCTGCATTCAAGTTTTACACACACAAGAGACCAGTTGAAATAGAGAAACTTATCACAGTCACAACTAAGCGTGTCTTTAAAATAATTTAAGTGGAAGCTTATAAACCCTTAAATATCTTCTCACAAAAACAATGGCAAGAGAATGGAATTCCCCAAATATTCCTGTCATTGTAGTCAGATTTATACCAAAACAAACTGCATGAGCTTGAGGACCTGATGTGTCCAATTAGTTTTACTGGGTGCTTATGTATGTTCCTATGCTTTTCATGCATCACAACTGCACTGGGAACAGACTGCTAGAGAACTCTGGAGACAATGAGGAATGAAGGAAACAGAAGGATGTGGGCACGAAGGCAAAGTGTTCAGGAATGATTTGCATACAGTGACACAAAATAGCCACTTGCTCCAAGAGAACCCGGGATGGTGGATTTTGAACCCCCACTCCTTTCACACCCAGCACACAGAGCACACGCCCTCAGCCGGGCGTACCTTGGATCGCAGAGCCAGGTTCTCCTCCTCCAGCTCTCGGAGTTTGTCCTGCAGGATATCCAGCTGCAATGGATCGTGGGGGACTGTGAAGGACTCGTTGAAACGCAGTGGTGTGGAACAGCTGGAATCCGTCTCGCTCTCCTCGGAAGCGATGGAGACAATACGCAGCAGGTCATCCTTCTTTGACAGCTCATGCTGCAGCTGGTTAACCTAGGACAAGTGAAGACCACCAGCACGTGAAATGCACTTTACACATACAATATCATACTGTGTTATTTATGCAGCCTCTAGCACTGCTCCTGAATAGCTCACACCTCCACTGAATTCACAGGAAGTTCACAAAATTGTAATTTTGCACTGCAAGGGAGACTGAAAATTCAAGATACCATAAAAATGAACAACAGAACCCACTTTTTAAATAGCTTACTGCAAAATCGTTTTCCAGATGCCTTGATACATGATTTCATTTTAACATGGTAACTATCATTTTGATTATGGCCATTACTCTGAATTGTTGAGAAAAGGATTGAGAGACAACTATTTACATGTACAGAGGGGTACCCTCCAGTCTGCACATTAAATGACTCACAGGACAATTGAAAACAAAAGGAGAGACAGATCTCATTTAGATAAAATCTATTTTGCCTATCTACATTTTTATATGAATACCTAAGTTGATGCTGTCCTACAGCTGATTATGAGTACATCCTTGTTACCAGCACACTGTTTTATACAAGCAGCTGATTCCATTTCACTATTTAATTCTTTTTTTTAAGAAAGGAAAACAAAGAAAAGGTTAGATCAAGAATTTGTGCTTACAGGAAGAAATGGAGAGAAGATCCTGATCAGAATTCACTTTTCATTACATATTATTTATTCATTTGTTTACTCTTAGTGTAAACACTCCATTAACAAGCTCATTTTCTGTCTGTTTCCTCACCTGCAGAAGTTGTTATGTAGCAGCTCATGTCAGGTACCAATCTCTTATTTTGACTTACATTAGTCCATTTTTAGTTTAATGGTGGGAAATCAGATTGATGGTCTGATACACCCTAATGATATCTAATGTTCTCATAATTTCTCAGCAATTACAATATGTTGTCTTCTTATTCAATTCCTGGACTGCAAAAAGTGATTGAGCAATGATTAGGAGACTGATATCTAAGCACACTTCTGTAGTCCGAGAGCACCAATCATTATGAAATGATATATTTCTATTAATCCTCTTACCACCATAAATAGGGGGGAAAAAGAGAGAAAAAAAAATGGAAAAAAAAAACTAAATAAAGGAAAAAAGAAAGAAAAGTGACCACTTACTCTGTCTAGAGTTTGTCCTAACTGTTCTTCTAGTGCTTCATTCTGTTCCATCAACAGATGGTTTCGCTTAAGGAGGGCTTGTCCAATTCGTGCTGCCAGTTCCAGGTCCCGATCTTTCTGCTCACAAAATGAGAAAAGATCTTTCCTTTTGATCACGTAAGGTTTAAATTCAGAGTAGCTTTAGATTCTCCTAGATATTGCTCAGTCCATCACCACTCTGAGATCCCCCTTCACTCTCAAATGGATCAACACTATTAGAAAATGATTAATGCTTCATCATTTGGATCCAGAACACATCCATAACTGTGTTTTTTGATACAGCATATTCTCTTCCACAGTAACAGGAGGGAAAAGGACCAAACCTGGGGACAGTTTTGGGTTTGGTGCTGAGTGCAAAGATTATGTGGACTCTGTTAAATCATACACACACAAAAAAATCACATTTACTTAGCCCTGTGGCCTTCCCAGTGACACTTTCTCCAGAACAGAATGCTCAACTTAAACAGTGGTGAAAGGGTAGAAGGAGAGGAGCAACAGGAAATCAGAAGAAAGGTGTTTCTTTCTTATTCTCGCTGGCTTCATGGGTGCCCATAGTTTTGTTAAATTTTGTTTCTGAGGTGGTGCAAGCAAATGGGCAGCTTCTCATTACCCATCTGTTTGATCAGCAGCTCTTGAAGAGAATCAAAATGGTCAGCAGAATAAAACCCTCCCTCAAATAAATTCTCTCAACTGTATTAACACAGCATGACAGAGACAAGCATACCTCAGCTAAAAGACGTTTGACCATGTCAGCTTCACCGTAGTCTCTCTGCTCCACGTTATCTGGGCCAAGAACTGAAGACAGACAAACATGGTTATTTTATTGAAGGAATGACAAGAAGACTGGGGGAAGTGGGAGAGCTGGACTCAGAGGATGATGTTTATGTACAAATACAGTACTTGGCTGATGAAGCTAGCAGAAGCTATGAAAATGCCTCTTCAACTTCAGAAATACTCACTTGGGAGACTGATAAATGAGGTATTGAACATTTACACCTTTCAGCAATGTTAACTAAGAATTGAGGTGCTCAGACATCCTTCAAATTTGGAAAAAAGAGAAAAAACTCCTAAGAGTAACTTTTTGAATACAGCTAACTAGTTGAATCCTCCAGCCTGCTGGGGAGAGGAGGAGGAGTATATTGGAGCATATCCAAATAGCTGAACACATACTTTAACCCTGAAACAAAATTCCCACTAGGCTGTGTGACAGCTATATGCAGGAAGTAGGGAAACCCCTGAGACTAGTCATGAAAATGTATTTATTAATGGCTTGACCATCTTGGAAACAAATAGGAAGAAATGAGATAATATATGCCTTTGTTTTAAATGTAGCAGTAAATGCTATCTTAGTAATCAAGTGACTCCAACATTTGAAGAGTTTGTAAAACTATTAAAAAACTGAGAAACAGTAGGATTGGAGTGAGGAATAAGCAAAGCATGAAGAATTTGTGACACCTCTGAACAAAACACAGTGCTAGAACTGCAAAGCATTGGTCTGGTCTAGTTCATGTCCTGATAGAAAGAAGATGGTAGTAACAAAGGCATCTTAATTACCTTGTGCAAATTTGTGAGAGCCATCCAAGGAGGAGGAAGGAAGTTCAATAAGAGCTAGAGTGACAGATAATGAAAGATATGGAGGAGAAAAAGAGAATAAAGAGGAGAGAGAATTAAAATGTAAGCAAATAGGTGATTTTCTGCCATGCATCTACCACAATCAAAAAATAAATGCATGTGCAAACATAGTTTTTCCCTATTAACACTTTCTTAGGCCTTTTAGGGAGCCATTAAAACATTATTTCCTTCAGAAGCAGAATTATACATCTCTCTATGAACTGATGAATGTTTGTGCTAAGCTCAATGATAGCAATTTGCTGGTTTTGCTTCATGAAGTCAGGATCATTACAGTGAAGAAAGCAGCAACAAAAAATTTAAAAATTACAGAAGTGTCTGCTTCAGCTTAAGGTTTAAGTTAACCTGTTTTGAAACTAATTCCATCATCACTGAACTGCAAAATGAGATTACTATGGATTTGATCTCAAGATTTCCTTCACTCTTCTACCTTGTTTAAATCTCATTCTTACTCTGAATACACTGTGGTATCAATTATCAGGTTTTTTCTTTTTTTTTTTTGGGGGGGGGGTTGTGGTTTTTTTTGGGTTTTTGTTTTTTTGTTTTTTTTTTTTTTTTTTTTTGTTGAGGACTGCAGACTTAGTTATGAGATAGTAAAATGCCAAGCTAAAGTGCATACTAACTTTATTTAGATATGTTATATAAACTGTCTATACCCTTTACATACATAATGCCCACAATTAACCTTTTAAAGCATAACACTACAGCTATGCTAAGATCAAAACCAAGTTGCATTTTAGTAACAAAAGAAACTTTTTTGTAATCTTGAAAGACAGGAGAACAGGAAGAACAACACAGAAGGAAAAGTTTTACTGTTTCTCTAAAAGCTTAAAAGAAAAATATATCAAAGTAACAAACCAAATGCTTTTCATCAAGGAGATCAGCAGGCATAAAAACCCAATACATGCTTTTTAAGCATGCAGGAGCTTTGAACTTATAGCACTGTCACTTACTAATTGTATTCCTTAAGCAGGGAAAAAATAGAAACTCCCCACTAAATTTTAAGTACATATCTCTGAGTAGCATAAAATGCATTTGGAGGACAATTTTACTGTACTACTTGGTTGCTGATACTGGCTGCTGAAAGGGGACTCCAAACTCATCTAGCTTATTAGTATCTGGAAAATTCACTGCACATACATAACTACATTACAGCCATTACAGGCAGAAAATTATAGCCAGCTCTCCTGTGGTAACTGCTCCTAGCAGGTGATTTCAAGTTACAAGTTTCTATCCAGTTCCTTTAATAAAAAATTACACTAATTCCATAAAAGTTTACTCAGGTAGGTAAGTTCCTAAACTCGAGAGCAAATATCTTTACTCTGGCAACTAAAACCACGGAACCAACAGCTTTGAAACTTAGCTTTATATAAATTTCAGTATTTTCTCTCAGTACAGGATCAAAACTATACACAGTTTATTAGAATTCTCTCTTGAGAACACATGCACGTGCAATACTCACCTTGTAAAGTGAAAGTTGCAAGCAACTCTTCATTTTGGTTAAAATTCTTGTTATGTTGTGCCATGACCCTTTATTCACACATACAAAGTAGTTCCAAAGAGAGATCTTTTGTAATTCAGGATTTCTTACACTAACACAGTTGAAGCAGAAAATATTCTTCCACCTCACTGAAAACACTGCCAGTGTGAACCCAACAGGTTATGGGACAGACTTTCTTATAGGCAGCAGCAGCCATAAAAAGAGGAGGAGCTCAAGTGTAATAACTGCTGTGTTGTTTTGGGGCTTTTTTCTCAACTACAAATTCACTCAAACCTTATATTTGCATGCATTTAGCACTGTCTTGGAAAAAGTTATAAAAATATTTCCATACATATACAGGGGGAGGAAGATACACAGCTAAATGTCATGCTTCGTGTCACATTTATTTCCAATTCCAGGCAACAAAGAAAGATTAAAATTTAACCTAACAAGTTATTCAACAATAATTATAATTTAATTTATATCTGTATTTGTCTGGAACCTTCTCAGTAAGTCCCTGTAGGTTACTAGTCTCAAAAAAGCTACTAGGATTTCAAGTGTAACCAATGTCTGGAAAATTTCTAGAGGAAACACAAACCATATTTAGCTTGAGTTTATATGAGTCAGCAGTTACCAAAGTGTTCTTAAATTATACAAAAATTAGTTTCGTATGCTATGCTTAACAGCTATCTTTTCATTCAGTTTCATTGTTACAAGAAAACATTTATAGCTTAAAAAACTTCTTTAAAACTCCTACAAGCAGTTTACAGTTTTCACAGGACACCTTCACTATTTGAAAAGAACTCCCCTCTACGAGAAAGAGGAAGACAGCCCTTTCTGCAGTACCTTGACAACTAAATAATACACAACAGGCTCCATGAAAACTTTGTTGATAAAACCCCTCCCTCTCCCTGCAGGCTGAAAATGCAAGCTCACACTGACTGAAGGTCCTTCGGAGCCCTGTGTTTCGTCACACAGGTGAAGTGCTGAGCAGAAAGCTTCGGCACAGCCGCATTTCATAACAAGTTCCATCCAGCACGGATAGACTCTGATCCCACCTCTTTCTAAGTAACACTTAGAGACAAGTACACACCCCATCAACTACATAACTGCTTCCAGTGAACTACAAAAGCATTCCATCGACTGTAAAATCATTTATGCTTGCAATATTATTATCAGAAACAGACTGAACAATAAACATTAAGTGATGTTCCAATTACTTTCCACAGTTGAAAGAATTCAAAGCCTGCAAGGTCAACTGCTAACAAGATCACTCTAAATTGCTGAGTACTCCATTCTTGGGAGATACTGTTTTAGTCTTCCTTATTCCTTTGCTATGCACCCTTAGGAAACTTAAACTACAAAGATCAATGACAAAAAAAACCCCTTTTAACCCCATACAAGGAACAGGTAATCATTACAGATTGTACATAAATAACAAGTTCACTCTTCTATGTGTTTGTTCCAACAGTTCCAATACACAGAGGAAACAGGACTTCCCCCTTTCTCTGAAGAGATTACACATTCTCCTCACATGAAAACATTTAGAAACTACAAACAAGTAAGTATTCAGTTCTTTCAGCAACTTTCTATGCATTTACTTTTCAACATATTAAAGGTTTCTTCATGTGACTGAAGCTGTCCATTTTCTTCTTTATCATTTGATAGGTTTAGGAATAAGTTACTTAGTGTTTTCAGAACTGGAAGGCAGCGATCAGCATTGATCTAGTCACCCACCTATCTGCCATTCATTCCTTTCCTGTCTCCAGAAAAAAACAGGGACAGCATTTCACAAACACTGCTGATACAAAATATCAGGGGAACATCACCAAATCGACCACAGCACTGTTAACATTCCTGAAAACAGAGCTGCTGCACACTCATCTCTCTTGTATAACATCTCTTCTAGCACAGTTCTAGGTTCCTGCCTCTTTTTCACTATCACATATTCCCATTCTTACTTCAGTGTGTAATCTGACGATCAAGCAGTCAAGGGACATCCTAAGTCAGCCTTAGAACTGCAGTTCTGAACTACAACCACTTCCCCTGAACTCGGCCTTTTCTTCCACCTGTCCAAAGTTTTCCAGATGTGACCATTTCCTAATATTAATCATGTATCCAAATTTTTATCTTTAGTATTTGGGGCAACAAATACCGACTCACTCATGTAACGGAAGGAATCCTCCTCACGAGTTGGAGAAGTGACCTCTGGCAGCCGGCCATGGCAAGCCGGGGGCTGAATCCAGTCTGGATTTTCATACAGGTACAGAGAGTCCACTCGTAACTTGTAATCTGGCAATTGTTCTTCCAGCATGTTCACCAACTCCACCTCAGGAAGGTCCTCACTGGAGCAGCCATCTGAGAGAGAGTAAATGCCAGTAATAGTGCAGTTAAATATATGTAAAGTGAGTCAAATGGTTTCATTCTGCTGCAACATCACATAAGCAGTACAAAGATTGTGAAACATAAGGTTGTCTTCAGGTTGGTGCTTTATGACATGTTAGACACATTCAAGATTTGCAATAGTAATTCTTCAACTTACCAGGGATGCTCTCCAAGCCCCTGGGATCAAAACTCATGAGTCCTTCCTTCACAGTTCACTTCCTTGGAAAGAGCATTCTGTAATCAAGCTGTGCACCATTCCTTTATTGCTTTGGTAAAAAGATGGCTTTGGTTTAGAGACAGAGTAAGTGAGAGCCATCAAGCCAGAGACTCACAAATCGGGCATCAACTCACTTCTGCAGGCTGGTTGCCATCTATTGCCATCTTAGGACATGCCTATTTCATCTGGGCTACTACTGATCAGTGGAAATATTTCATGTAAGCTTCACCAGCTTCTCAGCTCACCCATTACCTAAAAATAAAACAAAGAGAATGCCAAAGTTTAACAGATTTCACTCTTTCAAGGGAGACAGATTGGTATGACTTTGTCTCTTTTAGTCTGAATTTCCCCTCTGTACTATAATTAATCATTAAAAAAAGGTAAACAAGCATTTTATTTCCACTTTAGACAGTACATGTAAAAGGTAGCATTAAAACATGTTTTCTCCTTGCAGACATCTCACCTTAAACATGGACTTGGTCAAATATCTCTTTGTACTATTCATCTTCTTTCATATAGTATTTAGTGTACTCAGGTCATTCACTGAAATGAGGCATTTCCTTTTTACGCTAACACACAGCAGCTCCAACTAAACAGAGAATTTCTTCAGGCCACTACATTTATTTGAAGTGATGGATTCTAAAAGCAGGATTTTAAAAACATCACCCTTAACATTTCTATTGTTAAGACAATTCAGTTTTATACAAGTGCTTGCTTGAGTCTCTTTCCCTTTTGGAGTCTGTTAATTAAAAACTGCACCTATCAGAAATTTACTTTGTGGATCATGATAAAATTTGTGTTTTCTCTTCAGCAGGGACTCATGTAAACTAGAAAACTAAACTACTATGTCTAATTCAGATAAGCTATTAGAAGAGTTTAATAACGTAAAAAGATGGCTTTCCTTTGCCAAGACTGATTAATCACCTTCCATATAAAATAGTAGTTCTAGATGACAGAAAGATATAAAACTGAAGAGAAAACAAGTGTCCTTTTTCTTCGCATTCAGTTAACATAAAATTCTCTTAAAATCTTTCATTAATTTAAAATTTGCTCTTAACAGTTTCCCCAAGATCTCCAATCATCAAGCAAAACTATTAGAGGCTTGTTTTGCTGTCTGTAGCAACCTCTCATTTGACAAGATTAAAATGGACAGTGCAGGAGCTTTTTAAAGCAAGCCTGGAGTCTGCCAGTTCATCTGCTTGTAGACTTTGGCAGGAGATCAAAAAAGAACTTTCTTCCATTAAGGCCATCTCATACCTGTGAGTAGTATCTTCTTGTTTTGTCATTCATTTCTTTATGTGTGTACTAGGCTTATCAGCTGTAATTATTATGCATATTAAACATTTAATAAAAAAGAAAAACTTGAGATTTCAGAAACATTTTCTGTCTGAATGTATAGATGCTTCTAGCCCTTTTTAAAAGGTTTTTTTTCCTAGAGGCTGTTTCTAAAAGGATTGCTGAAAAGCATGAACTATACATAACCTCCTTCTCTAAAACAACTTAATATAGCAAAATGGAAGACATTTAAGAAGACTGCTGTAGACCCACACAGGCTTATTAAATGACTTTATTTTGTAATAAGAGGAGTCACTATACAGCTAGATAAAGTTCAGCAGCATAGGATAGTTTCTTCACAACTCTAACTCAATCTTTTTCCTCTCAGTTTTAAAAATGTAAAAATGAATGCTGCTGCTTCTCAAGATTGGTTTTAACCTCTCTTCTAAGTGCAAAGCAGAATTTGTTGCAGTTCAATTTCAGTTCAGCCAAAGAGAGGGAAAAAAAATAAAAAGGCAAAGGTGATTTGGCAAGATGTTTTCTAGAGCACCATGCCAATATCAAGCTATTGAACTGAAAGGGCAAACTCATTTGTAAAACCTTTGAGAAGTTCACTAGATAAGCAAACACCATAAAAGTTAATGCTTGCATTTTCAGTGTTTCTCACAGCTCCAGTTTCCTGTACCATGGGGCAACTTCTGTAGAAATTCAAACACTGGGCAGTTCCACCCTGAAAGTGACTCCATGACCCTTTTACACTGCAGCTATAAAACTATTTCCTAACGGTGATTCCTCCTCCCAGTCATAACTATAATTAAATACATTTCAATAAAACCCATAAAATTTATAATGTGGCCTTAAAATATATGACCAGGCTATAAAAAGATGGACCAGAAATCAAAATTGTTAAATTCTGCAGAAAGATATGTCCAAATGAGAAGCCAGAAAACTTTCTCAGGTATTGATTTTAATCTTTATTTATAAAGACTATTTCCATTGTCATTTTACTATATTCATTCTACACTGATCTACATCTTATTAGTTTTGTCCTTTTTATTGCTAAAACTGGAATGCTGTCAAGCCAGCTATTAGCAATCAACATATTCTGCATTTCAAGGTTAATGAAACAGTTCTATTCTTATAGCAAACATGACCACCCTGAATTGCTGCCAAAACATTCCTGGGACTAGCGCTCAGAAGCACAGGCCAAATTCTTCAACATCATCCAGTAGGAGATGAAGGACAAAGGATTATCAACTGAAAAACAAATCTGTGTAAACACAAACTTTGCCTATCACAATTAACATTTGCTGTGTGCCTAACACCTGTTATTTTCAGCCAATACTATCCCTACAGAAATCTATTTAGTGTGTATTTCTCTCATGTAAGGAAAAAAATATTTAAGAGTATGCCAACATAATCCTAAGAACAACTATAATAATCATAAACAACCCTGCAACAGACTTTCAATTATTAAAAAAAAGGTGTAAGAAGAAACTGCAAGAAAACAAAATACACCTTACCCCACCCCCTTCCACCTTCTGGATTGTTTTTCTTTTGGGATGGGTGTAAGGCTTCAGAGGGGAAGCTGGAAAACACCTCTTGGAGAATGATAAATCACATGGGGATCATGAAGCTGGCCACAACATTCCCTCATCCTATTTCTTCTACAGCTATGCCAAACCAGGCTCACTTATTCTTCTTTCTGTCATTTGTAATAGCTCATACTCTCCAAACTGGCAACACTACCTGTTAAGTACATGTATATATGCTTTATGTACATGTATACACACACGCTGTTGAATACCACACCTTCCTGGTTAAGATTTATTTAAGTCCTACACATTTGGATGTGTAATGAAACCAGAAAAAAGGACGTCTTATTTTTTGTAGCCATCTCTGTGAAAACGCTCTATTTGTGCCTTCTTGGAAAACTAATCAACAAATCACGACTATCATTCCTGAAAAACAGCACTTCTACTGCACAGCATTAATTCCGGAAGCCCACTATTAGAGGCAAACCACAATCAGGAAAGTCTGTGGTTTTCCAATGCTCTTCAAACTACATTTTCAGATACTCATAACAGAAATTCGATAAAACATATACAGCTCTAATAATCACACTGCCACTACAGAGTGGAAAAATTTCAGGTACTAGAAAATAATTTTTTTTCGATTTAGCTTCAGTGTCAGAAGTGTAATTTAAAAGTTCTGCCCATTTTTACTAAGAATTACATATTTTGAAAGAAAACAAGTATCTGAAAACAAACCTAAAATCAACTGTCCCTTTCTAATGTTGTTTTAAGACATTTATTAGTATATCAAATATCTGTATCAGACTGTCATAATCAGTCAACAGTAACTGTGAACATAATCAAGAGATAGGCACCTATGCAACAGCTGAAGACTGCATTAAAGATAAAAATATGAGCATGGCACTCCACATACACTTCTCCAGTAGCACGGTCGACAGAGTACATGACATTTACTGACAGATATTCCTACTCCAGTTTAATCAGATGATAGAAATGTAACAATGTGATTAAGAAGTTCCTAAAGCCAAAATTTCCTTGCCTTCCGTACACAAGCACGACAACTAAGATGTCACCGAGGGCTGCCGCCTCGTGTTGGCGGTGGCATGACCCTCCAGGGAGCCGGTCGGTGACGGGCACCCCGGGCCGCTGAAGGTCACCCCGGGCACCGCCTGCGGGCACCGCCGCCCCCGCTTACACTAAACACAGTGAGCTCAACACAGTGAGACGTTACATTAGAGCATCACCACCGCCAAAAGAGTCCTGTCAGCTGCCAACCCGGACAGGCGCCGGAATTCCTTCTCCGCCCGGGACCGCGGGGCCAGCCCCGGCCACCGCCTCACGCTTGGGCCCCGCGCTCCGACCCCAAGCAGCCGCAGAGAGGCCGCCGCACGCCCAGCGCGGCCCGCCGCACCTTCCAGCCCGGGTGGTGCCGCGGCCCGGCGGGGAACGGCCCCAGGGGCGAGAGGAGGGAGGGTTAACCCCTGCAGGGGTGTGAGGCACGGAACGCGCCGCTCGCCCGTGAGGCGGCAGAGCAGCGCCGGGCCGGTGCCGAGTGCTCGCTTACCCGCCCCACGCTGCACTCCCTCCGGCGCCGCTCCTTCCCGCCGCAGCCCCGCATGCAACACAGCGGCGACTAAGGAAGGGCCCCGATGGCTTCCGCTCGGCTTCCGCCCAAAACTACAGCCCCCGGCGGGCCGCCGCCAGTGACGAGCCCCACAATGCGCCGGGCCGCGTGGTGCGGGCGGTCCCCGCCGCTGGGCTCGGCGGGGCCGGGAGCGGGGCGGGGTTCTGGCGGGCGGCGCGGCGGCGGCGCCGGCCCCCGGCCCTGACTCCGGCGGCGGCGGCGGGCAGGAACGGGCGCTGCCGCCCTGTCAGGCGTCTCGGCTGCGCCGAGGCTCCGCTCTGGCCGCGCCCTCTGCCCCGCTGCGAGGGAAGCCGGGCGAGCCGGGGAGAGGGAGCGGCGCACACAGAGCTCGGCAGGCGGCTGCGGGGAGCGGAGCCCTGTCCTGGCCGCCGCGGGAGGCCAGAGGGAGGCGGGGGCCCAGCGAGGAAGGCGAGGTACGAACTTAACGGAGCGAGTGAGGAACTGCGGGGGAGCCTGCGGGGCGTCCTTCCGCACATTCCGGTGCTTTGTCACGGACGGATCATTTCACTCGAGATACACGACCGAGAGCTGCGTCAGTCACTGCGAACGCTGAAGCAGGAGAGCCCAGTAACGCGCGTCCCGGTACCGGGGCTTCGGCTCCGGAGCCTTCACACTCCCCCAGCTCACAGGCACGGGTTTCTGGGTTTTTTCCTGCCATGCACTGTTCGCTGGCTGAAGCTTTGGCCAAAGTGCGATGAATGTATCATTTTACCTGTACAACACTATCTACAGTACAAAAAAAAAAAAAAAGAAAAAGCCTGCAATAGAGAAGGAAAAATGTGGGGACAGGGAAAAGGTTTATGTGAAAGCCGTATTGAAAAATGGAAACAATGTCAAGCTACATAAGAAAAAAATAAAAATCTTAAAATTGCAATGTTATTTGAATAAATGTGCATCATGGTTGTTTCTGTTGGCTGGCTATACATCTGTGAACTAAGTCTACAATAATTTGACTTTGGTATAGCATAGTTATTTATACTATATTCTTCAGCTTAGCTTTTGTGGTTTTGTATTGCAAGCAGCAGAATAAATTGTCTTGTGTAGCAGAATGAGGCATCTTCTTTCCAGGTAGGAGAAATATGCTGTTACCATTACAGTGCTGAGCAATATCTTAAAGCACCTGCATTCTTTTTTTTTTTTTCTACTCTGCTACGGACTTCCTCAGTGAAGTTGTTTGAGTCAAGTGCTGATCCTCTGAAGGTGCCCAGTAACTGCTAGGGATCGACTTTTGTCTGCATTTGGTATCTCTAATAAGGAATTACAGCAGATCTCCAAGCATATCTTCAGGGTAAAAATGTGACTGGATTGGCTTGGACATTTGGCAGTGAATGAAGTGATGGGGGCTTGTTAGCTTTTCTAGTGTTCCCTCGATTAAGTAGCATACATAATATAAATGCAGGATATACTAAAGCTTAGCTCCTTAACAAATAAAATTATCAGTTTCTGGTATAGTACTTCAGCTTTTATAAGTTAACTTTCATACAAAAATTGCATACTAACATAGAACTACTTCCTGTAGCTTTTTATCAGCTGCCAAGTAGGATTTCTCATGGTGGCTGGAAAGCTGCTTGTCAGAAAAGGACCTGGGACTGCTGTTTGACAGCTGGCTGAACACGAACCAGCAGTGTGCCCAGGTGGTTTGTTATCCTATCAATCCTGTTATTAGCAATAGCGTACAGGCCAGCAGGACCTGGGCAGTAATTGTTCCTCTGTACTCACTGGTGAGGCCAGTTCACATCTCAAGTGCTGTGTTCAGTTTTGAGCCCCGCACAAGAACAAAGACATTGAGGCACGGGAGGGTGTTCAGAGAAGGGGAGCAGAGCTGGTGAAAGGTCTGGATCACAAATATTACAAAGAGTGGCTGAAGGAGTTTAGCCTGGAGAAGAGGAGGCTCAGGAGGACCTTCTTACTTCTACAATTACCTAAAAGGAGGTTATAGTGAGGTCAGAATTGGCCTCTTCTCCTGTGTAACAAGAGATAGGATGACAGTAACTGGCCTCAAGTTGCACCAAGGGAGGTTTAGATTGGATATTAGGGAAAATTTCTTCACCGAAAGGGTTGTCAAGCATTGGAACAGGGTGCCCAGAGAAGTGGTGGAAGCGCTGTCCCTGGTGTAGATGTGGTGCTTAGGGACCAGGTTTAATGGTGGGCCTGGCACTGTTAGGTTAATGGTTGGACTTTGTGATCTTTGAGGTCTTTTCCAACCTAAATGATTCTACTGTTGAAGACTTGCTTATAGCTAAGGTAAAATAGTCCCATTCTGTACTTACAGAAGCTTTGATATGCTTA
This sequence comes from Brachypodius melanocephalos, assembly GCA_013398615.1. Classification (NCBI taxonomy): domain Eukaryota; kingdom Metazoa; phylum Chordata; class Aves; order Passeriformes; family Pycnonotidae; genus Brachypodius; species Brachypodius melanocephalos. The sequence continues at coordinate 2,991,301 of VZSR01000028.1, read as the reverse complement.
CTAGACATCCCTCTACTGCCTAAGCTTTCAAAGCATCAGACATAAGTCACTAGAGGACTTTCACAGAGGCTACTCTGATCTGTGAGGGAGTTGCTTTTCTTTTTTTTTTTTTAACTGAAATCCCTTACAATAGTATTTCCTCCCTCAGTTGTGAAATGTAAAGTGCAATTGCTTCTGCCTTGCTTTTTTGTGAGCTAGTTCAGCTGCACACAGCCAAGCCAAGATCTGCCTAGCACAGCTGTGCTCCTTTAAAACAACGACTGCTTTTCCTACAAACTGCCAAGGATTCATGAGGATTCTTTTTTACTTTTTGCACTTGTGCAGTTAACTTGCAATTAAATTGTTTGTTCAGAACTGGCAATAAAATTTCTAAACCCATAAATTAAAAAGGAACACTTGAGTTGACATGTAGTCCTCAGTGTGGAGTTTGAAATTGGTATGATACTTAAATACAAGCAGATTTTCCCTGAGCTGGAGTTCTGGGGTTTTGTGTTTGATAGCTGACAGGAATGCCTCACAGTTGTGATTAAGGAGATTTAAGTTTATCACAGGTTTATGTATCATCTTACTTCACTATTTTTTTTTCCAGGATAAATGGGTGTGTATGACTTTTCCCCTGATCTAAAGCGGTTCCATGTCTTGTTTGGTAAGTTTGTCTTTAAAAATTTTGTCTATTGTACCTTGTTACCCAGCTATATCTTAATATAAAAAGCCCTGGTGAAATGTCTTGCTTGAGGGGATTTCCACAGGGCTGAGATGTTTGAACTTCATCGTGTCAGCTTTTGGCAAAGGAGACTTTAGTGTCTCTTCTCTCTAGGTCTGCCATGTGTGTGCTTTATGCTGTTTCTTAACCCCTTGATTGATTGATTGCCTTGTAGCAGAAGACTTTCTGAACTGCTGGTTACGAGGCCTACTTTTCTACATTTTTGCACTGCCATATTTAATAAATTGCAGCAACTCCACCAACATTGACTTGTTTCTGCTCTCAAGGACTGCTCCTGTATTCTGCGTACACCAGTTGAATCAATCAGACCAGAAGAGCTATCTCAGAGCAGCATCCATGAATGCCTGGTAAGAATAGAAACTTTAACTCCCAAAGTTTAAAAAAAAAAGCTGGTGCATATTAAAAATAGCCTAATTAGGGAGTACTTCTTGAAATGTTGACAACAAAAATAAACAGAGTACTTAGGGGCTTCCAACTTTGGTAGGAGAGTATAGGTATCAAAGTGTTAATCTTGTGCCAGTGTGCAAACAAACACACACACAAAACTTGTAACTCATAAAACTAAGTCTTAGTAATGGTAAAAGTACCAGCTTGAATGTTCTTGCTTGAGTACTGGATTTCAGCATTAATAATATTTTTGGATTAATTTAAAAAATATAAACTATTAAAAATTACATAGTCATTTTGAGAACTGTTTCTTCTTTCTGTTAGGCTGATTCTGATCTAGCCTGGATTCCCCCATCTACAGGAAAGAATGAAATGGTATTTTGCTCTTCTAATGTCTCTCATTATGAACTCCAGCTGGAAATAGGTAACATAAATGGACCTTAAAATATTCTCCTTGCTGTCAGTAGTTTATTGCTAACTGCAGTAAATATTAAGTTTGCAAAATGAAGGATTATTCTTGTGTCTCTTTAGTTGAGAAAAGTGCAGAGCATTGCTTATATTTTAGTAATCTCTTATTTCAAGATCTAAGACAAATCAACAATTACCTGAAATTGTCTCTTGATGTTTGTGCATGTACATGTCAGTTTTCAAAATCTGTGGTATGTGACAATGAATACAGCCCTAAGTAACATCATGTCTTGTAACTTGGCTACCCAAGTTGATTATTCTGAGGATGGCTGCCTTAGATCCTACTATGCATGCATATGTTTATGTGAATATGCATGCTAAGTGTTGTTCATTTAGATGCATAATTGATGCTGACATGTGTTCAAACACTTGTTCTCAAAATAGCAGGGCCATGCTTCAACTAATTTGCTGCATATACTTTGCTGCAAATACTTAAGGTCTTGGCATTCTGAAGGAAAAGGACACACTCCTATCAATTGCAATCTTAAAACTGGAAAATGGTCTCTAAATATGAAGGAAGCCATGTGATGGGTTATTATGCTCTCCAGTGTTAAGGTAGCCATTTCTGGTTTCAGGAAGGAGATTCAACAATTTAACTTCAGTCTACCTTGCACGGCATACACCTACAGACAGGCAAGTTGCTGTAAGGATCACAGACCTTGAAAATTGCTCTGAAGAGCACTTGAGAGCCTTACAGGTAAAGGAACAGCATTTCTGCACAAAGCCCGATGAAGATAGTGAGGAATACATATGAGATTACAGAACAAGGGTAGCCTTTGTTTGCACTGGGTCATTTCAGTCAAGTTGTTCCCTCCAGAGGAGTAGAATATAATAAATATGATGCATGTGTAAATTTGAGAGTTGCTTTTTCAAGACAGCAGCTGACAATTGCTTTAGAAATACTTCTGTAATCGTACAACTTACTTAAAACATGTTCTGTACTCTTATTTAACACCAGAAGTTTGGACTATGAACAAACTAGATTTACTCCAGACAAATGCAATTATGGGCGAGCTATTTACATTTCTGTTCAGCCTATGCACATCACCTGCAGTCTTGTATAAATGCAAAGAAACAGTTCTCTTCATTGATTACTGATGTAGTTAATGTTCTAGGTAGGACTGCTGTTCTGTGGTTAACACATCCACTTTCATTTAATTCCATAGAATGAGGTGGTTTTATCGCACTTTTTCCAGCATCCCAACATAATGACATTTTGGACAGTGTTTACAGCTGGAAGCTGGCTTTGGGTCATCTCCCCATTCATGGCCTATGGTAAGAACTGTTAACTACAGTTTGGGAATAGGAAAAAGGGCTGATACAGGTTTAGACCACACAGTCCATGAGAGGTTTCTTTGATCATCTCCTGTCTTGTAAAAAAAGACTCTCCCAAACCATTTGTTTAGAGAAGATTTCCTCCCCAGTGAAAACTGGTATTTGAACTGCATTAAATTCCACATAGTCCCATCACACACCATGTGAGGAATGGTAATTGGGAGATGTATTTGACTTTATACAACTTCTGCTAAGAGAAGACATATTTACATTGAAATCAGGCTGGACACAGATTTCCAGTTAATAGAAGCATGATATGGGGAATCAGTTACATCCATGCAATAATGCACTCATATAAAGATGAGAATGCTGCTCTTGATGAGTGTATACACTGAGGGAAGCATAGACAAGTGATTTAACAAGACTTGTTAGGCCTAGCTAGGTTTTTTCCACTTCCAGGTTCAGCTAGACACCTGCTGAAGACTTACTTTCCTGAAGGAATGAGTGAAGCTTTGATAGGGAACATTCTGTTTGGTGCAATCAGAGGATTAAATTACATGCACCAGAATGGATATATTCACAGGTAGGAGAATGTCAATAGGTAAGAACCAGATTATAGCATCCTAAATATTGTCTCCTTCCTTTTCCTATATACCTTCTTATATCAGTCCACAACTAACAGTTTTCTCAATAATACAGGAGAACCAAGTTTGTAAAATCTTAACAGGAAATGTATTTATACATTTCTTCAAGCCAGTTGTTACAGGGATTATACATCTGCCTGGCTTTGTCACTTTGAAGCTGAAGAAAAGCAGAGTTAAAAGGGCTTCCTTCGTTTATACTCCTTGTAGGGAACAAGAGCCCTTCTCCAATTTCTGGCACTTTTTTCCTGATCATCTCTCTTAATAGAAAGATGAACTCCAAGCTAGCATCTCACTACAAGTCAATGAAATATGAAAGCCTTTCTGTTCTAGTAGTGTTTTGAGTAATTCTTATGACTAAAATGTACCACTTTATGTTACAGGAATATTAAAGCTAGCCACATTCTGATTTCAGAGGATGGGCTGGTTTCTCTCTCTGGCCTAAACAACCTCTACAGTTTAGTTAGCAATGGACAGAAGTCAAAGGTGGTGTATGATTTCCCCCAGTTTAGTACATCTGTGCTTCCTTGGCTAAGTCCTGAACTACTGAGACAGGTTAGTATAAATTAAACAATTTTTTCCTATTAAAAGTTAGTGGCAATACTCAATTTCCAACTTAAGTCTGCTTGTAGAATTGCAGTGAAAGACGTTGAACTGCAACTTTTAGAAGTACATGTATGTACTGAATTTTTAATCCTTCTAGAGAGAACCAGCTCTAAAATGGTTGGTAAGGTGATGCTAAAGGTGTACTAAATCTCTTTAACCAAACTTCCTGGAAACTACTGCAAAACCTGAAACTTGTGTTCAGTACAGCCATCAGATTTCTGAAAAATGTCTGAGGTTTCACAATTTAATTGTTTCCATACTGTGTAGGTTATGGGGCATTAGAATCTTGTTTTGAAGCAGGCTCTTGTATTCTTGTCTGCACTGCTCAATGGCCTCAGTGATCAGTAGTGTCTTCCTTCTCTCACAGGATTTGTCTGGCTATAACATGAAGTCTGACATTTACAGTGTGGGAATTACAGCATGTGAATTAGCCAATGGACACGTTCCATTTCAGGATATGCCTCGCACTCAGGTACAATGCTAAACTTTATCTCTAGTTAAAAATGTGCTGAGCATTTTGTTTTGTTTTACTCACAGAAAACAGTGCTATTACTGCTGAAGTAGTGGCTGCTTTTTGTTACCTCAAATATGCATGCCTCTTCCTAGAGTGATCCTTCCATCCCTGGAGCTTCATAGCTTACCCTGAATAGGTCTGGATAGCTATTGAACTCTCATACTGCTGTTCCTTCCTACTAGATGCTGCTGCAAAAGCTGAAAGGTCCCACTTACTGTCCTTGGGATATAAACACCTTTCCCCGGGGGGAATCCAGGATGAAGAATTCCCGATCAGGTGTTGATTCTGGAATTGGTGAGAGCATGACACGCACAATGACCAGTGAAAGACTCCAAATGCCCTTTTCCAAAACATTTTCACCTGCTTTCCACAACTTGGTAGAACTTTGCTTGCAACAGGACCCTGAGAAAAGGTAACATTCTGGTGAAAACTAATTTTTTTGTCGCTTCAATCTAAGACCAAGTGTATCCCATGGTTTAGGATACAGTAATCAGTTGAATGCAGTTAGAGTCAGAATTTGAGAGCAGATGTACTATGTAAAACAATACACTTACATTTGTATTTTAAGAATTAACTTGTCTGATAAAGTAATCAATCTTTTAAAGTCATTTGACCCCTGAATTTCTTGTAATATGACTATGCTTTGTAACAAGTAAAATTAACTTTCCAACATGTACTCTGTCCAAGAAAAAACCCCAGAAATCTGAAATATATGTTTTGAGTTCTATGTCTCTTTTGAATGAGGCATTAAATTCCTTGTTACACAGAAACATGAATATATCTTTAAAAATAGATTTCTTCAGTAGTGCTTTCACTGCAAATTGAGGCATAGAATGTAGGAATTGTGTGCTGCTTTTCTCATTCTTCACATTTCTCCTGTGGAGGAAAAACTATGGGGCTTAAATTTATTTGTCAATCTGGCCCATTATCCAAATGCAGTATTTTACTTTCCAAAACATAATTTTATTGTTCATTTTATGATTCAGGCCATCAGCAAGCAGTTTGCTTTCGCATACGTTCTTCAAACAGGTGAGTTTACTGTATTTCGTTAAATGACACAGCTATAACCTAAATAAGCCACAAAAAGAGCTAGATTACAAAATAATGAAGTTACCTGGAGCCAAAAAGTGTCTTGTAAGAGCATACCTGCTTCAGAAATTTTTTAAACAAAATTATATTGATGGAGTACAAGACACACAAGATTAATCAGTTTCCCCATTGATGAAGTTGATTTAACTTAACTAAAGGAAGCCTAACTAATTTTAAAAATGGTTAATATTCTTAATTTAAAGCGGAACTGCACAGCTGATTTCATTAGTCTTGAAAGACTAATAGTGGTGAAAGCAAAATCTCTCATCTTTAGTCAGTATTGTAACATGCCAGAACATGGCTCTGATTTCACATGCTTTTAATGAAGTCAGTTGAAAAGTTAGAGAGACTTTTATGTGCAGCTTTATTTTAACATCTTTTCTTTCTAGATAAAGGAACAAACACAGAATTCATTACTGTCTCTATTACCACCTCCTATGCAAAATAACAGATCAGAGTTCTTGGCACTGCCCTCAACAGCAGTTGGGACTGAACTTGGACATATTGCTACAAATCAAGATGATACAGACTGGGAATTCTAAATAAACACCAATGATACCTCTCCAGTGTTTCAGAGAAAGAAAATGTGATTTGTATTTGCTGCTTTTGTATGGTTAAAATACAGTTAGACCAAGTATACTTGAAATGCCATGAAGTGGCTGTAATTCATTAACTTCCTCTTGGCATCACAAAATGCAGTGTGCCTCGCTCTCTGACTGTAAGGAAAACTCTGTATAAAGAATGGCTGAGTGCTCACCTCTCTCTTTCAAAGCCTTTCTTAACAAGAAAGGCCCTGCTGTAATCTCACTCTGTACTGTATTATCAGCTCGTAGTGCTGATACAGTGCACATGCCTTTCTGTATTCAGGCCTAGGGTTTGTCTTTGATCTTACCTAAACATCTATTTGTCTTTTCATTATGACACAGATCATTTTAGTAAGGAGAAATCCTCCACTTCCAAGTTGAAATGTGAAACCGCACAAATTAGTCGCTTATGTAAATAAATGTTTCTCTCTCAAAAGACATTTTTCTCACTTGACATGCTGTCATATTTGCCAAAAGTTAGCTATGCATCACTTTTCATGCAGTTTTAATACTGTGTGTTTCCCAAAGAAGTTAAGCTGCTTGGAAGTGGGACTCCTGCTCTTGCATCTGTTTACATTCTTGGTACAAATCTGGGCTCTTGCACCTCTGTTTATTGTTGTGTCATTTTAGCAGTTAATCTGAGGATGTCTCACTATGCAAAGTCTCAAGTTCTAGCAGGTACGGGTTAATTTTGAAGAGTCATATTAAATAATCTAAAGTTACTGTACATATTTTTATTTATACTGTATTCCTGTTCACCACCAGAATTTACCAGAACCTAATACTGTTTTCTTAGAAGAAAAGGCAACATGCATTAAGCTTCACTGGCACTGCTGCTGGCAAACAAGCCTCTTCTGCAAGGCACAGTTAAACTCCTGTGGATCAATTCAGCCATCCTAAGAACCTAATACCTCCCCTACTATCATAGTGAATTTCCCTGCTCTCAGATGAAAAGCAGACTTCTCCCTACAATTCAGTAAATTCTCAGCTCTCATACTGTACCAGGTAACTCAAACTGAACAAAAGCAGCTTTTTTTCTTTGAAAAACCTGGATATTTTCATCATGTTGTGGCAAAAGTTGTGTCCCAATGCCACTAGTACTTTCCTGATGTAAGCATGATGGTGGTAAAAAGGGATAAATAGATATTGGATGGATATATTTTAAGTTTTCAACATAAACAACATTCCACGAAAGTCTTCAAGTCTCCCATAGCTGAGCAGGCCTGTAGCCAACTTTGAGAATACCACTGCATTGCCAGCAGCTTTGCTACAAGGCCTTGAAGACCAAATGACTGAAATACAAGCCTGGGAGACACATAAAATTCTAAATGACCACATAAAAGTATCAACCAAAAAGCTGATTCTACTCATTATGCTGTGAAGAGAGCTCTATATTTCTAAACTTAACATGTGAAACTTGAGATTAAAGACTTGTCAATAAACTTACCCTATCTGCCTCCATTTATATCTGTAATTCTTGGATTTCTGTTTTCACCAATAGTCCAGCCATACTAACAGCTTTTTGTTGCTACAGGGAGAAAAAAAAAATTATGTCAATCGCTAGGTAAGGAAATAGTTGTTGAAACTAGAAGATGATTCTGATTAAAAATATTAATAACTCAATTGTGTACTCTTGGAGAAGATACTATTTTCATGAGAACCCCATGTTCTTAATTCTTGACCATTACAAATTTGGACTGTTTGCAAGTCAAATACAGTAGATAGCATCTACAAGGAACTTTTGACTAATGCTACATGTAAAAACCAAGTCAAGTAAGTGAGAACACACATGAAGTTCTACATATTTTAATGACTGACCTCTGAATAAATATTACTGCAAGTAAAACCTGTAGAAAATTTCAGGCAGCTTAACTGCTAGTATTTTCAAGCTTCTCTTACAAGAAGTGCCATAGACTCTATAAAAATGAATTTGGATACTAATAACAATGTCAGTACAAAGTTATTCAAACCATTATGTGTTCCAGTGGAGTTACTTTGCTGCCCTCTCTGTGGAAAAAAAAATTTAAAATATTTCTAAACACTGTATTGACATTAAGAAGAAAATCAGAATTTTTTTAACTTAAAAGCTCACAAGTCTTTACTCAGAAGTACTGCTTCTCAACAACTTTGTCTCTGCAAACAAAAGCAATTAAGAGGCACTGTCACTTCTTAAAATAACCAGAAATACTTGAAAATACTCCCTGGATTATGTTTACTGAAAGCTTGATATCATTTTGCTCATTAACTGTGATGCTTTCTATTAAGGAATAATACAAAATAAATATTAGTTAGGAAAGAAGATGTATAATCATATTACTAAGGTTTCAAATACCTGTCACTGAAAAGCTAATCTGGGAAACAATTGTTCTGAAAATCTGCAGGTTTTGCATACAGTTAAGTTTTCAAAATCTGAGGTTCATGATCTGCATTGTTAAGATTCAAGTTGCAGAGGCTTTCTCTTCCAAGCTGACAGTTTTAAGCACAATAGTTTTTTGTTGGGATTTTTTTTCCAGAGCACTTGTTTGCTCTCGCTCATACCAATGATATGTCTTATCAGCATGTGAATTAGAACTAAACTTGGACTTCAAATTTCCAAGTATCTTGCATTTAGGCTCCATGTGATGTATTTTCAAAGGGGCTCATAAAACCTTATGGATGAGTTTTCTTTAAATGCTTCCTGGTTTGGGGGTGGCTGTTGTTCTACAGTAGCCATCACAGACTTGTCCAATGACATATTTGGCTGTCCGTCATGCTCTTTTTCCTGCTCCACTTTCTCCTTCAAGTTTTCCTTGTCATGGGAGAACACGTGATTTTGAATCCTTGGAGCCTGCAGCATGTAATGCTGAAAAAGGTGGTCCTTGATTTTTCTTCACAACATTACTAGATTTCCTTTGAGGACAAAGTAGTTTGGTTTTCCTTCCTAAATAGCATATTTATTAATATTTGACCCAGATGTTAGTGGCATGGCAATGCACATTTCCTACATTGCTTCTCTTTTGACTTTAAGTCTGGATTTTTTGGGCAACTTTTCTTTTTCCTTATGCTGGACTTGTAAAATGACACATTTTGGACAGTTTGGTCTACAAACTGAGCCATGGCCTACAGAGGTGCTCTGCTTGAATATCAGCATCACAAGCATTTAAAATTGAAGAATTTTACTGTTTTCAGACTTTGTTCTTACTCTTTTACTGTGAGACTTTTTAACAATTGCAAATTTACAGTTACTTTTTTTTTTCTTTCCCCGAAAGTGGTTATTGGTTGGTTTGTTTGGGGATTTTTTTTTTGGGGGGGGGTTGTTTTGAGTTTTGGTTTGAGTTTTTATTTGTTTGGGTGAGAAGGGGTGGAGAGGGTCGTCATCCTCCTCCCTCGCTCCCTCCCCCAAGGACATTAAGCTGTTTATTTTCACTGTGGGGATTAACTATTACATCTGGCAGTGGGTGTGGATTTTTATCCACGAGAAGATCTTGCTTTTTGTCTCTGTATCACTATATGAGGCCTGCCTGTGTCCATCTGAATGGCTCTCCCGGCTATTTTACTGAATACAGCACAGGAACGCTGTAGAGGGAATTCCAGCTAGGGAGGACTCTACGACTTCTACTGTTATAAGAAAAAGTTACATAAATTTCAAATACTGAATTATTAAAGCGAACCGCTTGGTTCACGTGTAGGAACAGGTGGGAATTTTTCCTTTTTGATCGGGTTTCCCGTTTAGATGGCATTGCCCCAAAATCACCGACCCACGGCGGGGCGGCCGCTTCCCTCAGGCCGAGGCCGACATGGCGGCGGCGCCAGCGCCCCCTGGCGGCCGTTACCGCAGGGCGGGAAAACGGCTGAGGGGGAGCGGGGCGGGAAGGGCTGAGGGGAGCGGGGGGAGCGGGGCGGACAAGCTGCTCAGCAAATAAACTCACCGGGGACGGGAGGGCGACACACGGCAGGAAAAAACATCTAAAGCACCTGTCCCCAGAAGCAGCAACTGGAGAGTTTTAGGTGGGAGGCTGGGAGTCCTCCCCTGCCCTCCGTGAAGGGAGCGAGCAGCCCGGGGGCACAGTACAAAATTAACATCCAGGGAAAACAGTCTTTCTGTAAGTGTCTGTGGACTTACACAGCGGTTTCAAGCACAGCCCTGAGGAATGCAATAGCACCGTCCACACCGCTATGAGGGAAAAGGAAGAGACAGGTAAGCCTTAGGTTTAGGTGTAGGTATTTACCTGATGGTTTTCTCTTCTCTGATCTCCCAAAGTCTTCAGTCAATTAAATTAATTCTGCTGGAAATATGCAATCGAGTAATTCTCACCTAATCATAACCGTCCTAAAGTTTACCTCAGCAATACCAAAACTACTTTAAAAAGACACTCTGCAAATTAATGTCACCTGGCTTCATGTTGAGAAAACTGCCTTGAGAGAGTAACGTTTAAACCAAGTTGAAATGAACCAAATATTAAATTTCTAGAACAGTTCAAGTAGTATAAACAATTTATCTTTGGAGTCTAGCCTCTGAGGCTGCGTGAGGCTTTGTCCATCCAAGTCTGGAGCAGCCCCACACAGCCCCTCAGCCTCCCATCCCAAACCCTCAGAGAAACTGGTTTATTTTAAACAGACTGAACAACGGCAAACAACACAAACCAGTACCATAATTTCTAACGTGTTTACAGCAATTCTTTAATTGTTTCATATATGTAAAAACAACAACTTGGCACCAACATATGTGAAAACTTTTTTTCATTACTGCAAATGCATTAAAAACAATGATATGGAAATGCACAAAGACATTTCAGTTAAGGCTTCTACAAATATTGCGTGTTCTAGAATTACACATCTATTTTGTAAACTTGTTCTAACACACTCCAAGAAACTAAAAAAACAAGCTCACTTAAACTCATCTTCCAGTGTGAGGCTTAATGGAATGAAAAGTATTTTGTAAAATAGATAATTAGCCATCAAACTGTTTATTGTGCTTTTTATATGGCAACCTCAAAACTCATTAATTTAAATATGGATATACTCAGACCCTCCTACAAATCTACAGTGGAAAGGCAAGCTTGGCTTGAAATACTGATAACGTTCAGTTCATTAATTCAATCCCTGCTCAACCATATAAAAACTACTATATTTCACAATAAGAACGAATCCGGCTCTTGGCTGGCATCACTTTGTCTAAGGGATAGTTGGAAGGCCAATTCCCAGCATTAATGTCAGAAATCAAGCAATGATGTCATCCAAGTTTTTCCTGTACAGATGTGATGCCTTAGCACACTTCTGCTGAGCTCAGTATTTTATGGGCAAAATTATACTTCTGACCATACCAAGATGCAAGAAAAGTCACGCAGCCATGCCATTAATAATCTCGTCTTCGGGAGGTCAGTGATTGCAAGCAAACACACAAAATCAGGAGAAAAGTGTGGTGGCAAACTATATGAGAAGACTTCCTTTCCCATCCCTCATCTCCCACAGGCAAATCATGGCAAGAACATTCAGTGCAAAGCTGAAGGAGACCAGCACCCTGAATCTCTGCAATGCAGTGCTAGTCGTAATTTAGCTTTGATTTTACAAAAATACAGACACAAGAGCCATGACAATTTACAGAAGAGGCTAAGGGCTCCTTCCCACAGCAAACTGAATGCCTCAGAATGCAGCCAACAGTTGTGGAACATCTTTTAATTCTTGTAGATGTCTTTTTCCTTCCTGCCAAGATTATCACAGCATTTAAAAGATGTCATGAACACTGAATTTTTGAATAACTAAAATTTGCTGAATGGACAAAGAGGACACAAGTCCTGAACAGGGCAGCAACAGCCCTAATTATTCTCATGTTCCCATGTTTGTTTTGAAGCAACTCAGGTAACAGCACAAAGTTAGCACAGAAAGCATTGAAAGCTCTTTTGACATTTCCTTTCAAGTCTTACCTGGCTACTCTTAACTTCACTACTAAAAAAGTTCAGTAATTCTTCAGTGAACTTTGACAAGTGCACCCATTTTACAACCACCCATAGACACATGTATTAAATTAAACAAGGCAAAATCAATACATGTTAAGTAACACATACAAACGAGTTTTGGGCTTTAGGGGATATTTTCTTGATAAATGGTTTTCAAACTAGACCTTGTCTGTGTCTACTAAGTGGATTGTTTCATCCTGCAATATGTCTGTATTTATTTCACATCTGCAATGCTTTCATTTTGCCAATTTAATATAAAGAAAAAAGAATGTTGCTTCTAGTCAGTAAAACCCATCACCTCTCACAGTTACTACTGTCACTCATAGAAGATGGGTTGCTGCAGACTTTTTGGGTTGATTTGATAAGCATTTCCTTGTAATTTTAGGAAGAGGTTTCCCATTCTATCCTAACACAAAACAACAATTTGGCAGAAAACAATCTCCATCAAAACAGGTGGGGGTAGGAACATTTTTAACATCTACAAAATCCAAGTTTGTTTAGAAAGAGCAGTGAATAAAATGATTGCTCTTGCCATACCAGATAAGGAGAAATCAGAACACTATTCTTGTGTGTGGCTGTGGAATAGTTCAGTTTCCTGACTGTTGGGAAATTACAGGACACGGATACATCCTGTTGGCAGCACAAAAACACCCTGTTTGATGAGAAGATGTATTAAATGACAAAATGTTGCAATACTACAACTTCTTTGTCTTGTATCTACATCAGCCTGTAATAACTTGTTTTCATCAAGATTTTTGCCAAGAGAACTAAATTAAGATAAAAAATGTGACCTCTTTTATGGATTATTAAACAAAATCCCTGTCAATTTAGTCCTTTATTCTAGAAAAAATATTTTATGACAAATAAATGTAGATTACTTTAAGATTACTAACTTGGTGGGGTTTATGTTTCCTAACTCTGTGTTGTTATAAATTTTCCTTAGACTAATTTTGTTGAAAGATTTTTTTTTAATCTCTAGAAAATGTTTAATCCAATCAGATAAGCTAACTGCTGTTTGCACTAGTAACAAAAGCAGGTTGTTTAAGACTGTACAGCAGTCAAAAAAGCACTGAACACTTGATCTTCTTCATCTCTCTAGTGTCTTTGGCTATGTAGGTAGCAGTATTTACAAAATCACCTTGACTTTATGCACTAGGGATAATCTACTTTGTAAAATAAAAACCGAAAGTATAAAAGTTTTCAATCACATCTGGAAACTGTAACATACATAAAAAGATCAACATTAAATATATACAATAGAAAAATACATTTTTTTTTCTTTATGAAAATTATGATACCTAGCTGTAATACACAGCATGTTGAGCCATCAGTCACAGCTACAATACATGCAGATTGTTGCTCCACATTATGGCTGGACTCTGGGTATGATATCTCGGTGAGGAAATTCCTCAATTTCAGAATGAAACATCAATTCTAAAAGAGAAAGGAAAGAACTATGTTTTCTTTGAAAACTTTCACGTGAATACAATTCCATTATTCTTGAAAAGTACCCTGGTATTCCCCCAAGCCTCCTGCTTTTCATTCCAATCACAGCATCAACAACTCAGTGATGGCAAGGGCCACCTATGTTTTTAGAAAACTATTGCTGCTCCCCAGAATTGACAAAATTGGTGACAATGTTAGCAGTCCATGGTGTGCAGTGCCATCGTGCATCCATCATGGACACTGAAACACGACTCTGAATTAGACTGAGGGATTGTTAAAAATTTGAGAGTGTCAGACTCAGGAAGCAGGAATTCGGTTTAGAGACTTGTTCATTCTTAGAAGTCTTTGCTCTGTGTCTCACAGTGTTAAGTTAGCATACCCCATCCTCAGCAGACTAAATTTTCTCTGCTATTTGGAAAAAGTGCTAATGAATTTCTCTCTAGAAATTTCCAAAGTGGTTTTCCAATCTTAGTGGGCACATATAAGTATCAAAAAATTTAAACAAAACCTAAGTAAAATTCTGCCACTGGATTCCTTGAGTAAGTCTTTATTATTTATGGGTTTTAAATATGATTTAAGCATCTATTACAGATTTTACCATTGAAGATTGTAAAGGCTGCCACTTAGTTGTTCGGGTTTTTTTAATTCATTAAATTATTTATTAGAAATAAACATAGTAACTGGAGCCTGCTGAAATACAGACACCCACACATTAAAATACAAAAGTAATTTGAGGAGGCACATTGAATCCTCAGCCTCCTAAACACAAATCTGTGCTTCAATTAATGGTGTTCTTAGGATATCTTTTAAGTTGAAACTTGGGATTTTTACGTACAGCATACCTTCAAGTGACAGGCTGCACACACTTGACAGGAATGCTGAGTTAGGACACACCTTTTGGATTCCAGGTGGAACACAAAAGGAAGAAGGCCCAGTTTCTAGCCAAGTTTTTTTCTATGAGAAGAACTTGCTTCCCCCTCCTCTAGCCTGGACCAGCACAAGCAGTCCTCATTTGAAGTCCTGTTCTGCAAGCACAAACTCCCTTTTGAAAGCTAGGGAGTTCCCAAAACTATTGCAATGACACTCTGAAAATACTACTGAACTTGTAACCCATTTAGCAGAAGGAACATTAATAACATTAGGGAATTTTCTAAGACACAAGTGGAATAAATACATTTAAAATATTTAAAATACTGTTAAAGTATTTTAAGTTATTTTTCTCTTCATTGAAAAGAGACATTCTGTAACGTTTCAAAATTCATGTTGCTTCAGATAGGACAAATATAGCTTTTCTTTTTAAATTAATGTTTATATTACCAAGCACAGACACCAGCATCCTAAGAAGCATTTGCTGTGAAAGGTTGCTAGGAGATACTTGTTTTTCCTCAGTCAGAAAATTTCTCAGAACTACTCTTGAACACCAAATGCAGAGCACAGCAGATAAAAACAACCAACAACTTGAATAAACAACATTTTGCCTGTTAATGTTTCCTACCTTCACTGTGGTCTAGCTCTGGTCGGGAACTTAAGAAGATCCAACTTGTCCCAACTAGAATAGAGACTACAAGATTCACCACAACCCACGAATGAACAATTTCTGCCTCTGTACCTGCAGTCCTGGGAAAGACACATCAAACCATCAGTCATCACTGGTGCACAGAAATTACAATAATAATCACAGCAGAGTAACATCAAACTAAGTTTGCTAAGCCAGATGTGAAAAGAGAACTACCTGCACCATCACGATGGCCTTACATTGCAAAGGCCTGGTAAAGAGAACAATTACCAAAAACCACAGAAACTCTAAACCTCCACCCCCTGCAAAAACTAACTGCCCAAACCAGCACATTTTCACATAAATGCTTTTGTTCTGTTTCTCCTGGTTTACTTTAAAAATTCATGCTACCAGAATTTGAGTTCATTACTAGGTACTTCAGAAAGTAACAGTTTTGGACGGGATCAACTAACATGCATTGATGGTTTATATTTAAATGCCAGCTGTGTCTGCTAAGCCCATGCATCCTGTGGCAGACTTCTTCAAAAACAATGTTACCTGTCTACAGAATGTCCTGCCCTTGAACCCAAAATGGTTACCTCAGAAGGGTTCCATTCTCAAGCAAAAGAGATTCTTAAGGTTCCTGCGAGATGACATTTCCAGCATCATTCCAACTTGCTTGAGGTATAATGGATTTGCAAACAATGTGACCAAACTCATCCTTGAGTTTTTATTTTTCAGTGAAAATATGAAATACTCAGGACAAGTTCAAAGGCAGGTTCAGAAATAAAATGCTTCATCAATACTTTCTTACATATCTTGTACAATCTCTTCAATCTGCCGCTAAGACAAGGGTCCCTTGTGAGCTATGTTATAATTTACAGAAGCGATTCCTTGTTTCCTACCAGATACTGCCATTTTCCGAAGGTGGCGTGTACAGGTTGATTCTGTCACATGTCATCTGCTGGCTTAAGGATAAGATAAGAGCAGCAAAATACACTGGAAGAAATGGAATTAGTAGTGTCAGATATAAACTCCCAAAATGCTGTCTCATCATGACATGGTATTAATCACTACATTTTCTTTCCTTTCACTCTACTGCCTCCAATCATGCTTAATTCATTCTCTTTTCTTTAACATTCCCCTGACCTATCAAAATCTGGTTTCTGCACTTTTGCAATCCATGAGCTACATCAAAGCTTGCATCTTGTGATTCTGCTTTTTTCTTAGGTTTGTGTTCTTTATTCAGAAATGGAAAACAACTATCTCATTAACAGTCTTACTATTGCTACTATTGCAAATGCTTAAAAAACATGGAACAAAGTGTTTATGGCTTTTGCTACTGGCCTTTAACAGCTACTGAGCAAGTCATTTATTCTAAAGCAGAAAATAACCTGGGAGGAAGATTTCAGCAGAGAGTATGGAGTTTTCCATTTACCATATTTTCTGGACAGCTTGCTATCCACTTCAAAATACTTACAGAAAGAAGCTAGTGCTGCTGGGTCTAGGGTAAGGAAGCCCCTCAGTGCAACTGATGCTTTTGCCAGATCAATCCTGATAACAAAATCAAGAGTCACTAACACAGCCCAATAAGACAATTATATTGTTCCTCTAACAGTATTCTATTGTTCTTTTACTTTTTGCAAGGTATTTTTTCTGCCTCTGTAACAGTGCCTTAATATACAACTATATCCCACACATGGCAATGGCACACATTAAGCCAATTGCAAAATAAAGGAGGATGTTCCATGAGGTTTCAAACTGCAGACCTTTCTGAAACAGGGAGAACTTGGAGAAATCTGTCCCCTCCAATCCTTGCCATTCATTTCAGTGTCCATGCTAATGTAACTGCTTACACTGCTTACAGGAGCAAATATGAGTAATTTGGGATTCCTCCCTGCCATTCTTGCAGGGAAAAAAGTCACTTTTTTTTCATAGCCACCAACTCCTCCCCGGCTTATCCTACCTGTAACTAAAAGAAACATTTGTAACATCCATGAA
The DNA here is from genome assembly GCA_013398615.1 of Brachypodius melanocephalos. Taxonomy (NCBI): domain Eukaryota; kingdom Metazoa; phylum Chordata; class Aves; order Passeriformes; family Pycnonotidae; genus Brachypodius; species Brachypodius melanocephalos. The sequence goes on along the minus strand of VZSR01000028.1, from coordinate 2,974,135 downwards.
TCTAGTCTAGTTAATTATTTTTTGAGCTTCTGTCTTTTCATTCCCACTCTTAATCTGTAATGCAGAAGCCCCAGATAAGCCAAGAAACCTGTTCACTCAGCTGTCTCAAACCTGACTAGGCAATGCATTCATATGAAAAGTGAACCTGATAGAAGCATTTGTTGTTCTCCACCCCTCTTCACAGTCCCACCTCAAAAAACCAGGTCAGCTCGTACATTTGTCTCACCTCTTGATCCCACAAACAGCAGCAGAGTGCAAACACCAGACAGAAATAAGTACCAAAGGTCTGGATGCATAAGTACACATTCTTAGAGTATATCAATTAAATCATCAACAGCAAATCAAAATGTGCCACAGAAAGGAGAAAGGAACATCATATACACAGATTATATATATACACCTTTCAAATACAAATATGTTTTACCTGTCAAAGGCTGAGACTGTACTGATAGACAGCAAAAAATAGAACAAACTTTGAGCTGGGTATGCTATTGTCTTATACTGCTCAAGCAGGTTAGAAACCATGGAAAGCTCATTTCCTGCCAAAATGTAGATAACCACGATGTTCCATACAGCATAACCAGCAAGGAAGCCATGGGTGAAGAGGCCCAACACCCTGGATGGAAGAAAGGACATTAGACCAGTTTTAACATCTTGAATTAGCTATAGATAGAAAAGGCCTAGGAATCTACCTGTTCAACCCTGCTTTTCAAGGCTTTTCAGAGATTGTTTCTGAGTGCTTTTTCTGATTTGATTTAAAAAATTCTAAGCAAGAGTTCTGTTTCCTCCCATCACACCAAACTGCACCAGAACCTGAGCACTTAAAGGAAACAAAGATGCTTTGCCTTCCCTTCATTACAGCCAGAGGCATCAAATACTTTCACTTGTAGCTGCCTGTAGTTTCCCAAGACCACTGCCCCTTACAGTTACACAATGTTCTAACTTGTCCCCAAGGCAACCTTTTCAGTATCTTCATTATTAAGGAAAAGCTTGAGCAGGAAGCCCAGGCTTCCAGCTAAAATACACCACAGAAGAAAATGGCTATTACCTTCCCATTCACTACCACAACACAACTGCACAGCAAAAAAATAATGTTTTTGCTATTATGTGCAAGCTTATTCCCCCAGTGCAAATTTACTCCTCCCTCTGTCCCACCAATCAGGATTTTTGAGAACTGTCTGAATTCAGGCATTTTAATTCTGGTGATACACATAATGGGTCAGTCTTATTTTCTAACACATTTCTGTAGGTGACTAATGTTTTGGTTATCTGCTATTGAGATTTTGTCTGAATCTTTGCAATATGGCTTTCTTAGTTATTCCTTTTCTAAGCTGTATTTCACATGTGATGTCTAAACTAGAAATACATAACCTTGACAAGAAGTACCAAAAGCTAGAAGACTGATAAACTTTATATCTGTTGAATCCTGTACCACCATTTATTGGCAATATCCAAAAGAAATAAAAATACATCACAACTACAGAGAAAACACACTAATTTTCAGGGAGAAAAAAAATTAACCCCAAACCAAACCCCTGACCTATGTTTGTTTACATCAGAACATTTATTTTTCACCTGAAACTTCGGTGCACTGAGAGGGCAACATCTCTAGTAGTCCATGACGCCTTCACATCTAGAAGCACATTGATATTTTCAGTGGTTTTAATCAATTCTGCACGGTCAGCTGCCTGGAAACGCCCTGAAAGGATAGGGAAATCAGTTTTAGAGAGCTCTGTTTCCTTTCACCATCATTTCTACATTAATGCTTACTAGTGTTAAAAAGCTGTTAGCATTAGAATTTCCTTTAGAAAATTTCTTCTCCCCACTTCCTGCCCTTTGCCAGCTTACACAGATACAGGATGCCTCTGAGTGATGCATCCTGGTGGATCAGGCTATGGAGCTAACAATGTGCAAAGCACTTTGGGAAATTACTCAGTGTTCCTGAGAAAAAAAAATGCAAACAAAACAACAGAAGAACACAAATGCCCTGCAAAAAACCTCCACTTGAAAGACTTTCTGTAAGTAACAGTTTCTTCTCAAGGTACTGTGATAATATTCAGTCAAAAAAGCTCAGCTGGGTACTTTGAAACCTTTTTCATCCTCACCAAGGAATTAAAAAATTTAACCAAATATAGCAGCACAGCAACACCGGCATTTACTGTTAAAAAATTATCATGTGTATTTATTACCAAATAATTTTTGTTTTGGAAAACTTTAAAAAGAATTCTTCCTAATACTACAGTATTTAGATTTTAGATACAATCATGCTACTTCTAATTCCAAGAAAGCTCTTAAATTACTTAAATCACAGTATGAACTCACGATTTTTTTCAACAAACACTTTGCTGACAGGCTGACTAATTCCAGTGGGAGCAGCAAACACAGGCTGGTGGTCTGGGCTCTTTCTGTGCTCATCTTCAATGATGTCTTCCTCCTCCACTTCCAGCTCATTGGAGCTCACTTCGGCTGGCCGAGGTTTCCTGTTGGCACAGAACACACAGTGGGACAAAGAAAGGATAGGAGCAGTAATGTGTGAAATCCAGACCCCTATGAACATTTAACATGTCTAACCTGCCTGATAAGAACCCATCAGGCTATGAGCTGTATAATATTACTCTGTTTATAATTTTAAGGGCTAAAGTTCCCATTGAGTTACTTGACTAAAACCATAGGACTAATTCCGTATCAAGAGATTAACTATTAGAAGACATTACAACAATAGGGAAAAAAATCACTAACTTTCATAAAATTAAGATAGTAAGAATGATAGAAAGCAGTTCCAAATTCTAATTTTTTCATGTCCGTGACTGAACTACCAAAAGGCTCATGAAAATGTATTTAGAGCTGTGATGCATCCAGGTATACATAGAATGAAGAGGTGAAAAAAGTTCAATCTTAACCCTGGAAAGAAATACACACAGGCTGAATGGTATTGTGGGCTTCAAGACTTTACATTTTTGTCAAAGGACAACGTAAAATATTCCCCAGCCACGTTCACTGTCACAGTTATTCCAGATTGAGAGCTATACTAGTTTTGTCTCACTTTGTTCTTTTTTTCTGTTTGCGGGTCACCGTTCCTTCAGCTTCGGGGACATCCACACCATTTCCATTCTGAAACAGGGATGCCACATTTTGCTGGGTAAAAGAGGTCTCAGAATCTGAAGATTAAAGAAAAAACAACATAAAAGTTTCAGAGCTTTCATAAAAATGGAAATACATTCACCTAAATACATAAATAGTTATTACATAAAAAGAGTGGCCAAAAAAGTCATGATCTGAGCTTTGAATGATGTAAAGCATTATAAAATTTTCAAAACTGTATATCCATTATTTTCATAGAGGTTTGCACCCTGTGAAATCTGAAACCTGAAAGTGAAACTCTTAGATACCACTCACCCAAGAGATTACTTTCAGCTGTTTTAGGTAAAGAAGCACATGAAATGTTTTAAACCTAAATACACGTTCTCCAATAATATTTCTGTGTTCCCAAGTTTTACTTACTGCTCTTTCCCATGTACAACTATCTCACGTACCAGTGGGTGCTTTCTTCTTCTTGCGTTTCCTCTGAGGTGGGGCATCAGGAGGTTCAGGAGTCAGGGGCTCGCTGCTTTCAGACTGCCGACGAACTGCTGCTTGCACAATGCCATCTAAAAACCACAGGGAAACACCCAGCAGCCTGAATTCAGAGCCACCGAGAAACAGGCAAAGGAAAGCTGCCATTTACTGCAGTGTTGCCCAGCTGAGCAACAACTGAGATGAAAATGCATTGGCAATAGGAAATATAAGAGTTGGGAATCAATGATGAGAAGTAGAAACACACAAAGGCATTTCATTGTAACAGTTTCATGCTCAGGAGGGAATTCGAGTATCCAAGAAGCAGCACAATTCCCATTTGGGCAAGCAGAAGAGGACTGCCTGAAAAAAATCCATCACTGGAAAGAACTACACCTCTACATTTCTCTTTTCTATGTGCAAAGATTATAATGCAAAAGCCAAGAAAAAATTAATAGTTTATTACAAGGTGCTCCACACAGACATGTGCTAAGGCAAAATGGCATCACGCCAAAGGAAAACTTAAATGCTAAACATACAGCACAAGAATAAAGAAGGAGCAGAAAAAAATCCACTGAAGGATATTTACACCAGTCTGAGAGATGAATTATGATACATTGGAGGAATTACATCTCCATGAGAGGTTAACATGAATTCATATTATACTGCAGTAGCATCAACTTGCATGATCAGATGCAGAAAGAAAAAAATTACTTCTCCATTTTATATCACATCTGTTTTTTAATCGCGCCTTCAAGGACTGCAATTTTTATGATAACAACTGAGCCTTTGTTTCCACTTCAAACTCGGGTTTACCCACCTTTTATAAACCTACAGTGTGCAAAAATGCAAAATTAACCAGCAAAGTAAGGGCAAAATGTGTATTTGGCACCATCTTTCAGCTCACTGCAAACAACAGTAAACAAAACTTAATCCTTAGGATACCCTGCTGGCAACAGCTCTGCTTGTTGCATTTAAAGGTCTGTCAGTGAGGCCTCACTTTTAAACAAATAAAGGAGGTTTATTCATCAAACTTATATATGGATGCAAATCAACTGCTTACAGAAATCCACTTGACTCTATTGACATGTTCTGCTTTATCAAAATAGATCAGACTTACAATCTTGCTTAAAACAATATGTTTGTTCTGCAGATCTGCTTCTTGTAAAAACACAAAGCTCTCATACTAATAATCATTTACAGTCAACCCTTCAGTGATAATGGAGTGATTAACTTGTAGCTTTATTTGGCCAAGGACTGAAACTGAACCAGACTGCTAAATGAGTTTTATCTTAATTAATTCAAAAAATCAAGTGCTTAACACATTCAACATAAGCAGCTTACAGCTAGAAATGTCTATTTAATGAATTATGCAAACAAGTTAGAATGGAAAAAATTGCAGGAATAAAAGAACAGTTTTCAGTCTCGGCAGGACCTTACCTAATGGAGTCTTTCCTTTGGATTTCCTTTTTTTGGGACGACTGAGTGGAATTTCATCTGCATAACAAAAAACAGAAGTATGGGTACACAGCAAGGAGAAACCTCCATTTCCTTTTTATAACAGCCATCCTACTGTAAGTTAAGAAATAGATTATTTTTTACAAATTATGACATCTTTTGTTTTTACAGGTAATATGACAATTCACCAGTTCACACAAGAAGGAGGAGTACAGAAGATGGCAGGAAAACAGGGTAAGAAATCTGGGTAAGAAGTCTGATGTGCAGCAAAGGCTCAATACACACATGCATGTATGTTAAGTGGTAAATTGAAATATCCTGAATAATGCACTGAAAAATAAACTTATTGTTTAAAGCACAGTGGCAACATTTCAGTTACCTTGATGGAAATAGCAAACTGTAAAGAGAAAGTGAAGAAAAACAACAGTTCTAACAATGCACGGGTATCCAGTTTAAATAATCAGCCTGCATTTAGGAAAAGTACAAGGCTCTATCTTTGAAGAGAGAATGAGTGGCACCAAAAGGTACTACCAATGTTTGTAGCTCTCTTTAATTACTCACCTTGGCTTCCACTTCATATTGAAGACGAAAAGTTGTTGACAAGCAGTGTAAAAAGATGAAAAGAAAGTTAATTTTGAATCAATTACAATTCACAACTGTGAAATTCACACAGCTGCTTTTATGGTTAATTTCCTTATCCCCTCTCCTCTCTATGAGCAGTTGTGTATAACAGGGTTAAGGGTATGAAGCAATCAGCAAGATTCAACATTTTGTTGGTGACTATGCACAATTTCTTGATTGGCTAGCTGTGGATCAGATTAAAAGCTTTAATCACCTGGCTAATTAAAACTTGTCTTACTGCCTGGTATATAACAAACCAACAAAAGTTATGAAACATTTGAGCCCATACATCACTAAAAAGACACTATCTGTCAACAATCATAAACATCACATTTACTTGCAGGTACTTTGAAGGAATTCTGAAGTACCATCTCATAAAAACTATATAAGTGCTTTTCCTTTCACCCTGAAAAAGCCCTTTTTTTTGCATATGCTTCATCAAACTAACAGATATCTAAATCTCTATTAAAGAATATCTAGCCTAATTCCAGAAATTCCTGTTTTAAAGGATTTGTGAATCAAATAAAGTAAAGAACACAAAATAAAAGAAAGAGAGAAGAAGAGATTAAAACGGACAACAATTAAACTATACTAGACATTAAAACTGGAATATTTGCTTCTCCTGATGTTATTACTTTCAAAATCTGCAGTACAGCATCATGACCAGTTCCACAGAATGCAATGATTTTACCTTGGCACTGGAGGAAGGGCACGAGGCGGGCACTGAAAGACAAGAGAGAGACAAAAGTCAGCTTCTGCCAGGATGAAACCACCTCTCAGAAAACAGCTTCAGATCAGGACATCCAAGGTATGCTTTGCCCTGTATGCCCCCTAAATGGCCAAACATTCCTAATGGAGATGTTACATAAAAGCATGATGTAAAAGATGCTGGAATAATATGCCTTTACCAGAGTTCTGATGGGCACTGCTGTAGGAACATACAGCTAACCTCTGTGTGTGAAGCACAGCTTACATTCCAGCTTCAATAATTATCACTTTTCATGTAAGGTACCACTTTCATCAGAAAGCTTATTAGTCATTCTATTTAAATATAAAATATTGCAATAATTTATGCATTCAATATAATTGTGCAGAATACAATGTGAGCTGAGTATTTTCTATTAATAAAGCTGTAAATTCCAAACAATAATAAAAACAATAAAAGGAAATAAGCTCACTTATGAAAATACCTTTTAAAGTATTATCAAATATTATTTTTCCATATAATTTTGAACATATTTACCACCTAAAATCTACAAGTATCTCCTGATAATAATAAATTGAAACTGAACTCATACCTTTCTCTCATCTAGAAAAAGGAGTTAACTTTCAGATTTTATACTACACAATTATATTGAAAATACATACGCAAAGAAGTAATTCCCATGCTCAAAAAATTCAGATACCAAAAATAAAAAGGGCTGTAAGACTGGTTAAGACTCAACATCTGCAAACTTACCACTTGTTTCTTTCCCATATCATTTGAAGTCGTTTCCTGAAAGAGGCACTGTGAACTGGTCTATGCTCCCTCACGCTGCTCACATTGAACCTCAGCTAATTCTGAACTAAAAATAAACTTCAGGCAGTCAGGATTAGCTGCATGTGAACTCTCCTGCCCCTGGGTCAGGACCCAGAACTACTCCCTGTTGAAACAACGGCAGGTTGTTCAATGGCAGCAAATGTTACTTGCACTAAAACGCCCTTGACTCTGCATGCTGGTACAGGTTCCTATAAGCAAATTTTACATTGATTTGTTTACCCAAAGCAAAGGAGATGCCTCATGCAAGGAAGGGTTTGTGGGATTAGACCTCAAATCTCTCACTTGGATTTTGGCCATGCTGAAGACTGACAGCAAGTGCCATTTACACAGGTAAACTGCACACCCTAAGTAGCACCCAGCAAACTGGTGGTGTCTAGTCACACTATATTGGTGCACCATAAGGGAAAAAATACTGGTAAAGGTCAGATCTCATTACTTTTATAGTTTTCAACATTCTAATGGCAGTAAATATTACATGTTTAAGATTCTTGGTATTTAAAAAGCCTAGAAGCCAAAAACCCCATAAAACCAAAGAAAAGCCACAAACCTTTTATACAGCATTCACTGCCTATGCAGTAGTAATTCTGTACTCTGTAGTACCTCTCTGTTTTATTACCTTCTACAAAACAACTGGCAAGCGCATTGATTTCTGTTTCATTTATTCCCTGCAACACAGGAAACCACATGCAAGCAGCCAGTCGTGAATACTCATCTGTCCATCTGTGTGACAGTCCCCAGCTCTGCCATAGAGCTTTGGTCTATTTGCAGTTTCACAGAGTCTGAAGTAACTCACGCCAAACTTCACAGAAAAGGTGAGTTTGGGGACAGGTCCCCATGGACATTTTGTTATGGACGGAAGAGCCGGTGAGTGCTCTAATATGCCCCCAAAATGCTGCCCCCGAAACCAAGAGACTCCCACAAACCAGGCAGCCACTGCCTCGGTCGAACCCTGTGTTTGCACACCTGACCCAGGCCACAAGACGGTAGGATGCACCTGGAAACTAAGGGGGGAAAACGATCTACCCAGCTCCCCGGGTGTCCACTGCAGGATGCTGAGAAGGAAAGGTTTAAATGTCCAGAACGTTTAAAAACACTGAAGCAGCCTTTACAGATTTGTTAAAGCCTTGCAGATTTTCTTTTGAAAGATTTATAGGAAAAAAAATACAAGGAGGAAATGCTTGCTTGCTTCCGCAGCAGAGATGGGCAGAAATGTGGCAGCCTGCGACCGGTTCCATTCCCGCCTCCCGCGGGATGCAGCGGGGCGGGCACCGCAGAGGAGCGGGAACGTAGGAGCCGCGCTACCAAGGCGCTCCGCTACCAGGGTGCTCCGCTCCCGCGTCGCGCTTCAGCTCCGCCTCCCTGGAGCAGCTGCTGCCGCGGAGCGCCCCGTCACATCCCTTCAGCAACAGCGCTCAGGCGAGCCGAGCTCCCGCCACCCTCCAAGCCCCCCGCGCTGCAGCCCCACGGAGCCGTTCGCGCCCCCCGCCCGCTCCGGCCCCACCGCCCCCTCACCGCGCCGGGGCCCGCCCGCCGCACCGCCATGGGCCGCGCCCGCCCAGCTCCAGCTCTGCGGGGAGGAGCCGCTGCTCCTTCCGCCCCGCGCCGCGGCTGCGCCCCCCCAGCGCAGAGAGGTCCGGCCTCCCCGGGATGTCCTGGCTGCGCCTTCTCGCCCGTGGCTCGCTTAGCAGGGATTCCAGCTCCGCGGCCTCGAGCGGGACTCGTCGTCTCTCGGGCTGCAGACAAGCAAAATCAAGGGAGAAAGGGTTCTGGTTGTAGCCAGGGTCTAAATGAAGCAATCGGAAAAAACAAAACACCCCAAAACCCCACCAAAAAAGTAGGAAATAATACATGGAAAAAAGACAGAGTAGACAAATACTAGACTAGGCAGAAGTGGGGAAGCTGGTCATGGACCAGCAGCACAGAGCTGGCTGCTATCTCACCTTCTGCCAGTACTTACCGTCCATGTCAATGACACACTGGGGCTTCGGTCTCTCCCATTTTATCTTTACACAGGGAATACAAGCCCTGGCTCTAGAACAAGCAGGCTGAGGACTGTAATATTTGACTCTAAATAACCTCCTTCTAGACTGCTAAACTCGCTTTTGTTGATTTTCTTCCGAGATGAGGTAGGCCAACAAAACCATCTGTGTACCTCAAGGGGCAAGACAGCTACAACTATGAGGTGAAGAGAGTGAGGAACTTAGTTGCCAGAAGCATTGCACCCTTTGATGAGGAGACCCTGCTACTACAGACCAAACCACTAACAGAAAGGGTTTCTGATGATTTTCCACTTTGGTAAGTCCACATTCTGTCAGTTTGTACTCACTTGAGTTGATGAAAGAGCAGAAAAGGTATATTATTGTATGTATTATGAAGATAACTGGGTTTTGGAGTAATTCATATTATGCCAACACCACTCCTATCTTAACAGGTAAAAAGGATTAGTAAAAAAACCCAATACCTTCATAAATAACACTCCTGACAGACACTATTAAAAAAAAAAAAAAAAAAAAAAAAAAAAAAAAAAAAAAAAAAAAAAAAAAAAAAAAAAAAAAAAAAAAGAGAGAGAGAAAAGAGCACATTCTGACTTAATATCATTTGTAAGGCTGCCAGAATGTAGAGGGATCACAGAACCAGAACAAGCATAATAAAAAGAAAGGACCTTTCTAAACTTATGTGCAAGTACATAACACAGATACATGCAACAAAATAGATTTTTCTTTATTCTTGTAATTAAGTGCTCACAGTATTTCCTTTCTTTTTTGTACAAAAGTGGATGCAACTGTAACATAAAAAGCTCAAGAGCTACACAGAACATAGATGATTATATCTCCCGTAACAGCTTCTTTCCTAATCCTCTTCCAAATCCCTCACATACAAAGATAAATTCTTGCAATCCTGACATTAGGATTATTCGTGAAGTAAAACATAAGCTGTAATCTTTGTGGAGCTGCCTGCTGCTCAGAATTAGGGCTGAGTGTCTGAGCATATCCATACTGCAGGGACCCATTGGGGCTCGTCCTGTGCACGATGCACTGCAGACAGCAGCTGCGCAGATGCTTCTTGTAAATTGTCATTCACAATCACGTGATCAAAGAACTGACCAAACTGAGCTTCCATTTTCTTAGCTGATTCTTCCATCTCCTGTAAATCTTCTTCCTGTGAGACAGAGGAAGTCCATAAAACTTCAGTGTTGTGTAGAGAAACATACCTGCACAGCATCTGCAAAACACCTTTGGCCACATTAACAAGAGATGAATAGATGATGTCAGTCTGCTTTATTTCATTTACAATTTGCTATAATAAAGTACATCTGCTACAGTCAGTTCCAGGTCTCAAAAACAGAGCTGCCTGCCATATGCACCTTGTGTCTCAGTATGCTCCATTTGCCCTAAAAAATTTACTATAATGATAAGTGCTGGCAGAGAATATTAGGGACTGGAAGGTAAATTTACTAATACTTGTGTTCTTACTCCAAATTTTAGTTTATTTCCCCAGTGTCCATATTACTTTCTGTCATAGCAATCATGAATCATTTCCACATAAAGACTGAGGTCTCCAAAATGTTAAGATGCTAAATTTGATGATGATTTGCATGGAAACGATTGTGTCAAAGTGCTGTATATAATCTAAATATAAGATAGGCATTTCCTGCAAGCAGGATCTGTGATTTATCTACAGAACTTAGAAGTATAGGATTGATACTGTCATTAAGCATACATGAAATAATAATACATTCTTATAACTGTGAAAAAATAATAATACTACTGAACAAAGCACATTCCAAGTATTTCAGTGCAAACAGTATATATGTGTTGACTCAAATATCGACACAAGGCAGCTAATTAAAACAAAAATATGGAAAATAGCTTCTCCATTTTGAAGATATTTGGAAGCAAAATGCCTCAGCCCCCTAGATTACAAATTACAAGTCTTATGCTTCAAAGCCAGCCTGGAAGGGGGAAAGAAATCTCAACAAAATCCACAGAAAAACAAAAGAATAATGAGATTTGATACTAAAGACATGGTAATATTTTAAGAGCTATCAATGTAGCATAATAGAATGCATTATGGTCTAATAACAGAATCTCAGATTTGTAAACTCCATCTCTTTTATTTCCAAATCTCACCTTGAACTTCATGTTCACATAATAATCTGTAATGATCCTGGCATTTTTACGAGTCTGCCTCATGCAACCTATGCTCGGTGGCTTGATGAATATGATGTAGGGCTTTAACTCATGGGTCCGGGCTATTTGTATACCCTGCAAATGAAGAATAAGATGAAGTATTTCAAGTGTATTCATCCCAGTTTTACTCCCATAAAAAGCCAGTTTACAACCTACTGTTATCCCCAGGCCTAGGAGACACTTTTTTCAGGAATACTTACTTCAAAAAGGTGTCACTAATAATCTCTGGAGTGGACATTGTAAACCAACTGCAGCATACAATCACTTATTTCTGCTTGGTAGCCCTATCAGGAGATGCTTTCAATACCAGTGAATGATGGAACAGTGTCATTAACAGATCTCTACAATCAACCACATTAAAGATGCATTTGAAACCAGTTTTTGTTTTTAACTGTAAGGGAGCTAATTTTGGAACAAGTACCTCTTTATTGTTCCATGCTGGAAGAAAGTTTCAGAACTCCTTTACTGCATAACATTTCCTAATGCTAATAAGTGTTTTTAAATTACTGCAGAGCAGTGGAGGGAATAAAAAAAAGAAAGAAAAAAAAAGAAAAGCTAAAGAAAATTGTAGCATGTAAACTTGGTCAAACCACTAGATTTAAAATAAAGTATGCTACTCAGCACTAGTTCTGCTACCTCACTGTCCTTACTTAATACCCTTTCCAAAACTTGTCCTTTAAACTCACACCCTAAAAAAATTGGGAGTGGCACTTTTGTCCAAGTGGCAAGATTACACACAAAAATAGAAAGTAAAGAAAAGTGAATAGCATCTAAGTGAAGAAACAGGTTACTAAGAGCTGTAATTTCTGGAGAGAATTACAGGCACAAAGGCATGTTAAATTTTCAACCTTTTCTTGATTACTTTAATTGTTGCTGCTTTTACCAAAGGGTGTTCTGATATTGCTAACAGAAGGACAGAACTCTCAACTAATGGGGCTTGGAGGAGGAAGAAATCCCATGCAACAGTTCTCCATATGAAAGACTAATCCTTACTTTAAGTAAGTATGAAAACTCATTTCCATTCCATCCAAACTAATAATGCAGCTGCTGGCTTGGTAAGAAATGCACTGTCTCAACATACTTGTCACTGTAGTACCACCAGCACCCCCTAAGACACATGAAAAGAACAATCTGTCCTTAATAAGCACCATGAGGTAAAGTGAAAAACAACACAAAGCAACTAACACTGTACCAATGGCTCAAGAATGTAGAAAAGATTATTTTTTCTTCCAGAAGATTCCCTGCCCCTTTACCACTCACCTGTGGTTCTAAATCTATTACACAGATCTTCCCTGCATCCAGGACAGTTCGCACTGCATCAATACTGGTACCATACAGGTACCCTTTGTACTCCCCATATTCCAGCATTCTGCAACAATGGTGAGGAAAAAGGAAAATGAAAGAGCATTTGAGTTTCAAAAAGTTTCCATTTAAAGATGAAATCTTCAAATATAATCCAGTGATCAGGACTGAATGATCATAAAACCTAGTGAACACTGTTCACCTTTGCTCTTCCCTGCTACTCTGGACACAAAAAAGCATTGCAGTTTAACATCTCCAAAACATGCATTTTTTACTCATCATGGTTTTATGAATTTTGTGTGTAGAGGTAGTGATTTTGCTTGTCAATGCTTGTCAATTACATACTACAAATAACTTCTTAAATCTGAAGATCTCAAAGCACTTGGCACAGCTCGAGTGTCACTTCTGTAGTGCTGAGCTGGTCTGTCTTAGAGATTATTGATGCATAGGAAGGAGCAGACACTTTTGAATATTTAGCCCTTACCGTTCAACTACTCATGTGTCATCACTACAGACGTCCTGCAATGGAGTTGTAGGTCACAAACAGGTGTGATTCACTGTTAAATTTTCAAAAGCAGTCTGGTTTCCAGGGGAATTAAACTCATAACTTACAACACATCTAATGAGCTCAGGACTCAGAGAGAGAGAGACCCCACTTCCTTTTAGAAGGATTCTGAGATTAACTGTGGAGGGGCTATTTGCAACTGCATGAACACGGTCTTTGAAGAAACACAAACACAGTAAGAGTGGAGGAGCCCAAACTTGGCACCTAACTACAAAACTGTATTTTCTTGAATCATGTTGCATTTTAGGTAGTAAAAATCTAATTTATCTCTCCTGCTCACCTGTGGCTGTACACCATATTTTCAAATGTTTCTTTTGATATGTAGTGATATTCACGACCATTCATTTCATAACTTTTCTGAACACGAGTGGTGTCTGAAGGAAGATATAACACACAAAAGCAATCAGCTGCAACAAAATTATTTTAACTTTATAAGTGAAAATAAGAACTTAATGAAGAACTATCAATCATAATATCAATAATATGAGCAAAATCTGGAGCAAAAGCCCCATATACTGTAATGGTTTGCCAGTGACAAGTCATTGAAAGTTATCAAAGTACAACTGTATTTCTTGGAATGGAAGAGTAGTTTAATCCAAATAGTTGTGATTCAAAGCAATCAGGAACTGCCTTGGAACTGTTTGCACAACTCTTTTTACTCCTCAGAGGCAAAATTTTTAAAAGTTCATTCATAAAAATCCCACAAGGTTCCCACACTTGCACCTTCCCCTTATCTGGGATCTTAAGCACTAAGTCCTGGATTTTCCACTGGCTTCAGATACATAATTTCCAGTTTGGTTATCTAAATTACAAGAACCAAATAAGCACAGGTAGAAATAATTTCAGTTGTTACGTCAGAAGTTAAGCTGCATAAGTCTCATCTGAGACTAGAAGGCTAATAAAGCTGCAAAGCCTATTAAGCACCAACTTATGTTGTCTTCATTCTCATATCTGAGCATTTAAACCCTAAGAACTTAAAACATGTCCAAGAAACATTCTTTTTTTTTAAATCTAGGAAAAGCAAACACCAAAATGAAACCAAATCATGCAGATAACTTTTCACCTCTATAAAGCTTTTAATGGTTTCAGAAGCTGGAACTTGAACATACCTTTGTCTGATTTGCCAAAATAAGAAGTATTTTAAACTAACCCTTATGAAATCAAAGCCAGTACTGGCTTTCAGCAGAGCTGAAGAAACAGCCATAGAGCAGGGAGTGTATGAATACACAAAGGCAAAAGGAAGGTGCTTGGCATTTCCTATTCGTGTTTGAATTGGGGTAGTGGAGGAAAGAGGAAAAACATCACATACGAGGTGTGGCACTTTGAAACTCTCGTGGGTTACTTGTGATCAGCCTTCGCCGTAGCTCATTCACACCAACTCCTGCAGGACCTGGAAAGTTGGAAAAGCAGCAAATATTCCTGACAGGGTACAAATCACTCCCCAGCAATACAGCCAGGAGGCAACTCAGCAGTACTATTTTAAAAGAAAAAAGCTTATCAAATACTTCCAGACTTAGAAAGGACAGTGGATTTGCCTTTACTCAGTTTGCTTTATCAGGACCATAGAACAATGCAGAAGAGCAGCTTCCCTTCAGTCACTACAAATAAAGTCTCCTTGAAAGCCTGCAGACCACTTAATACAGTATGTCCTATAACAAGCATTATTAAAGGCATCTTTCCATACTCTCCATGATTGAGATTGTTCTAGTCTGGAGTTAAATATCTTTCTTAATATCGTCATATCTAAGCACTTAACATTGGTTGTAGAAATGCCTCTTGTAAAGATGTTTTCTATTAAGTTATCAACGTTTTCTCATCATTTTCAGTCCCAGCTGAATATAAAACTGAACCACTTCCCTAATAAAATCCATTATCAATCAGCATTTGTAACTGTACGTCTTCTTCTAAGGACTTTATGTTGTTTTTAAACACCCACTATCTCAAACACAGATGATAACTACATCGAACTTTAACCCAAATAATGGGCTCAAATTACAGTAATTCTTGAAATGTTGCTTTGAGAGCTGCCTACACAGACAGCAACCACTGCAGTGAGCAGCAGGAAACCCCAGTGGATCAGAGCATGTGTGACTGCTTCCTCTCCTCTGGCAGAAGAAGGTGAAATGTGCCCACGAATGTTGTTAACCTCTTACCCACGAGGATAATGAGTCTGTGCCGGTCTGTTGGGTGCCGCTGGTACCTGACCACCTCTTCATAGGGAGCAGCCAGGGTGCTGTAGCAGCTGCTGGGGCAGCGGGAGTAGCAGGACTGCTGGTTGAGCTGGGCCTTCCTGCGGCACAGCCGCATGCTCCTGCGGAATCCAGCTGGAGGGGCAAAGGGACAGCACTGGAAAATGCACTCGACACGCAGGCAACCAGTTCTGTAGCCCAAAGGGGCTCTTTCTAAGGCACACAACATACTACCTTTTCTGAGCTTTTTGAAAGGTGAAGGTTAGTGAATTTCATTGCTGCACTTGATAGACAGCTTGGTAGAATCTCTGAGCATTAAATGACAGCTACAGAGTAGGTAAAATCCTGCTGAAAGTCACCTGAAAATTAGCCCAGAATTCCAAAAGATCCCCAAAACAAGCTGAAGGAGAAGTGTCTGACTACCTGAGGCATCCCTAGGAAGCAGGTAAACTTTTTGTGATAGTGTAGGTGGTTTGCTCTCATGAGACAAGTCTGGAACATTTGGTCCAGACTCCAGAATCTGTATTTTAAAGGTCACTATAGTTTAATAACCACAGAGGTAGGTTTGTTGCTCCACTTGACCATCCAACTCTGAAAACTTCACATATAGGTATACTTTTCTAATGAACGCCCTCATGATTTTTCTCAGTGGATGACAGACATCACTTCTGAGCAAAATTAATCGTGAAGCCAAGTTTAAATAGCAGTGGCCAAGTTTCTGTAGAAACCTAGCAGGATGAAAGATATAAATGGAGAGATTGAGCATTATTAGGAGGAAGGAGACTTCCTGTTGTTTGGAAAATAGAGTAAGCTGTATTCCATTTAGTAAGTCTTCAGGTGATATAAAGAACAAAGTGTTTTAACTTTAGACAAGCACTTAATCTAGATCAAGCCCCAAACATTTTACTTATCTTTAGCCATTGCATACCAATAAAGACTCGTTGACCAAATTCACCAAATTCTTCCTCTTCTAGAATACAAAGAACAAATACTCATGAAATAAAGGAGAACAGAGGAAGCTTGAAAGCTCTATGGCAAACAATTATTGCTGATCCCAAGGAAAAACGGAGTTTCAGTAAATATGTGGAAGTATGGTGCCTAATATAATTTTAAAAGCATGATATTCCATAATATGAAATACTAAAATATTTCACATGACCAGTGACCAATTCAAAAGGGTTATTGAAAGAAAAAAAAACATAGTCTTGGTATTTTCTAAATTAAATTTGAAACTTAACATTCTATTTGTTTCATTCCTAAGATATCTAGATACCAGACAATGTTTTGAAATTGAAATTAATGAAAAAATCCTCCACATATTTCAAGCTTTTCAGGTGAAATCTATCTTACAAGGACTCTTCAGTTAAAACAATAACTAACAAGTCAGTAGTTCAAAATCAGAAACAAAAAATTTGTAACTCAGTTGCTGCCCCATAGCATGTTTGGAAAATGCAACTTCTGTCTGCTCATATCTTTCAGGCAATATGAAGACCTGATTTTTATTATTTATTTTTCTTCATTGGATCGGTAATATTTCTGCTCCAGCATGCGAGCCTAACCTGTTTCCTCCAGTGTTTTTTGTCCTCATTCTCAAGCTGTTCCTCATGAAGGCTTCACTAATTCAGGTGAGACCTCTAAAAGTCTGCATCTATTTTTTAAAATTAAATCTCTTGTATAAGGCTCAAACATACCTATTTTCTAATAAATCAATGTTCAGAAAGTTTAGAAAGTATTTGAGAAAGGTGATTAGAACACAAATAATGAAGGGAAAAAATGGTGCCAGTGTTTAGCTTTCTTTTCATAAAGGACTCCTTATTTTCCCCTAATCACACATGTAATTTTCCAAGCTGTGCATTCCCTTTATTTATGCCTTGTTAAAGTAAGAATGATACAGAAGACATAGGCATGTCTTTAAAAGCAGTATTTATTCCAAGGGAAAACATTAATTTCATTTTCAAAGCTTTGAAATGCTTTTAGCACTAGACTCTTTGATTTACAATTATCTCATAAGCATGCAAGTATTGAAAGAAAATTAGATGCACATTACTTGCTCTTTCATGTTTCTACACTCTTCATTACTTGTACCTTTACATTACAGTTTTATTTCTATATGTACTAACAGCTAGTTTATGACTGGAAAAATCTCCTTGGAACAAAACTGCTCATTCAGGGCAATGTTCAGAGTAATGTTGAGCTGACACATGCCCATATAATTTCTATCTTCAGGTCTCTTGAATCATCATTCAAACATATTTCAATATTTCTGCTTTATCTACCCTCTCTTCTATGGTATGGAGAGCAGTATAGGATCCTACAGGGAACAACAAGCAATTCAGCTACCATGTATTGCAAGAAGAGTGCTAAAGCATAAACACAGATAAATTCTATAAGATTACTGCTTACAGGAGACAGGGAGGGAGAAAACAGTTAGTGTTACCTTCTTTAAGCTCCTCTGCACATTCAGATAGAAATAGATACAAAACAATTAGTTTTGAGAAGACAGTCTATACTATGATCTAACAAAAAATCCAACCAGCATTGTCCAATGCATTTAGAGAATGTGGAAAACAGGTACTGCAGACATTAAATCTAAAACAGGCTTCTTTGAGCATGAACTCTCAGTTCCCAAAGAATGCAAGACTCAACTGCAGCATCTGTGTCAGTGTTGTAGTGCAAAATACATCTGCAACTACTGGTTAAAGTGGAATGTAGGATAGCAGATATTTGCACCTTTATTCCTCTGACCGTGTGCATACAGCAGGGAGCTGACTCAGCACTGAGCAGTGAGCAGGATTTCCAACAGTAATCCCCAAGTGCAGCTATCAGAAACATCCTAGTCTGATAACAAGACTGCCCTGCAGACCTGCTCATTGTTCTTTAAAAGCCTTGGACACTCCTTGAGAGGTAGAAGAGAACAAACCACTTGTGATAAGAGAAGAAGGTGCAGAAAGAAGAACTGGCAGAAGAACTGGCAAGTAGAGACCTTGTGGAGAAAAGCAAATACAAGGTAAAATGACACTCTTCTCCACAAGATTACCAAAGACCTCAAATGAGAAGTTTAGCAGTACTTTTATTTTAGGGGAGAAATTATTTCTTTTAGAAGACTTAAGTTTTGCAGAACTCTCAACGTGCTATAAATAAGCAGCTGCTACCTAAATGAAAAACAAAACAAAAAAACTCCATATCATCTTGGTTTTAAAAAAAATCATCTTTGTTATTGATTGTATTTTTTATATACAAATAATGAATTTTATAAGTGTTTTTCTTTCCTGTATGCCAGCCATGCCCATAATCAGGAATCCAGAAGCAGCTTTCCTCTTTACCACATCAACTCCTACAGGCACTGGGGATTCAGGCCTCCGTATTACCGAAGGTAATCCAATTATCTGCTGACATCAGTGCAGGCCCTGCTGTCACAGCTTGCACGGCTACAACTGATGAGGGCTGGATAAACAGATCTGCTACTGATGCACGAGAAGAAACATTCACACTCCTGGGATAAGAGGACAGAAACCTTACTACTAAGGTAACCAGAGAACAAGAGGAATACTTAAAGCAACAGGATTTTACATAATGGCTTTTCAAGACAGAATGGCTTCTGAAGCTAAAGTGGCATTTTGGTTTTTGCCACCCGCTTGTTTGTAAGACACTTGCTCATCTTTGGACATCCTTCTCACAGCAGAACAATAGCAAGGAATTTAGAGTTAGGTCAGAGGAACTTACCTGACTCAAATGTTTCTTCATCTTGTTTAGTAATCCAGATAGCAAAGATATTAAAATAAATTCAATATTTAATTCTTTTCCTTCTAATGAATATCAGAATCAGAAATCAGTTTTCCAGCTTCTATCAGTCTGTCTGACATATACTTTCCCCAGCTCCCTCTATCCTGAGGTGGCAAAATACAGCTCATCATACTTGAATTAACTGTTTCATCTCTTTCACACAGTCCTACAGGATCACATCCCTCCATGAGAGCTTCTAAATTACCTTGGAGAAGGAAGAATGAACTGCACTGCTTTAGGGAGCAACTCAAGCTACCAATCTTTACACTCAGTGTTCACAACTAAAAACCTATTCTTGCTCCTTGTTCTCCCAAGATCAGTTTGACAAGGAATTATGTGGGTTCTCCAAGACCACAACCATCTGTGGCATTAAATATGCAATAGGCAAAAAACTATGGTAACTTTACAGCCACAATCCAACACCTGAATCAAAGAGGTTGGATCTCATTCAAGCAGATATTTCTGTGCTGGTCAAAACACTTGACTATAAGCACTGTACACCCAAACTGCAAACAGCTCATTTTAATACACTAATACTAGATGAGGTTTCCAGGGTATGAAAAATAAAATTTTCTACCATTAATTTCACTAGAAGAATGAGTGGTTTTATCTAGGAAATTAGGCTTTTAACTAGCTACTGCCTTGGAGCAAATAAAATAATCTCAGGTGAATTCAGTTACCTGTTTCCACACACTTTTCATCAATCTGCATGTCGTCCTCTACAGATCAACACAAGGGAAAAAAAATTCATCTGAATCAGAAAAACACTGAGGAGGAAAAACACCCTTACAGATCTTACAAGACTGAACTCAGACATCAGAAACAAGATAAGTGAAGCTCAAATCGTCCTTAGACATCTTTAAGGATTTTAACTGTTAACTCCAATTTAGTGAGGTTCCTTGTGTACAGTGAGCAAAAACTCTTAAGTGAGAGCTGTGAAGGGCTTCTGGCAGAGAGACAAATACACCTAACTTGAATTCTCCTCTTGAAATAATGTAAGGTTTAACATGGCTATCAATCTGTTTATGCAGTAGATATCTATTTATTAAGTATTACTATGAGGGAATATAATTTTCTGTCCTACAGCTTTTAAATATCTTTCCAACATGCAAGGAAAGTGTTTTGCTTTTTATTTTTATTATTACTTTTACAAGGAAGGAAAGGAAAAGATCAATTCAGCTCTCTCTCAATCCCCAGACCACATCAATTTATGTGATCACGTGAGCCTGGGCAATCTCACAGGCTCACAATACAGCACTGTTTGTGTTTTGTTCTTGCATGCCCTTCCAGGTAGGTCCAGCAGGAGCTGTATTCCAGTTACAGGGCAATTGTCAGAGTACCTGTCAATCACATTCTGCCCATATGTATCCTTTAAAGAAATACTCTCTCAGAGCTGCTCCAGGAGAGAAAGAGGGAGAACAGAGAAAGAGGAAATTTTGTCTTTCTTTCCTCAAAGAACCCATCAAAAGGTCACTTCCCTGACAGATAATGCACAGCTAAGGTTTCCACTTTAAGACAATGTACGCATCTACTACTTCAGGTGAAAAAAGGCTTCAATTGCTAAGCACACCAAATACCAAGAACTTGGGCTTCTTCTGCGTGTATGTATCAAAATGCCTAATTTCTGATAAATTTTTTTAAAGCCTGTAAAACCATGTGCTGTATTGGTTCCAGGTACAGAAATGCAAGGCTGTCCAGATGTGATTTCCTACCTTCTTCCACAGTGCTTACTGCTCACAGCATATCCATTGAAGCAGTTAAAATGCAATAAAAGTATGGTGAAAGACAGCCTCAGCTCTAGCAATCAGTGCAAGAAGAATGAAACACATTCCCTCTGGGATTTATCATGAGAGAAAAATTTTGTACTTGCATAAAGAATCACAGAAGAAAATGGGGACGGAAGAAACAGGAAAAACATTCTTTTTCTGGGAATAATTGCATATTTACAGAAAATTATAGTTGACAGAGGATAATATTTCTGGATTGTTACCGTGAATAAATTAAAGGGCAGCATAGCTTGTCTTAGACCTCAAGAAAAGAACTTCTGTTATTCTCTCAATAGCTTTGATGGCAAAGAAACATTCTAAACATTGCATGGCACTTCTCAGTGCAGAGCTGGTATCTGTGTCCCTGAAAAGCCAGGCCAGTGCAATTGTCACCTCAAGACTTACAGCCAATTCTCCTAGAGAGAACTGGCTGGCCTAGGGAGCTCCTGGAACTTAGAGACTTCAGAAGAAGTTGAATTCACAGCTTCTTCTCTTATGGTCAGATCCCAAGTGCACTGGAGACAACCATCTCCACCATCAGTACTCCAGGTACAATTATCATTAAGTATTTGTTTTTTTGGGGATAGTTAACACACTTCAAGGTTACAGTATGGCTCCAGAAACAATGTCTTTGAATTAAGCTGAATTGTATAAGCTTCTGTTTCAGTATCCCTGAAACAGAGACAAGATCTTTCTTTCCTGCTGTATTGCTCAAGTAACTTTTCACTCACACATTGATGATTTGAGACAGAGATGGGGCTGGAAAGGCTGAGACCACCAGAATTCTCGCTGCTTCCTACATAGAAATAAATTTATCACAGTTAAAGAAACAAAACAGTCCACAAGCACGTTACGCTCCAGTCAGATTCACTGCTTATGTGTAAGATTGATCAGCAGTGAACTGAGAGAAGACAGCAAGAACTGAAACATTACCAATGGTTTAGCCCACTGCAAAGGCCTGAAATAAAACTAATATGCTATCAGAATTATTCAAATTTACAAATCAGCAGCCCAGAAATATTAAGAGATTATTTTAAAGTACAAAAAGATAAACCATACTGTGGTACAGACTCCTGGAAATGGAAGAGCTTGCTCCTGTTAAGGGAAGTAATACTGCTGCCTCCATTACTACACAGAGCCTCCTGCTTGCAGCCTGAGTCACAATCCAGTTTAATTTCACCTTGCATTATACAGACTGCAGGTAGGTTTATATTTATTACAAAGTGAAGTTTATCATCTGCTATTGCTTGGCCTTATGTTATCCTGAGGGTACCACAGGACATGGGGTTAAAGGATCAGATTGGAAAGTTTGCTCTTCTTTGTTGTAAGAACTCTGATTTGAATTCATGTAGAGTAAAAATAATAGTATATTTATGCAAAAAATAATAAGCAAGAGATCACTGTTCTTCCTTGAGTGTTTGGGGTTTATTCTCCATTCTTTAAATCTGATCTACTCAGTTTAGACTGAAGCTGAAGAGGTCACTCATGCATGGACTTCTTTAAAAACTCCATTCATACTGGACATCTTTTAAAAAATATTATGCTTTTAGTGTCCCACTCTTCCTCTTCCTTTTTTTTTCATCGTAGATGACAGTCCTTTAATAGTCAGGGCCCTCAATTTCCACACATCTTTCAGGTGCTACACTCCACCAGATGTCTTAGCAACCAGCATGGAGACTGGAAAAGTACTGCAAATTTCCTAAATGGCAATTTAAGATTATAGCAGTGATTTCAAAAGCTTGTGCTCACACAGGTGCTCTTAGGGGGAAAAAAAAAGCAAGAAGTCAGAGATCAGAAAGAGGAAAATGTTTGTCAGATGTCACACTGAATCATACAGCTACAAAACTTTAAAAAAATTTAAATAAAGTGTGAATAACTGGCTAATTTTTGAACCAGAAATCAGGAAAATGACGATTTCTTTACCTTTTAAGAAGATGATTTGAGGGTATGAGTCCAGCACAGGCACTGAGATCTGAAACTTTCCTAGCCTGCCACCAGAGAGCATCATTCTGGTCCACGATCTGGAGTATTTCACCCCTCTTGAAAGGCAAACCTGCATCAGCACATGGTATGGCAGGATCTTGCAAAGGCCAGTAATCTGCCATTGCTCGCACATAGAGCTGGTAAAGCAAACACACGAGGGTAAGCAGAAGCCAAGTTTAGAACAGATACAACAAGAGCTTTACAGTCACAGGTCCAGATACTGCATCAACTTCAGTCTAATGATGAAGCCAAGTTTTAAAAACCAGATCAAGCCTTAAACCCTCTCTGTTCATTAAATGAGGAAAAAACCCCATTTGTCTCATACATTATAAGAACTGACCTTCAACCTGTGGATGACTCTGGAAGTGCCTTCATTACACAGTTACATTACTACGTACTGTCTTTACTGCTTCAGCAACAACACATTGATGTCAGCTGAGAGGCAGCCATAAAAGCAAGGTAACACTTTAGAGACTGCAATAAATTCCAGGCAACACCATATCTTTGTATCACACAATTAGGCACTACTGCTATCAGTCTGGAAAAAGAAAAAAATATGTTCCTTACTGTTGTTTGGTTGCTGACAGGCCGATCAGAAACTGGAATTAATTTGAACATAATTGTCCCCTGAGACAGGGCCTAAATGAATAGAAAAGAATTAAAATATGGTTGGTATTCAAGACAAGTAATCAAACATAGATAAGACAAGCTCTACACAGCATGGCTTTGAGGATATTGCAATGTTTGTGTTACAGATAGAATTCAGGTAGACAGAGTCAATGTGACTATACTGTATTTTTTCCAGAAGGAAACTCAAGAATGAAACATCAAAGTTTTGCTAAATATCTTTTAATTTAATGCAACCTATGTTTCATTGTAAGTATATGTCATTTCAGCATTAATTCATACCAGACTTTTCTACTGAAATCTTATTTAAATGAGTGGCAAGGTCGGGTTAGATGGGTGATATAAAGGGGGAGGAACATAATTTAGTAACTAAATATTCCGACAGAGTTTGATTTCTTGTACCTAGAAATGGTGCAACCAGGGCAATAGCACATAGACTTGGTATGATTACACACATCAAATACCTTACTGGCTGGCACTTAAAACTTTGCAGTCAAGAACCCTGAAAAATTGTGGGCAAAATGACAAAACAGGGGCGTCTCAACAGATTTCTTCAGGAGAATTTTGATAATAGTAATTACACTGCCCTTTTCTTGCAAGGTGAAGTGTGGAGCTTACAAGCTCATTCACTCTGCTTTAGTGTATTTTGTAACGTGGATTTTTATTAGAATAGCAGCTTTCTACTACTTTTTTGTGGAATATTAACTGAGTGACACTTCTAGAAAAAATGATGAATCAGTGAATCTGAATAAATTTGTATTTTTCCCAGAAGCTGTAAATGGAATGGTCACAATTAAGTTAATTTCTGTCCAGAAGAGAAGTTAGATTTAATTCTGGTTTCATATATTCTGATTTCATAAGCAGTTGTGAACTTCATTCACAGAAAGGAAACAATCTGAATTTTCTGTTAAAAATTTCAGGCTTTCTCATGTACAAGGGTATGTAAAAGAGGGAGCATACAAATAATCTTAAGGTACAAAGTAGAAAACAAATCTTTAATATATTAAATACCAGAATATTAATGACTTGCTCAGGCTCAAGTCCCTCAACAGGAACTCCATTTACTTCCACCAGTTTGTCTCCAGCATACAGCAACCCTACCGTGAAAAGAAATATGAAAACAGCAGCAGGAGTTTTATCACAGCACGGTTTATCTTGGATAGGCAAGGCAGGGTCACACAGAAATACCACAGATTTGTAAGTCAGCATTAAAATTTTCCTGCACCATGCATGGAGGAAGGCATTTTGGATTCAGCCCTCATTGCTCCTGGATGAGACTGCAGACTGCTGTGGGTCACAAGGAGCTTGCATGCTTCAGCTTTCTTAATCCTTCCCACTCCCCCATACCACATCTTTACAATCTACTGATGATTTGCCTTAAGATTAGCATAAATATTTTAATATTGTCCCATTTCCCAAAGTAACTTATCCTATATTAATAGACCATGGGACTGGGAATCAGACCCCTAAAAACTCCAGATGCAGTGGGAGGTTCTGGGACTCCTCTCTGTCCTTTAAATTCTTCACAATATTGTTTTCTTTCCCATGTTCCTTTAACTCAATTAAAATATTAGTCAAACTGGGAACTTAATCAGCTATTTTCTGCAAGTTGGGTTTTCTTCTCTATACAAAGGCCAAAAAATACTAAAAGGAACTATTTTATAATGATTACTGTTGAATTTTACTTGTGATGTTTTACATTTTAGTTACATTACACTTCCTGAGGGACACGGGACACATTCAATTCTAGGATGACAAATTAGGAACATTTCCAAGGAAACTCCTTGCAAGATTGTTTAGCTACTAGAGCTAAGCAAAATGTTTAGTACAGTAGTGCCAAAAAGTAGTATTATGTGTTCCTTAAAGCCCATTATGTTCTAGAATCACCAACTATTGATGTTTACAATTTCTCCATTAGGGAATGTCTGCATTTCACACTACACTGCAGTTTGGGAGATCAAGGTATTGGTGCCAAGAACACATAATGAAAACTGGATTTCTACCTCAACTCAGTCTAAGACAGCAAATTAATCTGAAAATTAATGAAGGCAGAATCAAAGTCACTGCAGTGCACCACTGCTCACAGTGCTGTCCCATGTGCACATCATCTTGGTCTATAATGGAAGATTAGTCATAGAAGCTAAGGTATTTATTTTACTTCAACTATCTCATTTCAAGTTCAGTTTTATGTATCAATTTGTTTCAAATTCCACCTACCGCTTCTGTCTGCCAGCCCACCATGGATCACACGGGCAACTGTTATGTCACCTGTTATTTCATGGCGTTTGATGGTGGCACCCTGGCGGGTAAGAACAAAGAAAACACATTGATCACCAAAGGACCCCAGTAAGTTTCCTTC